>CM059819.1:18414246-18741746 GCA_030435695.1 Brachymystax lenok tsinlingensis
TGATATATATCACTATGTTAAGCCCTCAATCATCCTATAGGGTCTATTTTTGAAAAACGTCCAAAATGACCAGGGGTGCCTACATTGGGATCGTGATCTTAAAAGCCCATTGAAACATATTGCAAATGTACAGTGAAACATATTGCAAATGTACAGTACATTTACCAGGTCCATATTTTCAAAAGTGTTTTAAATGACTTTAGGGGGCTGCTCCTGGTCCAGGATCTTTATGGGAGCATCCCACTATGGCCCTAAGTCAGTGGGAGAAGCCCCTGCTCATTTATGGAGTTCTTTCAATTTTAAAAACGTTGAAAGGCTGAGTGAATCATCTCCTGAGATGATGTTAATGCCACCTTCCTGAAAGCTTATTTAGTCAAAAATGCATTTAGGGGGGTGCAGTGCCTCCAGGATCCGTATGGGAGCATCCCACTATGGCCCTAAGTCAGTGGAAGAAGCCCCTGCTCATTTATGGAGGTTTTCAAAAAATGTTCAAAAAAATGACAGAGTCCACACTCTCTTCCATTGCTTTGTACAGTACATTTGCAATATGTTTCACTGTACATTTGCAATATGTTTCAATGGGCTTTTAACATCACGAATATGACAAGCTCTAAAATACTTCAGGAATGCCCAATTGACTGCCCATTGATCTCAGGATGGCCAGGATTGATAGTGGTACCTGTCCATAGCTCGTTGGTGTTGATTTCAACATGTCAAAAAAAAGCCCATTGAAACATATTGCAAATGTACAGTGAAACATATTGCAAATGTACAGTACATTTACCAGGTCCATATTTTCAAAAGGGTTTTAAATGACTTTAGGGGGCTGCTCCTGGTCCAGGATCCGTATGGGAGCATCCCACTATGGCCCTAAGTCAGTGGGAGAAGCCCTTGCTGATTTATGGAGGTTTTCAAAAAAAGTCCACACTCTCTTCCATTGCTTTGTACAGTACATTTGCAATATGTTTCACTGTACATTTGCAATATGTTTCAATGGGCTTTTAACATCACGAATATGACAAGCTCTAAAATCCTGCAGGAATGGCCAATTGACTGCCCGTTGATCTCAGGATGGCCAGGATTGATAGTAGTACCTGTCCATAGCTCGTTGGTGTTGATTTCAACATGTCAAAAAGCCCATTGAAACATATTGCAAATGTACAGTGAAACATATTGCAAATGTACAGTACATTTGCAATATGTTTCAATGGGCTGTTAACATCACGAATATGACAAGCTCTAAAATACTTCAGGAATGGTCAATTGACTGCCCGTTGATCTCAGGATGGCCAGGCTTGATAGCGGTACCTGTCCATAGCTCGTTGGTGTTGATTTCAACATGTCAAAAAAAGCCCATTGAAACATATTGCAAATGTACAGTGAAACATATTGCAAATGTACAGTACATTTGCAATATGTTTCAATGGGCTGTTAACATCACGAATATGACAAGCTCTAAAATACTTCAGGAATGGTCAATTGACTGCCCGTTGATCTCAGGATGGCCAGGCTTGATAGCGGTACCTGTCCATAGCTCGTTGGTGTTGATTTCAACATGTCAAAAAGCCCATTGAAACATATTGCAAATGTACAGTGAAACATATTGCAAATGTACAGTACATTTACCAGGTCCATATTTTCAAAAGGGTTTTAAATGACTTTAGGGGCTGCTCCTGGTCCAGGATCCGTATGGGAGCATCCCACTATGGCCCTAAGTCAGTGGGAGAAGCCCTTGCTGATTTATGGAGGTTTTCAAAAAAAGTCCACACTCTCTTCCATTGCTTTGTACAGTACATTTTGCAATATGTTTCACTGTACATTTGCAATATGTTTCAATGGGCTTTTAACATCACGAATATGACAAGCTCTAAAATCCTGCAGGAATGGCCAATTGACTGCCCGTTGATCTCAGGATGGCCAGGATTGATAGTAGTACCTGTCCATAGCTCGTTGGTGTTGATTTCAACATGTCAAAAAAGCCCATTGAAACATATTGCAAATGTACAGTGAAACATATTGCAAATGTACAGTACATTTGCAATATGTTTCAATGGGCTGTTAACATCACGAATATGACAAGCTCTAAAATACTTCAGGAATGGTCAATTGACTGCCCGTTGATCTCAGGATGGCCAGGCTTGATAGCGGTACCTGTCCATAGCTCGTTGGTGTTGATTTCAACATGTCAAAAAAAAGCCCATTGAAACATATTGCAAATGTACAGTGAAACATATTGCAAATGTACAGTACATTTGCAATATGTTTCAATGGGCTGTTAACATCACGAATATGACAAGCTCTAAAATCCTGCAGGAATGGCCAATTGACTGCCCGTTGATCTCAGGATGGCCAGGCTTGATAGCGGTACCTGTCCATAGCTCGTTGGTGTTGATTTCAACATGTCAAAAAAAAGCCCATTGAAACATATTGCAAATGTACAGTGAAACATATTGCAAATGTACAGTACATTTGCAATATGTTTCAATGGGCTTTTAACATCACGAATATGACAAGCTCTAAAATCCTGCAGGAATGGCCAATTGACTGCCCGTTGATCTCAGGATGGCCAGGATTGATAGTGGTACCTGTCCATAGCTCGTTGGTGTTGATTTCAACATGTCAAAAAAAGCCCATTGAAACATATTGCAAATGTACAGTGAAACATATTGCAAATGTACAGTACATTTGCAATATGTTTCAATGGGCTGTTAACATCACGAATATGACAAGCTCTAAAATACTTCAGGAATGGTCAATTGACTGCCCGTTGATCTCAGGATGGCCAGGCTTGATAGCGGTACCTGTCCATAGCTCGTTGGTGTTGATTTCAACATGTCAAAAAGCCCATTGAAACATATTGCAAATGTACAGTGAAACATATTGCAAATGTACAGTACATTTGCAATATGTTTCAATGGGCTTTAACATCACGAATATGACAAGCTCTAAAATACTGCAGGAAAGCCCAATTGACTGCCCGTTGATCTCAGGATGGCCGGGCTTGACGGTTTTAACTTATTGCAAATGGACAAAAGTCTGCCATAAAGTCACTATAATGAAAACGTAAAACACCTAGTTACGTTCTAGTTGCGGGTCCAGTTCCGACGTTATGTGTCGGCCTATCTGAGGCGACCCCAAATCCCGAGTTTTGGCTCGATAGGTCATTCGGAGCCCGAGCAGCGACCTTAATTGGTGCTGAAAATCCACGTTTTCCGGGCGTTGCTACGGGGTCCTTGAATGAGCTATCGGACAGAAACGTTAGGGTCCGTCTCTATGGGCCGAGGCGGTTCTAACGCACCTAGCCTTGTGTCTCTGGGACTTTTAGAAATTTTGTCATTTTCGTGATGTAAAAATGAATTGAAAATATTGCAAATGTACAAGGCTGTTTCTCGGCCTGTGAACCTTCTAGAGCCCCATAACTCACCGTGCACTATCGACATAAGCTCTAGAAAAGGGTTCTAAAGTTTCAGAGCTCTAGGTCTAAAGTTTCAGAGCTCTAGGTCTTTAATAGTTCGAAGGAAAGTAACTATTTCAGGCAGTGTGTGTCTGTAAGCCCCACACTATGTCACTCCCCATGGACTGTGTGCATGTGTGAGTTTTTCAAGGGATTCTGATGGGAGAAATGACTGATTTACAGTTCATTGGGGTTGCCTAATCACACATGTGAAGTTTTGGAAAGACCGTGACCTTTTTAACCCTTGAAACAGACCCTGTGACCCCAATTTAAGGCACTTCCGGTTGTCACAGGAAGCTGTAGGTAGCCACATATCCTCATTGGGGTAGGCTTTAACAGAATCCTGAGTTTTAAGTCTGTAAGTTAAGAACTGACTGATTAACACAGGTTTGAAAGTCTGTTTTTCACCAACAGCAGGTTGGGTACTGTAAAACACCTTTAGGGTGAATTGAACCACTTCCGGTTGCTCCAGGAAGCTTAGAATCAACACAGGTAGACCTCATAGTGGCCTGATGGATTGCTATCAAAGACAGGTTCATAAGGCATTCATAACCCACATAGGCACCAGGTTGAATTTAGGCGAGCAGGCAATGTATTCCTATGGGGAGAGATGTCATAGCAAACGGTTTGATGTAAATACCCTGTTTTCACTGTTAAGGGTTAATGCCACACAGTCACGGTTAGGCTTGCACAGATCGGGAGGTCCTAAGGAACGCTCCTGAAGTCGAACCGTGCTTCTAACCCAAACGGTTCTGCCGCTGTCACCCAAAAGCAGCTGAAATTGAGGGCCAGGCTTCAGTTTGGGCCTACTTTTTGGCACAGTTGCTGCGGTCAGACCGAGTGAGCTACGGTCAAGCGTGGCGTCTCGTTGAACTCGGCAAGGCCTAGAGACTATGGTGATGCCATTGCAGGCCCTTTGTGTCTTTAAGACCCACACTGTGTCACTCCATCCCAGCTATGTGTTTGTGTGTGTCTGTGAGGGTTTTCTTGTAAATCTGATGGGAGAAATGACCCATTTACAGTTCATGAGGGTTGCCTAATCACACATATGAAGTTTTGTAAAGATCTGACATTTTTAACCCTTCGAAACAGCACCTATGACCCTATTTAAAGCACTTCCGGTTGTCACAGGAAGCTGTAGGTAGACACATATCCTCATTGGGGTATGCTTTAACAGAATCCTGAGTTATAAGTCTTTAGGTTAAGAACTGACTGATTTACACAGGGTTGAAAGTCTGTTTTTCACAAACTGCAGGTTGGGTCTATCAAAACACCTTTTGGGTGATTTTTACCACTTCCGGTTGCTCCAGGAAGCTTAGAATCAACACAGGTAGACCTCATAGTGGTCTGATGGATTGCTATCAAAGACAGGTTCATAAGACATTCATAACCCACATAGGCACCAGGTTGAATTTAGGGGAGCAGGCAATGTATTCCTATGGGGAGAGATGTCATAGCAAACGGTTTGATGTAAATACCCTGTTTTCACTGTTAAGGGTTAATGCCACAGGGCCACGGTTAGGCTTGCACAGATCGGCAGGTCCTAAGGAACGTTCCAGAAGTCGAATCGTGCTTCTAACCCAAACGGTTCTGCCGCTGTCACCCAAAAGCAGCTGAAATTGAGGGCCAGGCTTCAGTTTGGGCCTACTTTTTGGAATGGTTGCTGCGGTCAGACCGAGTGAGCTACGGTCAAGCGGGGCATCTTGTTGAACTCAGGAAGGCCTAGAGACTATGGTGATGCCATTGCAGGCTCTGTGTGTCTTCAAGCCCCACACTGTGTCCTCCATCCCATATCTGTGTTTGTGTGTGTGTTTGAGGTTTTCTTGTCAATATGATGGGAGAAATGACTCATTTACAGTTCATTGGGGTTGCCTAATCACACATGTGAAGTTTTGGAAAGATCTGACCTTTTTAACCCTTGAAACAGACCCTATGACCCCTATTTAAAGCACTTCCGGTTGTCACAGGAAGCTGTAGGTACACACATATACTCATTGGGGTAGGCTTTAACAGAATCCTGAGTTTTAAGTCTGTAAGTTAAGAACTGACTGATTTACACAGGGTTGAATTGTCTGTTTTTCACAAACTGCAGGTTGGGTCTATCAAAACACCTTTTGGGTGATTTTTACCACTTCCGGTTGCTCCAGGAAGCTTAGAATCAACACAGGTAGACCTCATAGTGGTCTGATGGATTGCTATCGAAGACAGGTTCATAAGACATTCATAACCCACATAGGCACCAGGTTGAATTTAGGGGAGCAGGCAATGTATTCCTATGGGGAGAGATTTCATAGCAAACGGTTTGATGTAAATACCCTGTTTTCACTGTTAAAGGTTAATGCCACACAGTCACGGTTAGGCTTGCTCTGATCGGGAGGACCTTAGGAACATTCCTGAAGTTGAATTGTGCTTCTAACCCAAACGGGTCTGCCGCTGTCACCCAAAATCAGCTGACATTTAGGGCCAGGCTTCATTTTGCGGCTACTTTTTGCACGGTCTATGAGGTCAGAAGCGAGCTACAGTCAAGTGGGCGTCTCGTTGAACTCGGCACGGCCTAGAGACTATGGTGATGCCCTTTTTGTGTTGATTTCAGTCTGTCATTTTGGTGATGTTTCAGCCCTATTCAAACATATTGCAAATGTACAAAAGTCAACGAGCAAGTCAGCGTCAATCAATCAATTAGATATCATTCTGACACCAAACTGATAAAAACTGACACCAAACCCACTTTTCCCATCTCATTTAGAAGCCAACAATCACATATATCAGGGCAGGCTCAAAATTCTGTTTAAATCATAGTAAAAATGTAAAACACCTGAATTACGTTCTAGCTGCGGGTCCAGTTCCGACATTATGTGTTGGCCTAGCTGAGGCGACCCGAATCTCAAGTTTCGGCTCGATAGGTCATTTGGAGTCGAGCAGCGACCTTAATTGGTGCTGAAAATCCACGTTTTCGGGCGTTGCTACGGGGTCCTTGAATGAGCAATCGGACAGAAGCGTTAGGGTCCGTCTCTATGGGCCGAGGCGGTTCTAATGCACCTAGCCTTGTGTCTCTGGGACTTTTAGAACTTTTGTCATTTTCGTGATGTAAAAATGAATTGAAAATATTGCAAATGTACGAGGCTGTTTCTCGGCCTGAAAACCTTCTAGAGCCCCGTAGCTCACCGTGCACGATCGACTAAAGGTCTAGAATGGGTTTCTAAAGTTTCAGAGCTCTAGGTCTGACGGTTCTTTAATAGTTCGAACAAAAGTAACTATTGCAGGCAGTGTCTGTCTGTAAGCCCCTCACTGTGTCATTCCCCATTGACTGTGCATGTGTGCTTTTTCAGAAAATCACAGAAAATCACAGAAATCACGTAGAGCTCCGAAACCCACTTTAACGGATCCGTCTGAACACGCAGCAACTGGATCCATAACTTTTTGGGGAAAAATATATTTTCTCAACATTACGAATTGGACGTTTGCCAATTAATCGAAAATTAAAAGAGATAAATGTCTGGTTCTTTTTCCTTACACCATAGGTTCATGTACTTTGACGTAAAGCTGTCAAATTAGTGCTCTATTTCCATTTTTCACCTTTAATCCCAGAAAATGGGCCTTATCTCAAAAACCGTGAGTCCCTGACGCCATTCTGTTTCGGGGCCAACTGCCCATATGGCCAAACCCATGCCCACCAAGTTTCGTCTTCAAAGAGTTTTCGGTTTAGGAGAAAAAGCCAGGTCAATTAGGTGTATGTTTTGTACATTTGCAATATGAAGGCATTCGCCATCTGGTGGGATTAACATGAAGGGCGGAAAAATGAAAAAAAATGAATTTATTTTATTAAACGGACATCGAAAGTCCGAGAAAGTTCGTTTGATGACTTCCTGGAAGATTAGGCCCTAGGGCACGGCCCGACGGCGTCGGATTATTTTAGAAACAATTTCGGACGTCTAGTAAGGGAGCGTACATTTGCAATATGCAGTTTCTCATCAAACATACAGCAAATGCCATCCGCGTCCCTTATGTAGGACATTCAACAAGCACGATGATTGGCTGAGAGAAATTTCTGAACAAAAAAAAAAAATGGGGAGCTGTTTTGTTAGACTTCAGTGTAGCTTTTGACATTGTCGATCATAGTCTGCTCAAATATAATTTTATTGGTTACATACACATGGCTAGTAGATGTTATTGCAAGTGTAGCAAAAAGCTTGTGGAAAAATCCATGTGTTATGGATTTACACCCCCTGCTATATTGTGGATAAAGAGTTACCTGTCTAACAGAACACAGAGGGTGTTCTTTGATGAAAGCCTCTCCAACATAATCCAGGTAGAATCAGTAATTCTCCAGGGCAGCTGTCTAGGCCCCTTTCTTTTTTCAATCTTTATTAATGACATGCTACTGGCCTTGAGTAAAGCCATTGTGTCTATGTATGCGACTGACTCAACACTATAAACGTCAGCTACTACCGCAATTGAAATCACTGCAACACTTCACAAAGAGTTTCAGTTAGTTTCAGAATGGGTGGCAAGGAACCAGTTATAACAAATATTTCAAAAAACGAAAAGCATTGTATTTGGGACAAATTATTCACTAAACCCTAAACCTCAACTAAATCTTACAATAAATAATGTGGAAATTGAGCAAGTTGAGGTGACTAAACTGCTTTGAGTAACCCTGGATTGTAAACAGTCATGGTCAAAACATGTTGATACAACAGTAGCTAAGATGGGGATAAGTCTGTCCATAATATAGTGTTGCCTTTCTAACAACACTATCAAGGCAGGTCCTACAGGCTAGTTTTGTCGCACCTGGACAACTGTTCAGTCGTGTGGTCAGGTGCCACAAAGAGGGACCTCGTAAAATTACAATTGGCTCAGAATATGGCAGCACGGCTGGCCCCAAAATGTACACAAAGAGCTAACAGGAATAATATGCATGTACATCTCTCATGGCTCAAAGTGGAGAAGTGATTGACTTCATCATTACTTATTTTTGTAAGAAGTCTTGACATGCTGAATGAACGTAGGTGTCTGTTTAAACTACTAGCACACAGCTCGGACACCCATGCATACCCCACGAGACATGCCACCAGAGGTCTCTTCACAATCCCCAAGTCCAGAACAGACTATGGGAGGTGCACACAGTACTACATAGAGTCATGGCTATATGGATCTTTATTCCACATCAGGTAACACCTTAAAAATACAGCTTATGGAACAGTGCGGACTGTGAAGAGACACACAGGCATAGACACACATACACAAGACATGCACTCTACACAAACGTACACATGGATGTTGTATTGTAAATTGTATATAACTGCCTTAATGTTGCTGGACTCCTGCCTTGGCAGCAGCTAATGGGTATCATTAATAAATACAAATACAAATATAGGATTCACCAGTGTGACTAGTCTGTGTATAACCATTTGGGTGTTCCAGATCAGCTCTGATAAGCAGTCAAATACATGTATATCTATTTTGGTGTATTTCTAATAATTTAGAAAGCTAATCTTGACTATGGGTTGTTGTTTGTCAAGATAATTATACCATTCCAATTTCAAGTCTATATTTCTTGAAAATATGCAGTTATTTCAAAATATTAAAGACAGCTGGCTACCTCATTGATCCAGCTTTCTGGAACAGCCCTCATGTGACATCTGTTCCATCTGCTGATTGGTTAGGAAGCCATGTTAGTAATCAATCTGTGATTAGCTGTTTTGGTGAAAAATGTCTGCCATCCCTTTCTCATGCCCACAGATCATTGCCCATCTAATTTGATTACATAAAAATCTCTCCTGGGTCCCATAAAGAGATTTGCATATGAAGTTTTCCTGAGGGAGAGAGAGGGAGAATGTTTCATTTGTCAAACCCTAACTTGCCGATTCGGATGTAGCATTTCATGAAGGGAAACTCAGCTGTTTAATATGAACACTGAGTCGCTGTATCACTCCCAGATTCCCAGATACATAGTGCTCTGTGGTTGAAGGCTCTCTTTCTGATCATAGCTGAAACAGTCACAAGAGTCAGAACAGACTACAGGTACAATATCCACTAAGTCAAAGTAGTCACAGTCAGAACAGACTACAGTTACAATATCCACTAAGTCAAAGTAATAACAATAGTGAGGGTACAGTTACTAAAGATAGTTTAGAAAAAGAGACATCTTGTTTACGTGGGGTCTAACAGTACAATATTTACAGGGGTGTCACAAGTCAAAGATCAGTCGGAATAGTACAACAAAGTACAGTCACCCGAGACAAAGTACAACGGTCAGAGTAGTCACACTGAGGCTTTGATTATATAGATGGTGTTAAGTTATAGGGTGTTACAATAGAGCGTTTTAAAAAGTGTGTTAAAATAGACTTGTCAAAGCAGACAGCGTTATAATTAAGCAATAAGGCACAAGGAGGTGAGGTATATGGCCAATATACCACGGCTAAGCACTGTTCTTATGCACGATTCAACCCTTAGCCGTCGTATATTGGCCATATACCACACACCCCCAAGGTGCCTTATTGCTATTATAAATAGGTTACCAACGTAATTATCAGTAAAAATAAATGGTATATGGTCTGATATACCACGTCTGTCAGGCAATCAGCATCCAAGGCTCGAACCACCCAGTTTATAATGGAGTGTTGATAGTTATGTGTCTAATCTTTGGGTTTGGCGTCAGTTCATAAACTCACACTGGGGCCTTGCTTAAATAAATGGTGTTGGAAAAGTGTGTTAAAACACATGGTTTTAAAATAAAGTGTTTTCTAGTAGACAGTGTTACAGAAAGGATAATAATGTAGGGTTGATAGCTACGTGTCTAATCTTTGGTTTTGGCGTCACTTCATGAACTCACACTGAGGCCTTGATTATCTCTGTCTGGCTTCCCGGAGCTCACAGACGGACCTGCTGATTGGGCAGCTATAGATCAGGGGTGTGGCATGCTGTAGTATTGTGGCCTGGTGATTGGCTACCTACAGTAAAGATCAGAATTTCTTCCCTTCTCCTACCCTTTGCGCTCTATTAAGACCAATATAAAGGCTAATTCTACTTTAGAACAGTCCAGTAAACAGATTGAATAGAATATAAAATAATATAATAAAATATTATGGAATAGAATATAATACTTTTGTGATTGTATTCTGTTATTTTGGGTTACAAATAATACGTACATAACAAGAAAGATAAGTGTACAGTATTTTATCCCAGTCCCAGAGGATAGCACATGAACGTATTAATGAAAACAATTATTTCCAAAGTGGTCCTCCTGGGACAGTGAATGTTTTGAGGTCCAGGAGTGATAGGCTTAATCTGGGTCTGGAAAATGAGCCCTGGACTGCAGGTCTGTCTGGCCAGAGTCCAGGCAGAACATCCCACGGATGAGTGGTGAACAGGGCTCCGTCCCAAATGGCCCCCTATTCCGTACATGGTGCACTACGTTTGATCAGAGCCCTGGTTAAAAGTAGTGCACTATGTAGGGAATGGGGGGCCATGTGGGACGGAGCCCTAGAGAACAGGAGAACCCTAACCTCTCAGAGAAGACAATTGCATTACAGTCACATTACATTGGAGAAAGAGCAGTGTCAATCAGTCACAGCCCAGCACTGTGTGTGCATCCAAAAAGGTACCCTATACTCTATATAGTGTACCATAGGGCTCTAATTAAAAGTAGTGCACACTACAGTATATAGGGAATAGGTGCCATTTGGGACTCACCCTGTAACAGATCTTAGTACACATCTGTAATGACAGTTGTTTCCCTTTATATTATATTAGGGACGACACATTCTGAGGTTCTAGTTGCAGGCTGTAGCTTTGTAATAGCAACATTTATATTGACTATACAACTAAAAATATGTCATATTTTACTAAACGGAAAATGTTTCTTTTTTGCAAGGGTTCATATGTGCAATATGTGGGCTGTATTTGTAGCCTACAGAGACTTTACTTGGAGGTTATATGTTTATTCTACAGAGACTTTACATGGAGGTTATATGTTTATTCTACAGAGACTTTACATGGAGGTTATATGTTTATTCTACAGAGACTTTACATGGAGGTTATATGTTTATTCTACAGAGACTTTACATGGAGGTTATATGTTTATTCTACAGAGACTTTACATGGAGGTTATATGTTTATTCTACAGAGATTTAATCCCTACACCAGGCTCTTTAGCTCCTTACGTTACTAAATACACTGAAAAAAATGTAAACGCAACATTCAACAATTACAGTTCATATAAGTAAATCAGTCAATATAAATTAATTATTAGGCCCTAATCTATGGATTTCACATGACTAGGAATACAGATATGCATCTTTTGGTCACCGATACCTTAAAAAAACGTTGGGGCTTGGATCAGAAAACCATTCAGTATCTGGTGTGACCACCATTTGCCTCGTGTCCTTCACATAGAGTTGATCAGGCTGTTGATTGTGGCCTATGGAATATTGTCCCACTCCTCTTCAATGGCTGTGCGAAGTTGCTGGATATTGGTGGAAACTGGAACACCCTGTCGTACACGTCGATCCAGAGCATCCCAAACGTGCTCAATTGGTGGTGACATGTCTGGTGAGTATGCAGAACATGGAAGAACTGGGACATTTCAGCTTCTAGGAATTGTGTACAGATCCTTGCGATATTGGGCTGTGCATTATCATGCTGAAACATGAGGTGATTGCGGCGGCAGTGGGCCTCAGGATCTTGTCACAGTATCTCTGTGCATTCGAAATGCCATCCATAAAATGCAATTGTGCCAGGGGCCACCGAAGGTGAGCATTTGTCCACTGAAGTCAGTTACCAAACTGCAGCCAGGTCAAGACCCTGGTGAGGACGACGAGCATGCAGGTGAGCAGTTTGTGCAGAAATTCTTCGGTTGTGCAAAACAGTTAACAGCTTGTCAGGTGGATGGATTATCTTGGCAAAAGAGAAATGCTCACTAGAATTTTGTGTGTATGGAAAATTTCAGCTCATGAAACATGGAACCAACATTTTACATGTTGTGTTCATATTTTTGTTCAGTATACATTGAAAAGCACATTGTGAAAGTAACATCTGAAATAATCTCCTAGCTATCACCATATAAAGTAGCACGCCTGTTGAATGCAAAATGGTCTGTTGTTGAAGCCAAGCAACCCAGCCCATGTTGTTAGACCTACTGGCTCACAGTCACAGCCCATCAGTAAAGGCTAATGCTGATGCTATGTTTCACAGCCCATTTCACGTGAGCATTGTGTGTGTGTGTGTGTGTGTGTGTGTGTGTGTGTGTGTGTGTGTGTGTGTGTGTGTGTGTGTGTGTGTGTGTGTGTGTGTGTGTGTGTGTGTGTGTGTGTGTGTGTGTGTGTGTGTGTGTGTGTGTGTGTGTGTGTGTGTGTGTGTGTGTGTGTGTGTGTGTGTTTGTGAGAGAGAGTCTGTCTCTGTGGTCCTAAGACTATGAATGCATCAGTGGTTAAACCCCTGAACTAATGTGGAGCAGCTGCCGGCTTACGCTCCACAGCAGTCCCCTCTCACTGGTTGCCTCTCCTGGCCAGTGACAGCCAATCACAACCAACATCTCACAGCTAGCCAATCACATCCAGCAATTCATAGCTAGTCGTTCACAGCTAGCCAATCACATCCATCAATTCATAGCTACTCGCTCACAGCTAGTCGCTCACAACTAGCCAATCGCATCGAACCAATCGAATCCAGCCACTCCTAGCTAGCGCTCACAGCTAGCCAATTAGATCCAGCCACCCCTCGCCAGCCATTCACAGATAGCCAATCATGGGGGGCCTGATTCGGAATTGAGATAAGCGTGCACAATGTGGACCTTCGCGTATGGCATGCGTTAATGTGGGACAATGGGAGACTTAAGTGAAAACTAAAGATAAGCGCATGGATCTAATTTCAGAATACCATCCAGAGAGAGAGGCTTTGGGGTTCATTCCTGTGTTGCTCAGTCAGGGCACCTAATCCCACAGTTCTGGGGTAAATCTGAATTGTCACACTATTCCCTTATTCCCTTATTATTGCACTACTATTAGCTAAAGCCCTCAGCCCTGTTACTTCAATGATTGTAGTGCTCTACTTCTGCCTTAGAGCCCTATGGCCATAATAAGACCTATTACTTCAATGATCAACTCTCATAATGTAAATCATAATAACGATGATATGTACAATATTTCCCCCATACCTTTCTATCATAGCGGTCTTTATGAGCCAGAATAGAAAGCACCAGCCTCTGGGGGCATGGTGTGTAATGGGTCAGAAACAGGACATATCTCAGTCTGCCCCAGCAGAGGTACCAGGACTGATCTGGGTCAGGGAGTAATGACGTTACTATATCGAACACATCAAACCATGCATACTCAGTACTATTTAGACCCAGTCACTGGGTTCAGACCCACTCATTTCACTGAGTCTCTAATTTGAGATGAATAAAATATAGCTAGTTATTTAATCCTGATTAACACAGTGTCAGAGCGTTAGAGTGTAATTGTGTATTTACCTGGGCTGAGCAAGAGAGCCGGGCCTCCACAGCAGTATGTGGGCACATTGTGTGTTGGAGCATTATGATGTGTATATGTGTGTGTGTGTGTGACATGGTGTGTGTGTGTGACGTGGTGTGTGTGTGTGTGTGTGTGTGTGTGTGAGTATTTTAGAGTATTTTAACTACTGAAGTAATTATAGCCTGCCTCCTGCTGTAAAAATGAGTTATATCATTGTGGCCATTGGCTCTATTGACAGTGAGAAATCCATACACACACACACACACACACACACGCACGCACGCACGCACGCACGCACACACACACACACACACACACACACACACACACACACACACACACACACACACACACACACACACACACACACACACACACACACACACACACACACACACACACACACACACACACACACACACACACACACACAGCCTAGTCATTCACGCAAACACACACGCAAGATACGCATTCATGCACATACAAACATGTACACAGACATATACACACAAGTACACACAACACACACACACCATAAAAGCACTAGCAGAAAATTCTAATGATGGACAGTCCACTTAAATAGATTTTTGTTGTGATGCATGGAACTTTATTTTACCCAATATAAATCAAGCATACTCATTGGTTGTGGCAGGTGTGAATCCCATCCTTACTGCAGTCTTTGACGGTCCACAGTGAGCCTGTGACGATTTTCCCAGTGTGAAACTATAGATATTATGGATTTTTGTGTGTGGATCACCGCGCAGGGTTTCACCTCAATGATATCAGATGAATCCTTCTATATGATAAGAGCATTGCTGTTTTCTTGCTTTGTGCTATCCTAATATCTCAGTGTGCTATATTATCTGATGATGAAGTATATGTGTGCTAGTATATCTGTGTGCAAGTACATCTGTGTGTGCTGGAGTATTTGTGTGCTAGAGTATCACTGTGCTAAAGTATGTCTGTGCAATAGTACATCTGTTCTATAGTTCCAATGTGTTATAGTATCTGTGCTAGAGTATCTTTGTTATAGTATCTGTGCTAGAGTATCTCTGTTATAGTATCTGTGCTACAGTGTCTCTGTTATAGTATCTGTGCTAGAGTATCTCTGTTATAGTGTCTATGTGCTACAGTATCTTTCTTCTATGCCTTTACTAACACTTCCCATTGTTTCTCTCTTTTTGCAGAGCAATGAGTCTGGTCCTGTGGAGAGCCAGTGGATTTCACAGTGATTCCGGTCCCCCACTCGGATATACAGAGTTGGAGTTTTGACACGAGCTCATCTAAGCAGGCCTGTCAGAGTTGTGTGTCTGCCTGGGGGTTGACGCTCCCTCCACCGTCCCTCCTCCCCCAACACCACCAACACCACTGCTGGCTCCTCCACCGCTGGCTCCTCAGCCCGAGCAGAGCTGCTCCACTGCATCTTTAATAGACGTCTCTCAAAGCATTGCCTTCCATGGTTTCTGCCCTGCTCCAGACCCTATCATCTTACATCGTGAAGATTTGCAAAGGAATGTTTACAAAGAAATTGGCGAATCCCACAAAGAAGAAAGAGAGTAGCGACAATAAAGAGCCCAAATTGACCACCACTGATTTGCGTGACCAAGGTAACCTGACGCCGACACTCTCCACCACTCTGAAAACCACAGTGAAAAAAATCAGCAAATGCTCTTCAGCGCGTAACATCTCTCTTGAATCAGACGACGGAAAAAACGACTGCTCATCTCTCTCACCGACCTTCAGTTACCGTGTAGCAATAGCGAACGGACTCCCAAAAAACGTTCTTCTGCTGAACAATAATGAGAGTATCTTCCAGGAGATCCTCTCCATCAATAGCGAATACTCTGACTCCCTGAGCGAGGCCAAACCTGTGCGTAGATTCGATGAGCAGAAATCTCACACCATGCCAGTGAGACGGAACAGGAAGAGCCTCATTAGTCTGGCGCCCTCCGATGGCAGCTCTGAGGGCGAGAGGGTGGAGCGCTCCAGTCTGCACACTCTCCGGCTGGGCGCGCTACGCAAGCTGAGGAAATGGAAAAAGAGTCAGGAGTGCGTGTCTTCAGACTCCGAGGTGAGCAACTGGAGGAAGACCCTGGGTATCCGGAGCAAGTCCCTGGACCGGGCTGGGCGGCAGCAGAAGTCGACCTCTGCCTTAGAAGCCGGCTCCAGCTCTACAGGCTGCATCAACCAAACCCAGGATGTGATGGAGATGATCTTTAAGGAGCTGCAGGGCATCAGCCAGATCGAAACAGAGCTTTCAGAGCTCAGGGGACACGTCAACGCCCTGAAGAACTCCATCGACGAGATCTCCTCCAGCGTGGAGGTGGTGCAGACCGAGATCGAACAACTGCGTACCGGCTTTGTCCAGTCCCGGAGAGAGACTCGAGACATCCACGACTACATCAAGCAGGTCAGCCACCAGGCCAACAAGGCCAGCCTGAGGTTCATAAACGTCCCTGAGGAGAAGCTGGAGAAAACTGAGAGTCTCATCTATCACATTCTAAAGGACAAAATGGGATTTGCTGAAGCACATAAAACACTTAAAATAGACCTAGCCCATCGGTTAGGGCAACAAAGAGAATGTTCCAATGCAAAACCTAGGCCTATTATTGTAATATTCTCAACCCCCTCAGATAGAGATTTAGTTTTGAAAAAATGCTACAAACTGAAGGGGACTGGTATATCTGTATCCACTGATAGCTTGACGACTCATGACGTGAAGGAAAGGAAAGATAAAGGAGCAATGTCCTCCTCTCAAACCTATGAGAGCATGGACATTAAGGTCTCAGCCAAGGACAAAGCTGAGAGTGATGACTGGGACTCTATGGACAGTGACAAGGAGCTAGACGAACTAAACAGGAACAAATATGCAATGGTGGTGTCTAAGCCTGTTCACAAACATAAAGCAGATAAAAAGAGGCACGGTCACCATGAGCACGGTAGCCGGTCTGCGGATGAGGCAGGCTACTCTGCCTCAGTTCACTATGCTGATGACTCCTATGATGAGTCTGACAAAGCCTCCAAGCCCTACTATGGTGACCTCACCCCCGGCTGGCTCTCTCAGAGCGACTACTCCACCCCTAAGCTCAGTCGCTCCGAGTCTGACTGCTCTAAGCTCTGCCAGTCCTACTCTGAAGACTTCTCAGAGAGCCAGTACTTCAGCCGGCCCAATGGCAGCTCTCTACTATCCTCTTCAGACCAGGAGCTGTGGCAGAGGAAGCAGGAGGACATGGCGTCATCGTGGTACGCCAGCCAGACCCTCAGCCAGGAGAACCCTCCGTACGCCGAGCCCAACGAGGCCGAGACCACCGAGACCATCGACAGTGGAGTGAGCAATGGGCTGGTCTGCATGTCTGGGGATAGGAGCCATTACAGCGGCTCACAGCTGTCTCTGCAGGGAGACCTCTCCCCATGGAAGGACTGGCCTCACCTGGAGCAGGGAGCAGACTCTGGGCTGGACGCTTCCACAGAGCAGAACCTGGTGTCTGAGGTCAGCAGCCCCTTTGACCCAGCTGCCATCCCTGGCTTCCCAGAGAACATCACCAAGTGTCAGGAGGTGGACCTGGCATTTGAAGGGGAGGAGACTTTCATGTTGGATATGGTGGAAAGCTCCCTGTTGGACATCGCCCCACTGGAGGTCACCCGACTGGAGAGTGCCCGGCTGGGTAGTGCTCCCCCCACTACTCTTTATACAGCTCCTGTCGTAGAGAAAGAACCTGTTGTAACACCACCTGTCCATAAGCCTAAAGCTAAAGAGACTGCTAAAACGCTTCCTAAAGAAACTTCTAAAGCAGCTTCTAAAGCGAAAACACCTCCTAAAGAGTTAGCTAAAACTATTCCTAAAGAGGTGGCTAAAACTATTCCTAAAGAGGTTGCTAAAACTATTCCTAAAGAGGTGGCTAAAACTATTCCTAAAGAGGTGGCTAAAACTATTCCTAAAGAGGTTGCTAAAACTATTCCTAAAGAGGTTGCTAAAACTATTCCTAAAGAGGTTGCTAAAACTATTCCTAAAGAGGTGGCTAAAACTATTCCTAAAGAGGTTGCTAAAACTATTCCTAAAGAGTTGGCTAAAACTATTCCTAAAGAGGTTGCTAAAACTATTCCTAAAGAGGTTTCTAACACTATTTATAAAGTGACTTCTAAACCGGCAAAAGAGGTTGCTAAATCAATTGCTGAAGAGGCTGCTAAAACTATTAAACTAAGAGAAACAGCCAAAATGATTCCTAAAGAGAATGTTAAAACACCTCCTAAAGAAATTGTTAAAGCTATTCATATAGAGGCTCCTAAAACACCTCCGAAAGACACTCCCAAAACAAGCACAAAAGAAACTCCCAAAACAAGTCCGAAAGACACTCCCAAAACAAGTCCAAAAGAGGCTGTGAAAGTACTTCCCAAAGACACTCCTAAAACAAGTCCAAAAGAGGCTGTGAAAACACCTCCCAAAGACACTTCTAAAACTAGTCCAAAAGAGACACCTAAAATGGTTCCTAAAGGGGCATCTAATACGCTTCCTAAAATGGCAGCTAAAGAAGCCCCTGAACTATCCACCCAAACCTTCCCTGAGCTTGATGTCAAACACAGCTTCCAACCGAGCCAGACCAAGTCATCCACCATGTACCGCAGCCAGAGCGAGATCCGGTCCGAGAAAGTTGTAGAGGAGGTGCCCAAGTCCTGGAGCAGCCGCCTCAGCATCGACCTCACCGACAAAGCTCCGTCCTTCAGCTTTGGGTTCGGCTCCACCCTGAAGAAGGCAAAATCAGCCCTGGAGGTGGTGTGGAAGTCAGGTCCTCCACCTAGTGCCACTCCCCCGGAGCCACCCCCAGACTCAGGCTCCTTCATGGGCCGCTTCCGCACACTGTCTACCTCCACAGCCAACGACTCCAGCACCACCATCGACTCAGACGTCTACACAGATTCCTTCGTCTACAAGGCTGATGATGAAGATGAGGCTGCCGCTGGTGACCAGCTGGAGGACAACGAGACCGCCTATGTCGGGGTGATGGAGCAGGTCCTGGCCAACCTGGAGAACCGGTCCAACGCCAATGACACAGAAGAGACAGAGGAGTTTGAGGAGCCCATACTGGATTACGATCCTGATGCCTCTCAGGATTATGTCTCTATAGACTATGAGGCTACCACCCAGGATTACGAGGACTCTGAGGACGTTGAGGCCACCCAGGAGGCTGCAGTCGTTCTGGAGTATGACTGTAGTCTGGACGAGCAGTACGACGAGGAGTACAGTGAGGATTACGTTGATGATGCCATGACGGGGGACACGGCAGAGGACACAGCAGAGTATGAGGCCATGGTGGAGTACATCGAGGTGGAGGAGCCTGATGAGGAGGAGGAGGAGGAGGAGGAGGAGGAGGAGGAGGAGTTAATGGAGGACATGGAAGAGGGGGATGAGATGGAGGAGGCCTCCGAAGCGTCTGCGTCGGAGAGGACGGAAAACCTAGAGGATGAGAACAAAAACATTCCAGAGAAGGAGGAGAAGCCTGCAGAGGCTCCGCCCAAAAAGCGCATCCGTCCTACATTTAAGGAGGCTGCGCTGAGGGCCTACAGGAAGCAGATGGACGAGCTGCAGCAGCAGATCCTGGCTGGAGGTAGTTACACCTTCTCTTTACTACATTTTACTTCACTTTACTACACTACACTTTACTACACATTACAACCTGATCTGGTTTGCGCTGTATAACCAACTGCTATGGTAGTTGTCATGCCAAGTTTGACCATTGGATTTGGCAAGACAGCAAAAACAGATCTGGGACCAGGCTGCTACACTTTATCTTCTCTCTTTACTCATCTTTGGCATTGTATCAGTGTAGTGCAGAAAGGGTTACACTATATTACTGAGAGTTTTGCTCAGTTCAGGTCATAAGGTCCAGATTATGGTATGTATGTAATAACATAGTCATTACATTATCCTCTGTGGATATCAGTCATACAGTTAACAGTACAGTATAATTTACAGTATGCACTATAAAATAGATATGTTTGTGGACTTTTATCCATGAGATTTGAACACAGACATTTATCTGAGTTGAGATGTGGAATGATTAGTCAGTTGAGCATGTCTTTGGTAGAGAAATGTTGAGGATCAGACTGAGGCCTGTAGTGCAACATGTATGCTCTGAGCTCCTGGAAACCCCCAGCGTCTGTTCCACTGGTGTTGGGATTTCAGACTTTTAGGTTGACTTTTACTGTTTGATTTGCTCCTGGCATCTTCTGGAATTGGTCATTGATTTTGTGCTTGATGCTAATATGAAGGGATGACTGTTTTCTTTGAAGGTGGGCAAGGTTAGTGTCAGTGTTAGAGGAATGTATAACATAATCCTCGTGGTGCAGCACTTTATAGCTGATTTAAACTGATGGATTTATATTTTAGAAAGCAAGGGCCTTTTTAAGTTGGAGAGTTGTCTGATTTTTGTGAGTATGTCTCTTCCTCATGAACCTTTTATGGATCTAAAACGGTACAACACCCATGTTCCAGGGAACGATGCAATCAAATTAGCTCAGACTCGACCAACATGGCTTCCATCCATTACCATCGACCATCAGGGATATTCAGACCATGAAAGCAAAAGAACACACTGTTTCTGACAGCTTAGAAATATGAACTAAAAACTAAACCTCAAATTCAAGTGGTCGGTGTTAGGCCTATTCTCCACATCACCCTTTCCATTTAGTGAACTCGGCCTATTCTCCACATGACCCATTCCATTGAGTGAACTAGGCCTATTCTCCACATTACCCTTTCCATTTAGTGAACTAGGTCTATTCTCCACATGACCCTTTCCATTTAGTGAACTAGATCTATTCTCCACATTACCCTTTCCATTTAGGGAACTAGGTCTATTCTCCACATTACCCTTTCCATTTAGTGAACTAGATCTATTCTCCACATTACCCTTTCCATTTAGTGAACTAGGTCTATTCTCCACATTACCCTTTCCATTTAGTGAACTAGGCCTATTCTCCACATTACCCTTCCCATTTAGTGAACTAGGCCTATTCTCCACATTACCCTTTCCATTTAGTGAACTAGGTCTATTCTCCACATTACCCTTTCCATTTAGTGAACTAGGCCTATTCTCCACATTACCCTTTCCATTTAGTGAACTAGATCTATTCTCCACATTACCCTTTCCATTTAGTGAACTAGGTCTATTTTACACATTACCCTTTCCATTTAGTGAACTAGATCTATTCTCCACATTACCCTTTCCATTTAGTGAACTAGGCCTATTCTCCACATTACCCTTTCCATTTAGTGAACTAGATCTATTCTCCACATTACCCTTTCCATTTAGTGAACTAGGTCTATTCTCTACATGACCCTTTCCATTTAGTGAACTAGGTCTATTCTCCACATTACCCTTTCCATTTAGTGAACTAGGCCTATTCTCCACATTACCCTTCCCATTTAGTGAACTAGGCCTATTCCTTACATTACCCTTTCCATTTAGTGAACTAGGTCTATTCTCCACATTACCCTTTCCATTTAGTGAACTAGGCCTATTCTCCACATTACCCTTTCCATTTAGTGAACTAGATCTATTCTCTACATTACCCTTTCCATTTAGTGAACTAGGTCTATTTTCCACATTACCCTTTCCATTTAGTGAACTAGATCTATTCTCCACATTACCCTTTCCACTTAGTGAACTAGGTCTATTCTCCACATTACCCTTTCCATTTAGTGAACTAGGCCTATTCTCCACATTACCCTTTCCATTTAGTGAACTAGATCTATTCTCCACATTACCCTTTCCATTTAGTGAACTAGGTCTATTCTCTACATGACCCTTTCCATTTAGTGAACTAGGCCTATTCTCCACATTACCCTTTCCATTTAGTGAACTAGATCTATTCTTCACATTACCCTTTCCATTTAGTGAACTAGGTCTATTCTCCACATGACCCTTTCCATTTAGTGAACTAGGCCTATTGTCCACATTACCCTTCCCATTTAGTGAACTAGGTCTATTCTCCACATTACCCTTTCCATTTAGTGAACTAGGCCTATTCTCCACATTACCCTTTCCATTTAGTGAACTAGGTCTATTCTTAAAATTAGCCTTTCCATTTAGTGAACTAGGTCTATTCTTCACATTACCCTTTCCATTTAGTGAACTAGGCCTATTCTCCACATTACCCTTTCCATTTAGTGAACTAGGTCAATTCTTGTGAATTCTGTCAATGCTTTTAGTGGAACATTGACCCACTTTTAAGAGTTTGATAATGATGTCAAAATATGATTTGTCTTATTGCTCTGCTATTACATTTTCCCTTTGGGATCTGCTAAATGAATCAACCGGTATACCTTAGACTATGGCTGGAATCTCATGAAACCTGCTGAAATTAAATTATTATTATTTCGCTTAAAATGCTCATTTTGATTCAAGTGAATATTAGATTTGTTTTGTTACACCTTAAAAAGCATGATTTAATGAATCTGATTACTCTTACTGGAATAATGCTTTTTTTCTGCAGCTCATGCTTGCAGGCAAAACCGCAAGCTTAATTAGACAAACATATGGCCAAAGAAAAATTATTTCTCGATCTGTATAAGTGGTTATTATTGATTTAGTGAAGCAAACAATGAACTGTTTTAAGTGGAATGAAGAAAGGTTTTTAAATCAGAGCTATGGCGGGACCAGGGGAATAGCCTGTCTCTTGTTTAAATTTAACCCACTGTTCCTAGGCCGTCATTGAAAATAAGAATTTGTTCTTAACTGGCTTGACTTGTAAAATAAAATAAAATAAATTATAGATACATTATATTAAATATAAATACATACAGTACATATTTTCAAAGACTTGATCTGTTAGCAGGGGGGCGCACTTCGGCACTATTCTTTGGTAATTGGTTTCATTACCAGGCAAGCTAAAGCAAACACACCTCAAGCATTGTAAAGTATTGGACACTTGTATTTTACCCTGTATATGCATGAATACAGCTACAGCTACTTACAGCTACAGCTATTGCTACTAACACTGCTATTGTTAGTGTTACAGCTGCCACTACTGTATTGAGATGCTAATTTGGGCTCCCAAGGGCGTTCTCTAACCAGGTCAGCCTTGCTTAAAATATTTATATGAGTTTTGTATGGTAGTGTACTGTAGCCTCTTTCTACTACTACTGCTGCCACTGTTGGCTGCGGATGGTTTCTCCTGGGAGAGGCAGAGAAAGGCAGACCCTGGTCCTGGCACACTGTGCCACATTCTATAAGTGTCTATATATAAAAGATGCAAATAAAGTGGCATTAAAAAGGAAAGCGGGAGAGGGAGTTGATGTGATAGGGTCCTACTAACTCTGGGCCTAGATTGCTGCTCAAATACCAATACTCTCAGTTGACTGGCTCTGTGGCTCTACCCTGGCTCCAGATCTGCAGTAGTCCGAAACGAACTGGCCATAGGACAGTCAGGCAAATGCCAGATGGGCTGATCCATCTATAGCCAAGTAGGCCGGTCTAAATTGGGTTTTTATGTGCAGATCATTATTTGGCTAATAATGGGGCCTCACAGTAAAAATTGGCTGGTATGTTTGGATTTCTAGTCTCAGTCTGTCCCTGGCAGCAGACGTTCCAGTGGTTTAGGCTGTGGGAGGGATTATCAATAGGATTCTGAGCTCACGTGGAGCATCTTCTTCCCTACTTGAGAATGGCTATAGTTCTGAGTCCCTCTCTCTCCCTTCCTGGAAAAATGTCTGTATAGCTTTGACTCTGTCTTTCTCTCTCACTGGAAATGGCTGAGGCTTTGAGTCCGTCTCCCTGCCTCTGTCTGCCACAGCCACAACACAAGAGGAAGCATCCCAAATGCAATTGGACTCCTTTAGTGATGGTGTTACATGATGCAGAGAGTGTGAGTGCTGCAGCCTATGGGAAACCACTGATTCTGGGCAGGCCCCACTTGAATTTGTAGTAGCTACAGATTTATGGACATAGCCACTACTTCTGCCATGTACAACAACTCCACAGATCCTACAAGCATTCAGACTGACAGGGCGTACTAGACTACTGTTCAGAACTAGCACTGGTGTAACACAGCTTCTCTAGACCCCCTGCAAGCTCGGTGTCCCCCCCCCCCATTTTCTCATGTTAAACCTAACATTTCACGAAGCTATGCATGGTATCGCAATGCTGCCATTTTTAGACTGCTGGTTGGTGGAAATAATGTAATTACTTGTTCAGTAATTAAAGTTGGACATTTTAACATTTCAGATTGTAAGATAAATGTTCGATGCCACAGCATACTAATAAGCTACTTGAACCTGCAGGACATGAGCCGTCCTTGCGCTTTCTCCCAGCTTGGATAGAAAGATGATGTGCGTAAAACCAGTCTATTAATGCAAAATAATACAGTCAATCACCCTCAAAACACTAGGTTACTATGGATTGTTCCTTATGCAGTGTACTGTCTATAGCTATATACCATATTTAGCTGCTATGTCTCAAAAATATTTATACAAATTACACATAAAATAGCCTAACAATGAGGGAAAGTAGTCGCCTTGAGGATAAATTCAGCCACTATTTATTGTTGAACTCAGCTGGTTTTGTCTGGCTAATAGTTTACACAAATGGGCTGCAATATTCAAGGTAAATTCAATTAAATCAAATTAAATCCATCTTGAAGCACTCCGCTGATCTCCTGTTTTCCATACTGAGTATTGCCAACCTAGACTGTCTTTCCTGCGACATTTTACATGATTCTGTATTTCCATTGTGCTGCACACAATTTAAACGTAGTCTTGAATGATTCATGCCAAGATATACCAGAGATAAGGGACTGTTGATATTGAAACCCCACAACTCAAACGCAGGTTCACCAGTATGAATGAAATCGCAAACCTTTTTTGTTTAAGCCCTCAAAAACTGTTGTCTGCTAAAGATGATCATTTGTTTGCATCTGGCAATTTATTGTCTGTCCAGTATCCAGATGACCTGTCCCCAGAGCTTCCTATTCAGTGAATCTCTTTTCGTAACGTGTTGAGGCCGGCAATTATGGAGAATGAGAGGCTCAATGAAAGCTGTTGCAGAACTGCTGTATTTGAAGCACCACTCCCCTCTGCAGTTTACCTGATGTTGCTATGGCAATCAAGCTGTTTTTACTATCCCTGTAACTGTTACTAATGCGGAGAGACTGTTTTCTAAGCTAAAACGAACTACCAAGAAGCATTAGGCTGTCGTTCTGATATGAGCTTTTGAACACCTGAGTAAGCTCCACTCATTGCACTGGCACCGTCGTAGCCTTGACCACAACATTTGTTCACCGATATCCCCTTATTCTTGCAGTCAGGTAAATGCTTTCTTTTCAAGGCCTGATGCACTTTTCAGTCACATTCCTGAAGCCCAAGAAACAAACACTTAGCTTCCTAGTACATATGGAAATTACCCCTTTTTGGAGGGTTACTGTCAAAAGGACATCGATGACAGGTGCATGTGTCCCCAGAGCTTGTAGGACCTCCTGCCTTGTGCGGGAGGTCCCACAAGGTGGTGTCCGCTACGCCAGCAATAACTAATGCAATGGGGCACTGAATCTGTTTCATTAGCCTGCAGAAGGCTAGCTGCTGGTCATACTGTATTGTTAGCCTGCAGAAGGCTAGCTGCTGGTCATACTGTATTGTTAGCCTGCAGGGGAGGGTCAGTGCTTGTTGAAGGTTAGCAGGCAGGCCTCCTAGTTAAACTGTTAGCTTGCAGCCTGCTAGGCCTCCTAGTTAAACTGTTAGCTTGCAGCCTGCCAGGCCTCCTAGTTAAACTGTTAGCTTGCAGCCTGGTAGGCCTCCTAGTTAAACTGTTAGCTTGCAGCCTGCCAGGCCTCCTAGTTAAACTGTTAGCTTGCAGCCTGCTAGGCCTCCTAGTTAAACTGTTATCTTGCAGCCTGCCAGGCCTCCTAGTTAAACTGTTAGCTTGCAGCCTGCCAGGCCTCCTAGTTAAACTGTTAGCTTGCAGCCTGCTAGGCCTCCTAGTTAAACTGTTAGCTTGCAGCCTGCCAGGCCTCCTAGTTAAACTGTTAGCTTGCAGCCTGCTAGGCCTCCTAGTTAAACTGTTAGCTTGCAGCCTGCTAGGCCTCCTAGTTAAACTGTTAGCTTGCAGCCTGCCAGGCCTCCTAGTTAAACTGTTAGCTTGCAGCCTGCTATGCCTCCTAGTTAAACTGTTAGCTTGCAGCCTGCCAGGCCTCCTAGTTAAACTGTTAGCTTGCAGCCTGCCAGGCCTCCTAGTTAAACTGTTAGCTTGCAGCCTGCCAGGCCTCCAAGTTAAACTGTTAGCTTGCAGCCTGCTAGGCCTCCTAGTTAAACTGTTAGCTTGCAGCCTGATAGGCCTCCTAGTTAAACTGTTAGCTTGCAGCCTGATAGGCCTCATAGTTAAACTGTTAGCTTGCAGCCTGCCAGGCCTCCTAGTTAAACTATTAGCTTGCAGCCTGCCAGGCCTCCAAGTTAAACTGTTAGCTTGCAGCCTGCTAGGCCCCTAGTTAAACTGTTAGCTTGCAGCCTGCCAGGCCTCCAAGTTAAACTGTTAGCTTGCAGCCTGATAGGCCTCCTAGTTAAACTGTTAGCTTGCAGCCTGGTAGGCCTCCTAGTTAAACTGTTAGCTTGCAGCCTGCCAGGCCTCCTAGTTAAACTGTTAGCTTGCAGCCTGCTAGGCCTCCTAGTTAAACTGTTAGCTTGCAGCCTGGTAGGCCTCCTAGTTAAACTGTTAGCTTGCAGCCTGCCAGGCCTCCTAGTTAAACTGTTAGCTTGCAGCCTGCTAGGCCTCCTAGTTAAACTGTTAGCTTGCAGCCTGCTAGGCCTCCTAGTTAAACTGTTATCTTGCAGCCTGCCAGGCCTCCTAGTTAAACTGTTAGCTTGCAGCCTGCCAGGCCTCCTAGTTAAACTGTTAGCTTGCAGCCTGCTAGGCCTCCTAGTTAAACTGTTAGCTTGCAGCCTGCCAGGCCTCCTAGTTAAACTGTTAGCTTGCAGCCTGCTAGGCCTCCTAGTTAAACTGTTAGCTTGCAGCCTGCTAGGCCTCCTAGTTAAACTGTTAGCTTGCAGCATGCCAGGCCTCATAGTTAAACTGTTAGCTTGCAGCCTGCTATGCCTCCTAGTTAAACTGTTAGCTTGCAGCCTGCCAGGCCTCCTAGTTAAACTGTTAGCTTGCAGCCTGCCAGGCCTCCTAGTTAAACTGTTAGCTTGCAGCCTGCCAGGCCTCCAAGTTAAACTGTTAGCTTGCAGCCTGCTAGGCCTCCTAGTTAAACTGTTAGCTTGCAGCCTGATAGGCCTCCTAGTTAAACTGTTAGCTTGCAGCCTGATAGGCCTCCTAGTTAAACTGTTAGCTTGCAGCCTGCCAGGCCTCCTAGTTAAACTGTTAGCTTGCAGCATGCCAGGCCTCATAGTTAAACTGTTAGCTTGCAGCCTGCTATGCCTCCTAGTTAAACTGTTAGCTTGCAGCCTGCCAGGCCTCCTAGTTAAACTGTTAGCTTGCAGCCTGCCAGGCCTCCTAGTTAAACTGTTAGCTTGCAGCCTGGTAGGCCTCCTAGTTAAACTGTTAGCTTGCAGCCTGCCAGGCCTCCTAGTTAAACTGTTAGCTTGCAGCCTGCTAGGCCTCCTAGTTAAACTGTTAGCTTGCAGCCTGCTAGGCCTCCTAGTTAAACTGTTAGCTTGCAGCCTGCCAGGCCTCCTAGTTAAACTGTTAGCTTGCAGCCTGGTAGGCCTCCTAGTTAAACTGTTAGCTTGCAGCCTGCCAGGCCTCCTAGTTAAACTGTTAG
Source organism: Brachymystax lenok tsinlingensis (assembly GCA_030435695.1). Lineage (NCBI taxonomy): Eukaryota > Metazoa > Chordata > Actinopteri > Salmoniformes > Salmonidae > Brachymystax > Brachymystax lenok. The sequence continues at coordinate 18,441,919 of CM059819.1, forward strand.
CTTGCAGCCTGCTAGGCCTCCTAGTTAAACTGTTAGCTTGCAGCCTGCTAGGCCTCCTAGTTAAACTGTTATCTTGCAGCCTGCCAGGCCTCCTAGTTAAACTGTTAGCTTGCAGCCTGCCAGGCCTCCTAGTTAAACTGTTAGCTTGCAGCCTGCTAGGCCTCCTAGTTAAACTGTTAGCTTGCAGCCTGCCAGGCCTCCTAGTTAAACTGTTAGCTTGCAGCCTGCTAGGCCTCCTAGTTAAACTGTTAGCTTGCAGCCTGCTAGGCCTCCTAGTTAAACTGTTAGCTTGCAGCCTGCCAGGCCTCCTAGTTAAACTGTTAGCTTGCAGCCTGCTATGCCTCCTAGTTAAACTGTTAGCTTGCAGCCTGCCAGGCCTCCTAGTTAAACTGTTAGCTTGCAGCCTGCCAGGCCTCCTAGTTAAACTGTTAGCTTGCAGCCTGCCAGGCCTCCAAGTTAAACTGTTAGCTTGCAGCCTGCTAGGCCTCCTAGTTAAACTGTTAGCTTGCAGCCTGATAGGCCTCCTAGTTAAACTGTTAGCTTGCAGCCTGATAGGCCTCATAGTTAAACTGTTAGCTTGCAGCCTGCCAGGCCTCCTAGTTAAACTATTAGCTTGCAGCCTGCCAGGCCTCCAAGTTAAACTGTTAGCTTGCAGCCTGCTAGGCCTCCTAGTTAAACTGTTAGCTTGCAGCCTGCCAGGCCTCCAAGTTAAACTGTTAGCTTGCAGCCTGATAGGCCTCCTAGTTAAACTGTTAGCTTGCAGCCTGGTAGGCCTCCTAGTTAAACTGTTAGCTTGCAGCCTGCCAGGCCTCCTAGTTAAACTGTTAGCTTGCAGCCTGCTAGGCCTCCTAGTTAAACTGTTAGCTTGCAGCCTGGTAGGCCTCCTAGTTAAACTGTTAGCTTGCAGCCTGCCAGGCCTCCTAGTTAAACTGTTAGCTTGCAGCCTGCTAGGCCTCCTAGTTAAACTGTTAGCTTGCAGCCTGCTAGGCCTCCTAGTTAAACTGTTATCTTGCAGCCTGCCAGGCCTCCTAGTTAAACTGTTAGCTTGCAGCCTGCCAGGCCTCCTAGTTAAACTGTTAGCTTGCAGCCTGCTAGGCCTCCTAGTTAAACTGTTAGCTTGCAGCCTGCCAGGCCTCCTAGTTAAACTGTTAGCTTGCAGCCTGCTAGGCCTCCTAGTTAAACTGTTAGCTTGCAGCCTGCTAGGCCTCCTAGTTAAACTGTTAGCTTGCAGCATGCCAGGCCTCATAGTTAAACTGTTAGCTTGCAGCCTGCTATGCCTCCTAGTTAAACTGTTAGCTTGCAGCCTGCCAGGCCTCCTAGTTAAACTGTTAGCTTGCAGCCTGCCAGGCCTCCTAGTTAAACTGTTAGCTTGCAGCCTGCCAGGCCTCCAAGTTAAACTGTTAGCTTGCAGCCTGCTAGGCCTCCTAGTTAAACTGTTAGCTTGCAGCCTGATAGGCCTCCTAGTTAAACTGTTAGCTTGCAGCCTGATAGGCCTCCTAGTTAAACTGTTAGCTTGCAGCCTGCCAGGCCTCCTAGTTAAACTGTTAGCTTGCAGCATGCCAGGCCTCATAGTTAAACTGTTAGCTTGCAGCCTGCTATGCCTCCTAGTTAAACTGTTAGCTTGCAGCCTGCCAGGCCTCCTAGTTAAACTGTTAGCTTGCAGCCTGCCAGGCCTCCTAGTTAAACTGTTAGCTTGCAGCCTGCCAGGCCTCCTAGTTAAACTGTTAGCTTGCAGCCTGCTAGGCCTCCAAGTTAAACTGTTAGCTTGCAGCCTGCTAGGCCTCCTAGTTAAACTGTTAGCTTGCAGCCTGATAGGCCTCCTAGTTAAACTGTTAGCTTGCAGCCTGATAGGCCTCCTAGTTAAACTGTTAGCTTGCAGCCTGCCAGGCCTCCTAGTTAAACTGTTAGCTTGCAGCCTGCCAGGCCTCCAAGTTAAACTGTTAGCTTGCAGCCTGCTAGGCCTCCTAGTTAAACTGTTAGCTTGCAGCCTGCCAGGCCTCCAAGTTAAACTGTTAGCTTGCAGCCTGATAGGCCTCCTAGTTAAACTGTTAGCTTGCAGCCTGGTAGGCCTCCTAGTTAAACTGTTAGCTTGCAGCCTGCCAGGCCTCCTAGTTAAACTGTTAGCTTGCAGCCTGCTAGGCCTCCTAGTTAAACTGTTAGCTTGCAGCCTGGTAGGCCTCCTAGTTAAACTGTTAGCTTGCAGCCTGCCAGGCCTCCTAGTTAAACTGTTAGCTTGCAGCCTGCTAGGCCTCCTAGTTAAACTGTTAGCTTGCAGCCTGCTAGGCCTCCTAGTTAAACTGTTATCTTGCAGCCTGCCAGGCCTCCTAGTTAAACTGTTAGCTTGCAGCCTGCCAGGCCTCCTAGTTAAACTGTTAGCTTGCAGCCTGCTAGGCCTCCTAGTTAAACTGTTAGCTTGCAGCCTGCCAGGCCTCCTAGTTAAACTGTTAGCTTGCAGCCTGCTAGGCCTCCTAGTTAAACTGTTAGCTTGCAGCCTGCTAGGCCTCCTAGTTAAACTGTTAGCTTGCAGCATGCCAGGCCTCATAGTTAAACTGTTAGCTTGCAGCCTGCTATGCCTCCTAGTTAAACTGTTAGCTTGCAGCCTGCCAGGCCTCCTAGTTAAACTGTTAGCTTGCAGCCTGCCAGGCCTCCTAGTTAAACTGTTAGCTTGCAGCCTGCCAGGCCTCCAAGTTAAACTGTTAGCTTGCAGCCTGCTAGGCCTCCTAGTTAAACTGTTAGCTTGCAGCCTGATAGGCCTCCTAGTTAAACTGTTAGCTTGCAGCCTGATAGGCCTCCTAGTTAAACTGTTAGCTTGCAGCCTGCCAGGCCTCCTAGTTAAACTGTTAGCTTGCAGCCTGCCAGGCCTCCAAGTTAAACTGTTAGCTTGCAGCCTGCTAGGCCTCCTAGTTAAACTGTTAGCTTGCAGCCTGCCAGGCCTCCAAGTTAAACTGTTAGCTTGCAGCCTGATAGGCCTCCTAGTTAAACTGTTAGCTTGCAGCCTGCTAGGCCTCCTAGTTAAACTGAAACCTTGCAGCCTGCCAGGCCTCCTAGTTAAACTGTTAGCTTGCAGCCTGCTATGCCTCCTAGTTAAACTGTTAGCTTGCAGCCTGCCAGGCCTCCTAGTTAAACTGTTAGCTTGCAGCCTGCCAGGCCTCCTAGTTAAACTGTTAGCTTGCAGCCTGCCAGGCCTCCAAGTTAAACTGTTAGCTTGCAGCCTGCTAGGCCTCCTAGTTAAACTGTTAGCTTGCAGCCTGATAGGCCTCCTAGTTAAACTGTTAGCTTGCAGCCTGATAGGCCTCCTAGTTAAACTGTTAGCTTGCAGCCTGCCAGGCCTCCTAGTTAAACTGTTAGCTTGCAGCCTGCCAGGCCTCCAAGTTAAACTTTTAGCTTGCAGCCTGCTAGGCCTCCTAGTTAAACTGTTAGCTTGCAGCCTGCCAGGCCTCCAAGTTAAACTGTTAGCTTGCAGCCTGATAGGCCTCCTAGTTAAACTGTTAGCTTGCAGCCTGCTAGGCCTCCTAGTTAAACTGTTAGCTTGCAGCCTGCCAGGCCTCCTAGTTAAACTGTTAGCTTGCAGCCTGCCAGGCCTCCTAGTTAAACTGTTAGCTTGCAGCCTGCCAGGCCTCCTAGTTAAACTGTTAGCTTGCAGCCTGCCAGGCCTCCTAGTTAAACTGTTAGCTTGCAGCCTGCCAGGCCTCCTAGTTAAACTGTTAGCTTGCAGCCTGCCAGGCCTCCTAGTTAAACTGTTAGCTTGCAGCCTGCCAGGCCTCCTAGTTAAACTGTTAGCTTGCAGCCTGCCAGGCCTCCTAGTTAAACTGTTAGCTTGCAGCCTGCCAGGCCTCCTAGTTAAACTGTTAGCTTGCAGCCTGCTAGGCCTCCTAGTTAAACTGTTAGCTTGCAGCCTGCCAGGCCTCCTAGTTAAATTCTTAGCTTGCAGCCTGCCAGGCCTCCTAGTTAAACTGTTAGCTTGCAGCCTGCCAGGCCTCCTAGTTAAACTGTTAGCTTGCAGCCTGCCAGGCCTCCTAGTTAAACTGTTAGCTTGCAGCCTGCCAGGCCTCCTAGTTAAACTGTTAGCTTGCAGCCTGCCAGGCCTCCTAGTTAAACTGTTAGCTTGCAGCCTGCCAGGCCTCCTAGTTAAACTGTTAGCTTGCAGCCTGCCAGGCCTCCTAGTTAAACTGTTAGCTTGCAGCCTGCCAGGCCTCCTAGTTAAACTGTTAGCTTGCAGCCTGCCAGGCCTCCTAGTTAAACTGTTAGCTTGCAGCCTGCCAGGCCTCCAAGTTAAACTGTTAGCTTGCAGCCTGATAGGCCTCCTAGTTAAACTGTTAGCTTGCAGCCTGCCAGGCCTCCTAGTTAAACTGTTAGCTTGCAGCCTGCCAGGCCTCCTAGTTAAACTGTTAGCTTGCAGCCTGCTAGGCCTCCTAGTTAAACTGTTAGCTTGCAGCCTGCCAGGCCTCCTAGTTAAACTGTTAGCTTGCAGCCTGCCAGGCCTCCTAGTTAAACTGTTAGCTTGCAGCCTGCCAGGCCTCCTAGTTAAACTGTTAGCTTGCAGCCTGCCAGGCCTCCTAGTTAAACTGTTAGCTTGCAGCCTGCCAGGCCTCCTAGTTAAACTGTTAGCTTGCAGCCTGCCAGGCCTCCTAGTTAAACTGTTAGCTTGCAGCCTGCCAGGCCTCCTAGTTAAACTGTTAGCTTGCAGCCTGCCAGGCCTCCTAGTTAAACTGTTAGCTTGCAGCCTGCTAGGCCTCCTAGTTAAACTGTTAGCTTGCAGCCTGCCAGGCCTCCTAGTTAAACTGTTAGCTTGCAGCCTGCCAGGCCTCCTAGTTAAACTGTTAGCTTGCAGCCTGCCAGGCCTCCTAGTTAAACTGTTAGCTTGCAGCCTGCCAGGCCTCCTAGTTAAACTGTTAGCTTGCAGCCTGCTAGGCCTCCTAGTTAAACTGTTAGCTTGCAGCCTGCCAGGCCTCCTAGTTAAACTGTTAGCTTGCAGCCTGCCAGGCCTCCTAGTTAAACTGTTAGCTTGCAGCCTGCCAGGCCTCCTAGTTAAACTGTTAGCTTGCAGCCTGCCAGGCCTCCTAGTTAAACTGTTAGCTTGCAGCCTGCCAGGCCTCCTAGTTAAACTGTTAGCTTGCAGCCTGCCAGGCCTCCTAGTTAAACTGTTAGCTTGCAGCCTGCCAGGCCTCCTAGTTAAACTGTTAGCTTGCAGCCTGCCAGGCCTCCTAGTTAAACTGTTAGCTTGCAGCCTGCCAGGCCTCCTAGTTAAACTGTTAGCTTGCAGCCTGCCAGGCCTCCTAGTTAAACTGTTAGCTTGCAGCCTGCCAGGCCTCCTAGTTAAACTGTTAGCTTGCAGCCTGCCAGGCCTCCTAGTTAAACTGTTAGCTTGCAGCCTGCCAGGCCTCCTAGTTAAACTGTTAGCTTGCAGCCTGCTAGGCCTCCTAGTTAAACTGTTAGCTTGCAGCCTGCCAGGCCTCCTAGTTAAACTGTTAGCTTGCAGCCTGCCAGGCCTCCTAGTTAAACTGTTAGCTTGCAGCCTGCCAGGCCTCCTAGTTAAACTGTTAGCTTGCAGCCTGCCAGGCCTCCTAGTTAAACTGTTAGCTTGCAGCCTGCCAGGCCTCCTAGTTAAACTGTTAGCTTGCAGCCTGCCAGGCCTCCTAGTTAAACTGTTAGCTTGCAGCCTGCCAGGCCTCCTAGTTAAACTGTTAGCTTGCAGCCTGCCAGGCCTCCTAGTTAAACTGTTAGCTTGCAGCCTGCCAGGCCTCCTAGTTAAACTGTTAGCTTGCAGCCTGCTAGGCCTCCTAGTTAAACTGTTAGCTTGCAGCCTGCCAGGCCTCCTAGTTAAACTGTTAGCTTGCAGCCTGCCAGGCCTCCTAGTTAAACTGTTAGCTTGCAGCCTGCCAGGCCTCCTAGTTAAACTGTTAGCTTGCAGCCTGCCAGGCCTCCTAGTTAAACTGTTAGCTTGCAGCCTGCCAGGCCTCCTAGTTAAACTGTTAGCTTGCAGCCTGCCAGGCCTCCTAGTTAAACTGTTAGCTTGCAGCCTGCCAGGCCTCCTAGTTAAACTGTTAGCTTGCAGCCTGCCAGGCCTCCTAGTTAAACTGTTAGCTTGCAGCCTGCCAGGCCTCCTAGTTAAACTGTTAGCTTGCAGCCTGCCAGGCCTCCTAGTTAAACTGTTAGCTTGCAGCCTGCCAGGCCTCCTAGTTAAACTGTTAGCTTGCAGCCTGCCAGGCCTCCTAGTTAAACTGTTAGCTTGCAGCCTGCCAGGCCTCCTAGTTAAACTGTTAGCTTGCAGCCTGCCAGGCCTCCTAGTTAAACTGTTAGCTTGCAGCCTGCTAGGCCTCCTAGTTAAACTGTTAGCTTGCAGCCTGCCAGGCCTCCTAGTTAAACTGTTAGCTTGCAGCCTGCCAGGCCTCCTAGTTAAACTGTTAGCTTGCAGCCTGATAGGCCTCCTAGTTAAACTGTTAGCTTGCAGCCTGCTAGGCCTCCTAGTTAAACTGTTAGCTTGCAGCCTGATAGGCCTCCTAGTTAAACTGTTAGCTTGCAGCCTGATAGGCCTCCTAGTTAAACTGTTACCTTGCAGCCTGCCAGGCCTCCTAGTTAAACTGTTAGCTTACAGCCTGATAGGCCTCCTAGTTAAACTGTTACCTTGCAGCCTGCCAGGCCTCCTAGTTAAACTGTTAGCTTGCAGCAGGCTAGCTGCTTCACTGACTTCGGATCAATGCCCTGTGTGACCATACGTGTTCCCCTGCATCTGACTAGCTAGATTTACTGTTTTCTCAATGAGGTTGCTGACAACATAACCAACTATCCTCTTAAAAATCAATTATGTTTTGTTTCTTTTCCATTGATTTAAGAGGGTCTTTTTTGTAACCTTTTAAAACGTCATTGTATTATGTGTCTCAGTGGCATAGCTGGATCTTGCTAGAACTTACCCAGATTTGCCTTAGCTTTTAGTGGCACCTAGATTTCCTGCATCTTAGCTGTAGCTGTGCTAGCTGTGCTATGTTTCCAGATTTACTGCTAGACAAATTGTATTTTGTCTGTATCTAGATTTGCTGCACATACTGTATCTTAGCTGTACCTGTATACTTGGCTGACCTGCATTAGTTTTTCCTATGTTACAGTAGCTATACCTATCATAGTAGCTTCACTGATCTTAACATGGCTAAAGAGGTACATTGAGTCCAGTGTTGGGGCTAGCATGTTGTTACAAAATGTATTCTTTACATGTGCTGAAGAGATCAATGGAAGGCAGACCATGGGGGGTAGATCAAGGATGCTGTCATTGGCACCCATTCTAAAAAGATGATTTAACAAAGTGGATATTAGTCAAATCTGTAATGATTTATATGTTCTAACAGGCCCACAACATGGTTAATGAAATCTGATTAGCATGTTTTCGCTGCATAATATTTAGAAGTTGTCCTTTCAGGTTTAGGAAAAAAATCTGCTAAATGCCGACTCCCGTTTTGATATGCTAGCCATATAGAAATTGTGGTGGTATTTGCAGTCGTTTTTATATGTAATGCAGTTGATTGGTGACGATGATATTAACATGTATTGCGGTTGACACACATACAAACATTGTATGCTCATTTTTACCAACATAGTGTGAAATACACTTAATTAAACAATAGCTTAAATGTATAGGCTAACTTGGATGGGAGGCAATGAGGAGATTTTCTATCTATCCCCCATGAGGGACAAGTGTGTGGCGTTTCCTTGGCATTTCCATTGTTATGTTTGAACTCTTTCCTGATCTATAGTTTCCTAGTGTGTTCAGAGTCTGGGGTTTCCTTGTACGGTGATGATAGTGGCAGCTAGCGTTGACCTGCCTTCTGTAAACAATGCTAGGCCACACAGTGACTGCATCCCAATTGGCACCTATGGGCCCTGACCAAAAGCAGTGCACTATATAGGAAATAGGGTGGCAACGGGATGCAACAATGTATCACTACCTCTCTGTCAGTGTTGCTGTAGGACTTAGTCCTAGTATATCACTGAGTGTTGTTTTTATGTGTGGCAGTATTTGATCTTGATTATGCTGACGCTTATCAGTGGCAGATCAATAGTGAAGTCATTACTCTGCCCTGTACTGTGTAGCGCTATCTATTTAAGACTACAACATTATCATCAACGGTTCAACACCTAGGACAATGTCCGGTGTATCCCTGTTTATTTAAAGGAAGTTTGTAGTTTACTTTAGGGTCATGGAGAGACATAAAAGTTGTCATTGGGTTAGCGTACCGCTGTCCACCGTCAATCATTTTCTGTCAGTTTAATATGCAGCGCACAGCATTATTAAAAACACTATCATCAACACCATGTCTAACAGAATTTCAGAGTTCACATCTGTTAAATAACTTACAGTATCAGTCCATGTATTATTGGATTGTGTTGTCATTCCTCCATATAGTACATTGTATATTGGTATGACTCCAGTTAATTCAGTATATTGTACATAGGTATTTCTATTGTACATTGTATGGGGCAGAAACTGGATTATTTCACTGTGTTACAGTACCGTATTTGTCTATTCATAGTTACTATCGATCCGGCACAAAAGGATTCTGTCTCTGTCTGTATACATTTGTTGAGAAAACCGAAGTAAAAATACTGTACTGAAACATCAGTATAGTACTGAAATATGTTAATCCCTATATTCCACTTTAATTTAGCAGATGTTTTATCCAAAGAGATTTCCATTCCAGTGGGTGCATATATTTTTATTATGCATATGTGACCCCTGCAGGAATTGAACCTCCGACCTTGGCGTTGCTGCTAATGTTAATAATAATAATAATAATAATGATAATAATAATAATAATAATAAATTGCATTTGTAGAGCGCTTTTCATTTATAGACATAAATTACAAAGCTCTAGTAACTGAGCAACAGGACCACCACCAGATATGACTGTATCTATGTTCTGTAGTAAGAGACTGAACTGAACCACATCTATAGTACTGTATCATATAATGCTATATGTAGTACTATATCTAGTACTATATCTATTCTGTTAGGAACTGAACTCATTTTAGAGACCGAACTGAACCACATCTATATTACTGTATCATATAGTGGTATATGTAGTACTATATCTAGTACTATATCTATTCTGTTAGGAACTGAACTCATCTTAGAGACTGAACTGAACCACATCTACAGTACTGTATCATATAGTGCTATATGTAGTACTATATCTATTCTGTTAGGAACTGAAATCATCTTAGAGACCGAACTGAACCACATCTATATTACTGTTTCATATAGTGGTATATGTAGTACTATATTGGGTACTATATCTATTCTGTTAGGAACTGAACTCATCTTAGAAACTGAACTGAACCACATCTACAGTACTGTATCATATAGTGCTATATGTAGTACTATATCTAGTACTATATCTATTCTGTTAGGAACTGAACTCATCTTAGAGACTGAACTGAACCACATAGTATTCTATCTAGTTCTGGGACTGTACACATTTATAATACTGTATGTATTTAGAGACAGAACCACATATAGTATTGTATCTAGTTCTGGGACTGTACACATTTATAATACTGTATGTATTTAGAGCTAGAACCACAAAAAGTATTGTATCTTGTTTCAGACTGTTTCAGAAGCTCCTGTCTAACTTCCTGTGCTTCTTTCCTTCTTTCTCTTTTCAGAAAAACCTCCACCACACAACAAGGTTTAAAATCATTGTTTAATCATGTTCACGTAGACCCACATGATTTCCCTTTTCCATCTGTGTGTGTGTGTGTGCATAGGTGCGTGTGTGTGTGTGTGTGTGACCATGTCATAGTAGCATTTGAAAGTGCTACATGTGCCTTGTGGACATTTACTGTTTATTGTTGATGTTTCTCTATCCCTTCTTTTTCTGAATGATTTGGGTGGTAACGTCTTGTATTCAGTACTGTGTGTGTCTGTGTGCACGTGTGTGCTTCGATTCTGTGTGTGCTTGCGTCCATTTCCAAATGTATGTTTGTTTTGTGTGTGTGTTTGTGTTTAGGTGGGGAAGGGATCAGAGAGGATGGAGTGTTATGAAACAGATTGTGGCCCTGAGCACCATGAACGACCCGTTCTATTGTCTTAGTGTTGAATACCAGCTCAGGAAATCACATTGAAATGGAATAATTCTCAACTTGCCCTGAGGGGGATCTCCATTCCCAGCCTCCACACACACACACACACACACACACACACACACACACACACACACACACACACACACACACACACACACACACACACACACACACACACACACACACACACACACACACACACACACACACACACACATCATAATGCTCCAACACACAATGTGCCACACAACTTCAACTCTCCTCTCCTCCCTCTGTAGTTTCTTTCTTTAATACTTCTGTCCTGATCTGACCTCCAGATGGACAGTACTTTTCCAAATTGGGCTTTTGTTTTCCGTTGTGTGTGTTTGCTGTGTGTGTGTGTTTGCTGTGTGTGTGTGTGTTTGTGTTGCCTCACCCTCTGTTTGTGAATGGTTCCATGCCACAGTATGTTTAGCTGTGTGATGTTGTACTTCTCTTCTCTCTGCAGCCTCTCAATGTGCTGGATCCCAAAGTACTGGGCCTACAGGCTGTCGGAGGGTGAGTGACTTCTGACTGTCCCAAATGGCACCCTATTTCCTATATAGTGCACTACTTTTGATCAGAGACCTACTGGCTCTGGTCAAAAGTAGTGTACTATATAGGGAATAGGGTATCATTTGGGACGTTCTCATCGACTAAACAGGGAAGGGTTTCCCAAAGTCTGCGTAGCTAAAATAACTATTTATTTCCACAACCCATGCAGCCGTATAGCTACAAGAGAGCAACTATATGCAAATCAGTGTTTAACAGTTAATCTTCTGTCCATGAACAAACTGAATTTGTAAATTGAAGCACTTCAATGTTCTATGGGAGGTGTACATCTAGGGGGGTGTCCCAAATGCCACCCTATTCCATAGTGCAATACTTTTGACCAGTGCCGTATGGGCCCTTGACAAAACTAGTCCACTGTATAAGGAATACATTCTTAGAATAAAAGGTGCTAAAAAAATACCTAAAATACCTAAAAGCATTCTTCAGCAGTCCCCATAGGATAACTATTTGAAGAACACTTTTTGGTTCCAGGTAGAACTCTTTTGGGTTCCATGTAACACCCTTTCCACAAAGAGTGTAGAGTGCCATTTGGGATGCAGACTATTTGTAAAAATAAATAAATTTCTGCTTTAGCAGAATACCAACCCTTGGTCTGGGTCGGGTCTGCTCTAGATTGGTAGGACTGCTTTGATTCTATTCCTTCTCCCTAACTTGTACATTTGTTCTTCAGATCATTCAGTTTATTCACCCCTCAGCTCTCTCTCTCTCTCTCTCTCTCTCTCTCTCTCTCTCTCTCTCTCTCTCTCTCTCTCACTCATTCCGTCATTGGCTGGCTAGTATGTATGTGTGTTGATATACTGTACTGTGGGGCTGTGTGTTTGTTTGTGCCGTGTGCTTGCTCACTTGATTGTGTGTGTGTTTCTCTCTCTCTATGTGTGTGTGTTGATGTATGAGTCATTGTTTCTGTGCGGAAGCAGACTGCTTAATGTCTCTGTGGGCAGCTGATTAACACATCGGAGCTTTGGGGAAGAGAGCTGTAATTTGGTCTTGAACCCTCAGCCTTCCATCCCCACCCACAGACAGCCAGTCCAAACTTCACTCCACTTAGCCAATACTTAACTAGAGAGGCATTAGCAACTTCAGTTCTACAGTATTTACTTACACCAGGAAGTCATTGGCTGTGTCCCAAAATCAAGACGGGTGCTCTAGATAGTTATTGTCAGGGGAAAACCATTGTTAAGGCTGTCACAAAATCTACAACACATACGCTCCAGTAAGAGCTCTTTTTAGAGTCTTCCCCAGTTCCCCTTTCTCTCTCCACTCAGCCTCTCTCCCCCAGCCCAGTCCCTGACTCTGACGTGGCCCAGCTTCTCTCTCTGTCCCCCAGCCTCTCTCCCAGTCTCTCTTCCCCAGTCTCTCTCCCCCAGTCTCTCTTCCATAGCCTCCTTCCCACAGTCTCTCTACACCCAGCCTCTTTCCCCCAGCCTTTCTCCCCCAGTCACTCTCCCCCAGTCTCCCCCAGTCTCTCCCCAGTCTCTCCCTCGAGTCTCTCTCCCCAGCCTTTCTACCCCAACCTCTCTACCCCAGCCTCTCTCCCCAGTCTCTCTCCCCAGTCTCTCTCCCCTGCCTCTCTCCATCCAGCCTCTCTCCACCCAGTCTCTCTCCACCCAGTCTCTCTCCACCCAGTCTCTCTCCACCAAGTCTCTCTCCACCCAGTCTCTCTCCCCCAGTCTCTTTCCCCAGTCTCTCGCCCCAGTTTATCTCCCCAGCCTCTCTCTCCCAGCCTGTCTCCTCCAATCTCTTTCTAGCCAGCCTCTCACCTCCAGTCTTTCTCCACCCAGCTTCTCTCCCGTAGTCCCTCCCGAGCCTCTCTCCCTCAACCTCTCCCACAAAGCTTCTCTCCCACAGGCTACTGCTCCACCAGCTGGTGTTGGTCTGAGAAGCAGCTGGAAGTGGAACAGACAACACACAGACAGACACACACACACCTGAGTACCACAACACTCAGACACACTCACACATGCATACACTCGAACACACACACACAAATGCGCACACACACCACACCAGCCAGGTACTCTATGATACAAGTCAGTATTCGACGTCCATCCGTGTCTGAGGACGTCGGGAGATGACGTTGAAACCGGCCACAGTGAGCGCTGTTACCTTCAAGTGCGTTTTGGTTTTGCTAGAGCATTGTGGACGGGGATGGCGGATGGGCGTAAGCATCTGCCTCTGATTCCAAAGGTTGCAAGTTTGAATCAACTGATATAAAGTTGTTTTTGAGAATTTTGTTTTAAGCCTATCCCAAACCTTAACGCTTACATTAACCATTTCGGAGTTAATGCCTAAGCTTAACCTTAAACACGTAAAAGTTTGACCGTTGCAACAACTTTTGACGTTTGAGAAACTTGGATGAACTTGGACATCTAATTCTGACGTGAGACTGTGAGAGTTAGTTGCACCACACATGAATGCACACACGCACACAGACAGACATTAACAAGTCTGTTTCAGCACAGAAACAGTGACTCATACATTAACATATCACACACACACACACACACACCTGGTAATTGCTATTTAAAGCTGCTCTCGCCAGCTCACGGTAGTGTCCTGTCTGTTTTGACAAGTGTCTCCTCTCACCTGCTGAAGGTGTCTGCTACACTTATTCCATGTGTAACTCTGTGTTGTTGTTTGTGTCGCACTGCTTTGCTTTATCTTGGCCAGGTCGCAGTTGTAAATGAGAACTTGTTCTCAACTAGCCTACCTGGTTAAATAAAGGTGAAAAAATATATATAATAATAAGAAATACACTACCTTACCGAGAGAGAGAGAGAGAGAGAGAGAGAGAGAGAGAGAGAGAGAGAGAGAGAGAGAGAGAGAGAGAGAGAGAGAGAGAGAGAGAGAGAGAGAGAGAGAGACACACAGACAGACAGCAAGAGAGAGAGAGACAGACAGACAGTGAGAGAGAGAGAGACACACAGACAGCGAGAGAGAGAGAGAGAGAGAGAGAGAGAGAGAGAGAGAGAGAGAGAGAGAGACACACACACAGACAGCAAGAGAGAGAGAGAGAGAGAGACAGAGACAGAGACAGAGAGAGAGAGAGAGAGAGAGAGACAGAGACAGAGACAGAGACAGAGGGACAGAGAGAGAGAGATGGGATATCCCTGGCCAGAATATCCCTAGCCTGGGCCCTCTGGTCAGGCAGGGTAGCAGGGAAACCCGTAGGGAGAGAAAAGAGCATGAGGTGTGACTTGTGTGTTAGCCAGCCCTTGTAAATCACCATCCCCTGTTTATCCTGGTAATGCCCCCCTCTACACGGCATTATTATGATATTAATAGGCCTTAAACCTGTCTGCTTCCAACAGAGCTGGCTGCATTCTTTATGGCATTGACAGCATGCCAGATTTACGCCTCAAGAGGACCTTACCTATTGTCCGAGACCTGGTGAGTTATCTGCCTCAACAAGGTTTTGTGTGAGTTATATTATGGCAGGTTGGTGGGTCTGTCTGACTGTTTCTACATTACAGAAACAACACCACCAGCCAGACAAGCTGGAGTTGTGTTGTTGTTCTCCTGCCTTCCATTGGTGTCTGCTGTGTTGTATGAGTATGAGTGTGTCCCAAAGGGCACACTATGCCCTACATAGTGCACAATTTTTGACCGGTCCCCTGTGGACCCTGGTCAAAAGTTGTACACTAGAAAGGGATTAGGGTGCCATTTGGAACGGATCCGATGTAAAATCTAATTGCTAGCCTGTCGTAAGTCATCTCACAGTTAGTTAGTGGAGAAAGAGAGAGCAGTGTTATTGAACGCCAGCGTGTTTCATCATATTGATAGGACTGTACAGTTTGCTTTGTGTGAACATATCGTGAGGCCCAGACAACTGAGGCCCATACTTTATTGCAATGGAATATTAATGATGTGGTAGAGTAGTCTACAGTCTTACCAATGGCTTCATCCCAAATTGCATCCTATTCCCTTTATAGTGAACTGTAAAGTAGTGCATCGTAAAGGGAATAGGGTTCCATTTGGGGGACACACAATGTGTTAGTGCAGTCTAACATGCTGGGATTGGGTTGGCACCAGTTCCTTTCCAATTCAGTCCCTATTTGTGTTCAATAAGGATTTTTCTAGTCTTGAATATCAATGAATGTAATGGACCCCAACCCTAGTAGTATGGTTTCTCTGTTAGTTCAGTCAGTAGGTAGTAATACTTGTGTAGTAGGGCAGTCAATAGTAGTTGTAGTACTAGTTGTTGTTGCAGTAGTGGTAGTAGTAGTAGTAGTAGCAGCAGCAGCAGCAGCAGCAGTAGCAGTAGTAGTAGTAGTAGTAGTAGTAGTAGTAGTAGTAGTAGTAGTAGTAGTAGTAGTAGTAGCAGCAGTAGTAGCAATAGTAGAAGTGTATTAGTAGCAGTAGTGGTAGTAGTGGTGGTGGTTGTAAGCAGCGGCGGTAGGTGGTAGCGGTGCGGTGGTGGTAGTGGTAGTGGTGGTAGTGGTGAAGCAGGCGGTGGTAGGCGGTGTGCTGGTGGCGGTAGGGTAGTAGTGGTGGTGGTGGTTGTATTGGCGGCAGCGGTAGTAGTGGCGGTGTGGTGGTGGTAGTGGTAGGCGGTGTGGTGGTGGTATTGGTATTGGTAGTGGTATGGTAGTGGTAGTGGCGGTTGGTAGTGGTGGTAGTATCGGTGTAGTGGTAGTGCTGGTGGTGGTGGTGGTTGTATGGCAGCAGCGGTGGTAGTGGTTGGTTAGCGGCAGGCGGTGGTGGTGGTGGTGGTGAGCGGTGTGGTGCTGGTGGTAGCGGCGGTGTGGTGGTGGTGGTGGTGGTGGTGGCAATGGTGGGAGTGTGTTGGTGGCGGTGGTGGTGGTGGTGGTGGTTGCAGCGGCGGCGGTGGTGGTGCGGTGCGGTGGTGGTGGTGCTGGTGGTGGTGGTGGTGGTGGTGGTGGTGGTGGTTGTGATAGCGGCGGCGGTGGTGGTGCGGTGCGGTGGTGGTGGTAGTGGTGGTGGTAGTGGTGGTGGTAGTTGGTGGTGGTGGTAGTGGTGGTGCTGGTGGTAGTGGTGAAGCGGCAGTGGTAGCGGTGTGCTGGTGGCGGTGGGAGTATGGTGGTGGTGGTTGCTGTTGGTAGCGGCGGTGGTGGTAGCGGTGTGGTAGTGGTAGCGGTGTGGTGGTAGTGGTAGTAGTATTATTATTATTGTAGTGGTAGTAGTGGTAGCGGTGTAGTGTAGTAGTAGTAGTAGTAGTAGCAGTGTAGTAGTAGTAGTAGTAGTAGTTGTATTAGCAGCAGCAGTAGTAGTAGTTGTATTAGCAGCAGCAGTAGTAGTAGTAGTAGTAGTAGTATTAGTAGTAGTAGTAGTAGTAGTAGTAGCAGTGTAGTAGTAGTAGTAGTAGTAGCAGTGTAGTAGCAGTAGCAGTGTAGTAGCAGTAGTAGTCGTAGGAGTAGTAGTGATGGGTTCAACTGTTGGTGAAGTCTTTCTTGTGCTTCAGTGTCTGTTTTCATGATTCATCATATATTATCTTCCGTATCAGGTTCGATTTCTTACCACCCTATTGAGATATTATACATACAATATAACCTTTAACATAGGTCGTAATAACCATAAAGGGAATTTTCTGAAACACACACTGAGCTCTTAGTATCCAAGTACAATATTTCAATTTCATTCCTGGCGAAAAAGTACATCTGGTAGAAATTATAATATATTAGCTTGATGTTAATTTAAGGCTTATATAGTTTCTGATAACTGTTTATAACACAGTGAAGAACATGAGTTGATGCTGTATTTGTCCATATTTCTCATGAAAATTAATAACCAACAATGTCTTGGTGAGTATGAGGTTGTCGTTGTTGTTTCTGGGTTTTTGAGTGTATATTTGATATTTGCCATTCCTTACACAGACCCATAACAGCTATGGGAGATATTTTTCAGTGAGTTGTCAGATTTCAGGCGAACCCTCCAAGCCGAAACTTTGACATTTTAACTGCTCGGCAGGCAGGAGTTGAACGAACAAGACAATGAACTAATATTATTTGAAATGTTGACAACTCAACCCAAAAATATATCTATCTGAGGACTTCATTGACTTCTGATCGAACTGTTCTGAGGCTTTTAAGTCATTGTAAAAGCAACACTGTAAGAAGAACCTTTTACACCCCCAACCCCCCTCCCCCCCGCCCGGATGAAGTCAGTAATCACTGTTCTAATTGGTCCCCCCTCTCATGTCTCTCCTCTGTCGATGTCCCCCATTGGCTGTGGGATTGCTTCAGGGCAGCAACAGCGATCTGATTGGCTGGGACAGGAGGGATCCCCACCAATCACAGTGGGATGCAAAACATATTTACATTTAAATACGTATTTAAATGACTTCTTAGCTAACCATAAATAGCTCCACACTCAGTAACATCCAAACTCAGCGTTTTAGTATGTACTAGTAATGCCTGACTCAGATTGTATTGTTACTTGATTATGCCTGCAGCAACCCGAGCAGAATAACGGTGCATGTTGACCACTTAAACTTACATCAACACTCTGGGTTCATGTAGAGGTGACATCCCCCTGCTTCCAGAACCCATGGCTGTCCCAAACATGGCTGAACCAACACAACACCATGGTCATGGATCTTTACCATAGCTTTACCATAGCTGGGCTGTAGACATGGCTAGACCTGGGCCGGACAGCCCGCTGGCTGGAGACCTACTGGGCATGCAGGCTTCCCCAACCCAACCTCCAGATGAAAATGTGTGCAGGGCACGACCTTGTAGGAAAGGGGGAAATGTGTTGTCTGCACGTTTATTCTACCTATAAAGACACATTTACATCTAGAGGTTAGGTTGAGTTTCCCTGTGGGCAAAACTCGTTGAATGGTTATAAACTGGGTGTAATGACGTCATTTCAATCAGTGTGACGTAATTACAACCATATTACAACAAGTAATTTTTTTCCAGTGGAATAAACCGTTTGAAATTGTGTCAATAAAACAAGATTACAACCAAACTGGTTATTGTGATGTAATTTAAACCAATATGACGTCATTACAACTATATTACAACCAAGGTTGTTTTGGTTGTAAACTGGTTGTAAGGATGGCATCATATCAATCAACTTTGCCCACTGTTTTTTACTCCAGCCTGCTCCAACACACCTGATTCCACTAATCAGCTGTCTCATCGGCACCTTCGATTAGCTGAATGTGGTGTGTTAGCTTGAGCAGGGCTGGAGCAAAAGCCTGCATCTGCAGTAACTCTCCGGGAGAAGGATTGGCCACCCCCGGGCTAGATGATGGTAAAGACTGAGTCAATATTGTCAGCTGTCCATGTCTGCATTTTCCTATCTATCTGTAACGTAAGCTCCTCTAATATCAATTTGGTCCAGACCTGTATGTGCTTTAGCCAACATGACATACTGTATCCTGGGTGTGTATGGCTAGAGCACATGCTGATGTGGCACCAGGCTCTCCTCTAGCACAGGGGTCGACAACCCTGTTCCTGGTGTGCCGCAGGTACTGCAGGATTCTGTTCCAACTAGGCACCTCACCTGACCAATTGAGCTAATTGATCAGTTCAGTGATTGCCTAAAACCATTACACACCTGGTCTTCCAGGTTGGTTAAATCAAAAACATGAAGCGCCTGAGGCACTCCAGGACCAGGGTTGCCTACTAATTCCCTAGTATAAGGATATTTATGTAACTATATCTATCTTCTCTTGACACTCTTGTTTAGTGGATATTAATGTTACTATGTAATGTACATGTTAGTTAGTTAGTGTACTGTGTATGAGTCAGTGGTGTAAAGTCCAACTGGCGTCACTGTAAACGTACCTGTACCTGCGTGTACCTGTTTGTCCTGTTTGGTGTTCGTCTGTTGGTGTGTCTACCAGACTGACTAACGTGCAGAAGTGACAGCGGAAATATTATGATGAAATGCTTCATCCTACAGAGATGGGGCCAGGAGTTCTTCCCAGACCACAAGACATGGCCAGGAAAGACTCTGGGCGCTGCGGTGATAGCTAGCTGTAGTTTTGTTCCTGGTCAGGTCATGTGGTCAGGAAACAAAACATCTGGACCTATACATGTACCAAGACCAACACTACAAATCCAAGCATGAGTGCAATCCTGTAATGTTTAATGCATGTAAAGAATATGATTGTATAGATTGTAGAACTCTAAATGACGGAGATGAATTGTTCCATAGAGCTGACCTGTAATGCATGTCACAGATTGTCTTAGCTCTAAAGCTCTTAGTTCAACCATGCTGTGGCTATTCTCTGTGTGAATAGCTGTGGCTATCAGGGCTTCGTTTGAAATGGCATCCTTTTCCCTTTATAGTGCACTACTATCGGCGCTGGCACCCTATTACCTACAGTGTGCACTACTTTAGACCAAAGCCATATGGGACCTGGTCAAAAGTAATGCACCATATAGACAATAGGCCAGATCCTTATAGAGTCTGGTCAAAAGTAGTGCACTTTATGGGGAATAGGGTGCCATTTGAGATGCTGCCATGTCTGCCTGCCAGACAGACAGCTTCTAATTGCATCTCTTGCTTTTTCTTTTCATTGCGTCTGTGGAAACCATCAGGCTATGGTGAGTCAAAGCCCTTTACGAAATAATAACATTATACAAAATATATCTGGGTAAGTTGTTCTATTCACTTATTGTTACCGCCTTGATAATGAACAACAAGCTCACTAGAGGTACATTCTTTGTAGTAGACATCCTGAGATGTCTGAATCGGACAGAGAGCTGTGTTTCTGTGACAGACCTGTGTTCAAACACTATTTGAAATCATTTGTAAATAGTTGATCTGTGCTTGATTGAGCTTGCATGGCTTAATGGACTGATAGAATAGTCCCAAAATTCCTAACCCCATTCCCCGACTAGCTTGCACTCCAGAAAGACTAAAGAAAACATTAAATATTTGAAAGATTTCAAATAGCATTTGAACACAGGTTTACTTCCGTGAGGGTCTGTGATGGCTGGGGCCAGGACGTGAATACTATTATTTTGTTGTTTGATCTCTTATCTTCTCAGTTGGTCTGGCTGTTATGGCCATGGGCGCGAACAAGACAAAGATTAGTTTGTGACACTGTAGTCTTTTTTGCCTCCGTCAGTGTCCCTAAAGGAGAGCCAGAGGCCAGAGAGAGCACAGATAGGGCTGGCTGTGCACAGGCTGATTAAACAAACTAGATTAACCAATCAACATACAGAGAAAACACAGACCAGACAAACTGAGAGAGTGCTGGTCCTCCTCTCTCTCTCTCTCTCTCTCTCTCTCTCTCTCTCTCTCTCTCTCTCTCTCTCTCTCTCGCTCTCTCGCTCTCTCGCTCTCTAGTTCTCGCTATCTCATCCGCCCGCTCTCTCTCTCTCTCTGTCTGTGTCTGTCTCTGTCATTTACAAAGTCATGAATCCATGAATCCAAGATATGCACAGAAACAAAACTCTTGATCTCTTTGCTCCAGTAAGGTTTAACTGATTAGATATAGACAGGGCTAATCTCTCTGTGCTGACTTCAAATGGCACCCTATTCCCTATAGAGTGCACTACTTTTGAGCAGCGCCCATAGTGCTCAGGTCAAAATACTGTACATTACACAGGAAGTATGGCATCCTTGGGAATGGATCCTGATTCTTGCTCTACAACTATAGAGAGCGGCTGAAAGTTATTTATATGGCAGACACCACAGTGATACGATAGTCAAGTTCAGCATTAGAAGGTATTTGACCCCCCATGGCCCTGCTTCTAAAGGACAGTGACAATCCTATTGGAATGCTAGAAAACCACTTTGTTTGATTATTAATATTGTGTCATGGTTCTTAGTTGCATTAATTTAGTCTCTTCTCTCTCTCTCTCTCTCTCTCTCTCTCTCTCTCTCTCTCTCTCTCTCTCTCTCTGTCTACTCCCCCTCTCTCTGTCTCTCTCTTTCTCTCTCTCTCCCAGACTCTCGCTGCTCGAAAGGCAGGCATCTCGTTCGCCCTGGTGACTAGATCGACCCTGAACAACGAGGACCTGGTAGGTCGCCCCACTCACTACCTGAATGTAAATCACTGGACAATCAGATCACCCAGAGGTAAAGAGGGGGATGCACTAATGTGATGGCTATGCATAAAGGCAAAAGCACTGCCACGGTTGAGGAAGTGAGTGTGTGTGGAGGGGTGGGGGGGTGGGGCTTTTGTTGTGTCTATCCACAAGCGTGTGTGTGTGTGTTCAGAGATGAACGTCACAAGAGCTGCATGGCATTGTACTGGAACTGTCCAGGAACTGTCCAGCTAGAAGCTAGATATGCTTAGTCTAAATGACTAGATTAGGCTGTTTCATCACTGTAGAGAGTAGATTAGCTATATTAGCTTGTCAGTACAGTAGGAATGAACAGGTAGAGAGATTGCTGAGAGACAATCTGCTTAATGTTGAACACTGCTGTGCTGTGCTGTACAAGAAACAGAAAGAGAGAGGGAGAGAGACATCTTAATCGATAGAGGGAGAATTTGTGTTCATTTCCGCTGACCTCCAGAGCTTTCTGCTTTAATTGATTGCAATCCTCATCTCCTTCCCTCCCTTCATTCCTCTCCTCCCAGTTAATAAATAAAGATATTTGGATGGGATGCTACATTTCCTAACATCACTAATGCCGTACCAGTAATGATGCTACATTTCCTAACATCACTAATGCCGTACCAGTAATGCTGCTACATTTCCTAACATCACTAATGCCGTACCAGTAATGCTGCTACATTTCCTAACATCACTAATGCCGTACCAGTAATGCTGCTACATTTCCTAACATCACTAATGCCGTACCAGTAATGATGCTACATTTCCTAACATCACTAATGCCGTACCAGTAATGCTGCTACGTTTCCTAACATCACTAATGCCGTACCAGTAATGATGCTACATTTCCTAACATCACTAATGCCGTACCAGTAATGATGCTACATTTCCTAACATCACTAATGCCTTGCCAGTAATGATGCTACATTTCCTAACATCACTAATGCCGTACCAGTAATGCTGTTACATTTCCTAACATCACTAATGCCGTACCAGTAATGCTGCTACATTTCCTAACATCACTAGTGCCTTGCCAGTAATGCTGCTATATTTCCTAACATCACTAATGCCGTACCAGTAATTCTGCTACATTTCCTAACATCACTAATGCCGTACCAGTAATGCTGCTACATTTCCTAACATCACTAATGCCGTACCAGTAATGCTGCTACGTTTCCTAACATCACTAATGCCGTACCAGTAATGCTGCTACATTTCCTAACATCACTAATGCCGTACCAGTAATGATGCTACATTTCCTAACATCACTAATGCCTTGCCAGTAATGATGCTACATTCCCTAACATCACTAATGCCGTACCAGTAATGCTGCTACATTTCCTAACATCACTAATGCCGTACCAGTAATGATGCTTCATTTCCTAACATCACTAATGCCGTACCAGTAATGCTGCTACGTTTCCTAACATCACTAATGCCGTACCAGTAATGATGCTACATTTCCTAACATCACTAATGCCGTACCAGTAATGCTGCTACATTTCCTAACATCACTAATGCCTTGCCAGTAATGATGCTACATTTCCTAACATCACTAATGCCGTACCAGTAATGCTGCTACATTTCCTAACATCACTAATGCCTTGCCAGTAATGCTGCTATATTTCCTAACATCACTAATGCCGTACCAGTAATTCTGCTACGTTTCCTAACATCACTAATGCCGTACCAGTAATGATGCTACATTTCCTAATATCACTAATGTCGTACCAGTAATGCTGCTACGTTTCCTAACATCACTAATGCCGTACCAGTAATGCTGCCACATTTCCTAACATCACTAATGCCGTACCAGTAATGCTGCTACATTTCCTAACATCACTAATGCCGTACCAGTAATGCTGCTACATTTCCTAACATCACTAATGCCGTACCAGTAATTCTGCTACGTTTCCTAACATCACTAATGCCGTACCAGTAATGATGCTACATTTCCTAATATCACTAATGTCGTACCAGTAATGCTGCTACGTTTCCTAACATCACTAATGCCGCACCAGTAATGCCGCCACATTTCCTAACATCACTAATGCCGCACCAGTAATGCTGCTACGTTTCCTAACATCACTAATGCCGCACCAGTAATGCTGCTACATTTCCTAACATCACTAATGCCGCACCAGTAATGCTGCCACGTTTCCTAACATCACTAATGCCGTACCAGTAATGATGCTACATTTCCTAACATCACTAATGCCGTACCAGTAATGATGCCACATTTCCTAACATCACTAATGCCGTACCAGTAATGATGCTACATTTCCTAACATCACTAATGCCGTACCAGTAATGCTGCTACATTTCCTAACATCACTAATGCCGTACCAGTAATGATGCTACATTTCCTAACATCACTAATGCCTTGCCAGTAATGATGCTACATTTCCTAACATCACTAATGCCGTACCAGTAATGCTGCTACGTTTCCTAACATCACTAATACCGTATCAGTAATGCTGCTACATTTCCTAACATCACTAATGCCGTACCAGTAATGCTGCTACATTTACTAACATCACTAATGCCGTACCAGTAATGCTGCTACGTTTCCTAACATCACTAATGCCGTACCAGTAATGATGCCACATTTCCTAACATCACTAATGCCGTACCAGTAATGATGCCACATTTCCTAACATCACTAATGCCGTACCAGTAATGATGCTACATTTCCTAACATCACTAATGCCGTACCAGTAATGCTGCTACATTTCCTAACATCACTAATGCCGTACCAGTAATGATGCTACATTTCCTAATATCACTAATGTCGTACCAGTAATGCTGTCTATCACAATACAATCTACCACAGTAATTGACATTATTGTAGGTAACTATTACGTTTATTGTTGTGTTTTTACAGTAATGTAGTTTACTGTGTTACAGTTGTGTAGTTCAGTGGTTTTCAAATCTCATCCCAGGGACCCTCAGATGTTTCAGAATTATGTTGTAGCCCTGAACCAGCTCACCTTATTCACCTATTCAAGGTCTTGATAATTAGTTAACTAGTTGAATCAGGTGTGCTAGCTTTAGAAATGTTAAAATAAATATAATGGCTGGGAGTCCACGAGGAGAGTTTTGAAAACCCCTGTGTAAAACTCATATCTGATATGGGCATTCTGCCCATATCAGATATGTCTACAGTGAGGGAAAAAAGTATTTGAACCCCTGCTGATTTTGTGCGTTTGCCCACTGCCAAAGAAATTATCAGTCTATAATTTTAATGGTAGGTTTATTTGAACAGTGAGAGACAGAATAACAACAACAAAAATCCAAAAAAACGCACGTGAAAAATGTTATAAATGGAATTGCATTTTAATGAGGGAAATAAGTATTTGACCCCCTCTCAATCAGAAGGATTTCTGGCTCCCAGGTGTCTTTTATACAGGTAACGAGCTGAGATTAGGGGCACACTCTTAAAGGGAGTGCGGGACAAGATTGTAGACCTACACAAGGCTGGAATGGGATACAAGACCATCGCCAAGCAGCTTGGTGAGAAGGTGACAACAGTTGGTGCGATTATTCGCAAATGGAAGAAACACAAAAGAACTGTCAATCTCCCTCGTCCTGGGGCTCCATGCAAGATCTCACCTCGTGGAGTTGCAATGATCATGAGAACGGTGAGGAATCAGCCCAGAACTACACGGGAGGATCTTGTCAATGATCTCAAGGCAGCTGGGACCATAGTCACCAAGAAAACAATTGGTAACACACTACGCCGTGAAGGACTGAAATCCTGCAGCACCCGCAAGGTCCCCCTGCTCAAGAAAGCACATATCCATGCCCGTCTGAAGTTTGCCAATGAACATCTGAATGGTTCAGAGGACATCTGGGTGAAAGTGTTGTGGCCAGATGAGACCAAAATGGAGCTCTTTGGCATCAACTCAACTCGCTGTGTTTGGAGGAGGAGGAATGCTGCCTATGACCCCAAGAACACCATCCCCACCGTCAAACATGGAGGTGGAAACATTATGCTTTGGGGGTGTTTTTCTGCTAATGGGACAGGACGACTTCACCGCGTCAAAGGGACGATGGACGGGGCCATGTACCGTCAAATCTTGGGTGAGAACCTCCTTCCCTCAGCCAGGGCATTGAAAATGGGTCGTGGATGGGTATTCCAGCATGACAATGACCCAAAACACACGGCCAAGGCAACAAAGGAGTGGCTCAAGAAGCACATTAATCCCATATAAAATCTGTGGAGGGAGCTGAAGGTTTGAGTTGCCAAACGTCAGCCTCGAAACCTTAATGACTTGGAGAAGATCTGCAAAGAGGAGTGGGACAAAATCCCTCCTGAGATGTGTGCTAACCTGGTGGCCAACTACAAGAAACGTCTGACCTCTGTGATTGCCAACAAGGGTTTTGCCACCAAGTACTAAGTTATGTTTTGCAGAGATTTCCCTCATTAAAATTCAAATCAATTTATAAAATTCTTCACATGCGTTTTTCTGGATTTTTGTTGATGTTATTCTGTCTCTCACTGTTCAAATAAACCTACCATTAAAATTATAGACTGATCATTTCGTTGTCAGTGGGCAAACGTACAAAATCAGCAGGGGATCAAATACTTTTTTCCCTCACTGTATGTCCTGGGATTTTTGTTTTGTTTCTTACAACCTCATGCTAATCACAGTAGCCTACGTTAGCTCAACCATCCGAGGTCGGGACACCGATCCTGTAAAGGTTAATCAGAGTATAGCTGCAGAATGTGAGATCTTTCGTCCCATGTGTAGCTGCATATTATGGGATCTGTATTCCTTTGTGTAGCTGCAGATTGTGGGATCTGTAGTCCCGAGTGTAGCTGCGGATGGGAAATGTAGTCCTAAATACAGCTGCATATAATGGGATTTGTAGTCCCGAGTGTAGCTGCATATGGGAGTAGTAGTCCTTCGCGTAGCTGCAGATTATTTTGTGGTTTTAAGTAGGGCGAGCAGATGTTGGTGTTTTCTCTGCTAAATTGACAAGAGAACATCCCTAAGAGAACTGTGTCTCAGATGACACTGTAAACACCCATATGCTGCTGAGAGGACGAGGATAGGGATGAGAGGAGAGAGGAAAGAGGGAAGAGAGATTAGAGGAGATAGGGAGGAAGCGAGAGGAAAGAGGATAGGGAGGAGAGGAGAGAGGATAGACGGAAGAGAGATTAGAGGAGATAGGGAGGAAAGGAGAGGGTATAAGAGGAGAGCAGGAGGAAAGGAGTAGTAATGGAGAGAAGAGGAGAAGAGAAGACAGGGGCATGGGGAGGATTGAGAAACGGATGAGAGAGAAGGAGAGGAAAGAAAAAAGCAAGAGAGGAGAGGAGAGCGCAGTGACGGTGTCACAGTGAGACAGTCGGGTGTCTCTGATGTCATTAATCCAGCAGCAGGGAGAAAGACAAGCTAGTCCACTCAGGACAGATGTTTTAGCCAACTACCCCCGCCCTCTCTCTCTCTCTCTCTCTCTCTCTCTCTCTCTCTCTCTCTCTCTCTCTCTCTTTCTCTCTCTTTCTCTTTTCTCTCTCTTTTCTCTCTCTTTGCTTTGTTTTTTGGAGCAGAAAGATCAGGCAGAAAGATCTCTACACATAAAGAAGACTCTGTACCGGTACCCCCTGTATATACAGTGGGGCAAAAAAGTATTTAGTCAGCCACCAATTGTGCAAGTTCTCCAACTTAAAAAGATGAGAGAGGCCTGTAATTTTCATCATAGGTACACTTCAACTATGACAGACGAAATGAGAAAAAGGAATCCAGAAAATCACATTGTAGGATTTTTTATTTATTTATTTGCAAATTATGGTGGAAAATAAGTATTTGGTCAATAACAAAAGTTTATCTCAATACTTTGTTATATACCCTTTGTTGGCAAAGACAGACGTCAAACGTTTTCTGTAAGTCTTCACAAGGTTTTCACACACTGTTGCTGGTATTTTGGCCCATTCCTCCATGCAGATCTCCTCTAGAGCAGTGATGTTTTGGGGCTGTCGCTGGGCAACACAGACTTTCAACTCCCTCCAAAGATTTTCTATGGGGTTGAGATCTGGAGACTGGCTAGGCCACTCCAGGACCTTGAAATGCTTCTTACGAAGCCACTCCTTCAAGGTTCGGGCGGTGTGTTTGGGATCATTGTCATGCTGAAAGACCCAGCCACGTTTCATCTTCAATGCCCTTGCTGATGGAAGGAGGTTTTCACTCAGAATTTCACGAAACATTGCCCCATTCATTCTTTCCTATACATGGATCAGTCGTCCTGGTCCCTTTGCAGAAAAACAGCCCCAAAGCATGATGTTTCCACCCCCATGCTTCACAGTAGGTATGGTGTTCTTTGGATGCAACTCAGCATTCTTTGTCCTCCAAACACGACCAGTTGAGTTTTTACCAAAAAGTTCTATTTTGGTTTCATCTGACCATATGACATTCTCCCAATCCTCATCTGGATCATCCAAATGCTCTCTAGCAAACTTCAGACGGGCCTGAACATGTACTGGCTTAAGCAGGGGGACACGTCTGGCACTGCAGGATTTGAGTCCCTGGCGGCGTAGTGTGTTACTGATGGTAGGCTTTGTTACTTTGGTCCCAGCTCTCTGCAGGTCATTCACTAGGTCCCCCGTGTGGTTCTGGGATTTTTGCTCACCGTTCTTGTGATCATTTTGACCCCACGGGTGAGATCTTGCGTGGAGCCCCAGATCGAGGAAGATTATCAGTGGTCTTGTATGTCTTCCATTTCCTAATAATTGCTCCCACAGTTGATTTCTTCAAACCAAGCTGCTTACCTATTGCAGATTCAGTCTTCCCAACCTGGTGCAGGTCTACAATTTTGTTTCTGGTGTCCTTTGACAGCTCTTTGGTCTTGGCCATAGTGGAGTTTGGAGTGTGACTGTTTGAGGTTGTGGACAGGTGTCTTTTATACTGATAACAAGTTCAAACAGGTGCCATTAATACAGGTAACGAGTGGAGGACAGAGGAGCCTCTTAAAGAAGAAGTTACAGGTCTGTGAGAGCCAGAAATCTTGCTTGTTTGTATGTGACCAAATACTTATTTTCCACCATAATTTGCAAATAAATTCATTAAAAATCCTACAATGTGATTTTCTGGATTTCTTTTCCTCATTTTGTCTGTCATAGTTGAAGTGTACCTATGATGAAAATTACAGGCCTCTCTCGTCTTTTTAAGTGAGAGAACTTGCACAATTGGTTGCTGACTAAATACTTTTTTTCCACACTGTAGCCTCGCTATTGTTATTTTACTGCTGCTCTTTAATTATTTGTTACTTTATTGCTTATTTTTGGGGCTATTTTTCTTAAAACTGCATTGTTGGTTAAAGGCGTGTAAGTAAGCATTTCACTGTAAGGTCTACACTTGTTGTGTTCGGCACATGTGACAAATAACATTTAATTTGATTTGACATTATACACACTGGCGTTGGGGAACTTGCCAAGTTGATATCTACCATAGCTGGTAATTATTGACTACATATCCATTTATTATACATCTATAAACAATTCATGAGCTTGTTATAACAGGTCCCAATCGCAATATTAAAGGTTAATGAAATATATCCATGGCATATCTATACCGCATTCATGTCATGCTATGAAAGAGCTCATATTTAGGTATTTTAATAGATGCATTATAACAATGGCAGCGTTGTGTCATCATTATGTCTGTTATCAGAAGTGTACTTCTTCCATACCAGTGTTAGTGAATATGCCAAAAGTCCAAACCATGTTTAGAAAATGATGCTGATATATAGCCTGTACCAGCTCCATTTCCCTCACCAGCCGGTATAGGCCCATGATTTACCTTCCCATGATTTACCTTCTTCTTTTTCAATGATGCTTGAAGATTCTGCCACGCTGGTATGGCTGAAGCACACTTTTGAGAACAGACAAAATGATGACACTACTCTGTCATTGTAATGATGCATCTATTAAGATACCTAAATATGAGCTCTTGCATAGCATGACATGAACGCTCTGTAGATATGCTATGGATATATTTTGTTAACCTTTAAAAATGTGGTTGGGACCTGTTATAACACGTTCATGAAATGCTTTTTTTTTTCATGAAATGTTTATAGATGTGTAATAAATGCTTATAGATGTGTAATAAATGCTTATAAATCTGTAATAAATGCTTATAGATGTGTAATAAATGCGTTATGGCTGTAGTAAAAGTAATCATTACCAAACAGGGTATCTATCCCAGGAAGCTGACATATAGGCCTTACCCACAGATCAACAATATATGTGTGTGACAAAATGGGTTTGAATCATTGTCATGCATTTTCGTGCCACAAGACTGTGTTAGCCCGCTGAGCTAATGCTTAGGCACTGTCACGTCATATTTTGATGTCTATCCACTGAAGACTGCCATGACACCAAGATATGTAACCAAGATGTTACATAACATGATACATACATACGGTAGACGTTTAACACATCTCTCTCTCTCTCTCTCTCTCTCTCTCTCTCTCTCTCTCTCTCTCTCTCTCTCTCTCTCTCTCTTTCTCTCTCTGTCAGAGATACAGCAACTAGCTAGGTAGCAGCTAAAAGACATGCAGACAACTGGTAGCCGGCAGGTTTTGTTCTTGAAAGTTACAGTGAGGATGTGACTCACCTGATACTTATCCACATCTGACAGGCCTGGATTAAACAGGACAGGGAGGAGGGGAATTAAAAATGCAGGGATAAAATATAAGAGGAATGGGAAAAGGGTAGAGGGGGATGCTCTTATCCAGGGCTCTCCGCTGGGCTATAGTTTTAAAGGGCTCAGCAGGCGGCTCTGTGGTGTGTGTGAGTGTGAGTGTGTGTGTCCTACCTGCGTGTGTCTGTGCCTGTGTAATGCGGCTCAGCAGCCAGCCAGTATATGTGATGATGATGAGGGTTGCCTGGCCTGGCCAGGAGCCATGTGATGTCACAGAGATCACTCCTCTGCAGCTGCCTCCTCACAACCTCCTCAGATTAAACACCAGTCATTTCTCTCAGGACCCAGTGTATGTGAGTGGGTGTGTGAGGATTGCTGGACGGCCTGTGGCTGTAAGACTTGTTATTATTAAGGCCCTGTGGTGGCCTGCAGAGGCTGGCTGCAACAGCACCACCTTACATCAGTAGCGAGACCACTGTGTGTGTCTGTGTGTGTGTGTGTGTTTGTGTGTGTGTGTGTGTGAGAGAGCGAGAGAGAGAGAGAGAGAGAGAGAGAGAGAGAGAGAGAGAGGGCGTACAGTAATTTCTATTAGAGTGAGGGAAGGGAAGGAGGAGTGGAGGCTGGGAGAGGGGAGAGAGAAAGAGAAAGAGGGAGAGAGGGAGAGAGGGAGGAGGAGTACTCAATAGAAACATTGTCGTTGTGTCAGGGAGGGCAGTATGTCACCTCTCTACGTCTCTCTCACACTGTAAAAGGCAAATTTACTGCACCCATTGATTCTTTCAGTACAGTGGCTGGCAACCCCCGCTAGGGATTCAAGCCTCTGCTTTCATTCTCCAGCAGCACGGCGGATCACAGCGAAACACACACACACACATCACACATAAATGCACGTACGTCAATTCAAAGAGCTTTATTGGCATTGGAAACATGTTTACATTGCCAAAGAAAGTGGAATAGATAATTAACAAAAGTGAAATAAACAATCAGAAATTAACAGTAAATATTACACTCGTAGTCGCCGTTCCATTTCAGGTCAGGGCTCCGTGCAGGCCAGACGATTTTTACGCGCTACGCGCTTCAGCACCCAGCGGTCCCGTTCTGTGAGCTTGTGTGCCCTTCCACTTCGCGGTTGAGCCGTTGTTGCTTTAGACATTTCCACATCACAATAACAACACTTCCAGTTGACCGGGATAGCTCTAGCAGGCTAGACATTTGGCGAACTGACTTGTTAGAAAGGTGACATCCTATGACGGTGCCACGTTGAAAGCCACTGAGCTCTTCAGTAAGGCCATTCTACTGCCAATATTTGTCTTTGGAGATTGCATGATTGTGTGCTTGATATTATACACCTGTCAGCAATGGGTGTGGCTGAAATAGCCTAATCCATTCATTTGAAGGGGTGTCCACATACTTTTGTATATATAGTGTAGCTGAAGTAAGAATGGGAAAATAAATAGACAGATACATTTAGTTTGTATTTACAATGGTATTTGTGCTTCACTAGTGGCAACAGGTCACACATCTAGCTGCTGTGGTGGCACACTGTGGTATTTCACCAAATAGATAGATATGGGAATTTATCAAAATTGGATTTGTTTTCAAATTCTTTGTGGGTCTGTGTAACCTGAGGGAAATACAGTGTGTGTCTCTGATATCGTCATTGGCAGGTTAGGAAGTGCAGCTCAGTTTCCACCTCATCTTGTAGGCAGTGTGTACATAGCCTGTCTTCTCTCGAGAGTCAGATATAAGCCAGCTATGGCTATGCTCTGTACGTAAGTCAAAGCTTTCCTTAATTGTGTGTCAGTCACAGTGGTCAGGTATTCTGCCACTGTGTACTCTCTGTTTAGAGCCTAATAGCAATCCAGTTTACTTAGTTTTTTCGTTAATTACTTGACACATTGGAAATAACTATCTTTTTGTTTTCTCATGATTTGATTGGGTCGAATTGTGTTGCTGTCCTGTGGCTCTGTGGGGTCTGTTTGTGTTTGTGGACAGAGCCCCAGGACCAGCTTGCTGAGGGGACTCTTCTCTAGGTTAATCTCTCTGTAGGTGATGGCTTTGTTATGGAAGGTTTGGACATGCTTAACGGCTCTTTTCTGGATTTCTATAATTACCTGGTATCATCCTAATTCTGCTCTGCATGCATTATTTTGTGTTTTACATTGTATAGTCGTGTCCAAAAGTTTTGAGAATGACACAAATATACATTTTCACAAAGTCTGCTGCCTCAGTTTGTATGATGGCAATTTGCATATACTCCAGAATGTCATGAAGAGTGATTAGATGAATTGCAATTAATTGCAAAGTCCCTCTTTGCCATGCAAATGAACTGAATCCCCAAAAAACATTTCCACTGCATTTCAGCCCTGCCACAAGAGGACCAGCTGACATAATGTCAGTGATTCTCTCGTTAACACAGGTGTGAGTGTTGACGAGGACAAGGCTGGAGATCACTCTGTCATGCTGATTGAGTTCAAATAACAGATTGGAAGCTTCAAAAGGAGGGTGGTGCTTGGAATCATTGTTCTTCCTCTGTCAACCGTAGTTACCTGCAAGGAAACACGTGCCGTCATCATTGCTTTGTACAAAAAGGGCTTCACAGGCAAGGATATTGCTGCAAGTAAGATTGCACCTAAATCAACCATTTATCGGATCATCAAGAACTTGAACTAGAGCGGTTCAATTGTTGTGAAGATGGCTTCAGGGCGCCAAAGAAAGTCCAGCAAGCGCCAGGACCGTCTCCTAAAGTTGATTTAGCTGCGGGATCGGGGCACCACCAGTACAGAACTTGCTCAGGAATGGCAGCAGGCAGGTATGAGTGCATCTGCACGCACAGTGAGCCGAAGACCTTTGGAGGATGGCCAGGTGTCAAGAAGGGCAGCAAAGAAGCCACTTCTCTCCAGGAAAAACATCAGGGACAGACTGATATTCTGCAAAAGGTGCAGGGATTGGACTGCTGAGGACTGGGGTAAAGTCATTTTCTCTGATGAATTCCCTTTCCGATTGTTTGGGGCATCCGGGAAAAAGCTTGTCCGGAGAAGACAAGGTGAGCGCTACCATCAGTCCTGTGTCATGCCAACAGTAAAGCATCATGAGACCATTCATGTGTGGGGTTGCTTCTCAGCCAAGGGAGTGGGCTCACTCACAATTTTGCCTAAAATCACAGCCATGAATAAAGAATGGTACCAACACATCCTCCGAGAGCAACTTCTCCCAACCATCCAGGAACAGTTTGGTGATGAACAATGCCTTTTCCAGCATGATGGAGCACCTTGCCATAAGGCAAAAGTGATAATTAAGTGGCTCAGGGAACAAAACATCAATATTTTGGGACCATGGCCAGGAAACTCCCCAGACCTTAATCCCATTGAGAACTTGTGGTCAATCCTCAAGAGGCGGGTGGACAAACAAAAACCCACAAATTCTGACAAACTCCAAGCATTGATTATGCAAGAATGGGCTGCCATCAGTCAGGATGTGGCCCAGAAGTTCATTGACAGCATGCCAGGGCGGATTGCAGAGGTCTTGAAAAAGAAGGGTCAACACTGAAAATATTGACTCTGCATCAACTTCATGTAATTTTCAATAAAAACCTTTGACACTTATGAAATGTTTGTAATTATACTTCAGTATTCCATAGTAACATCTGACCAAAATATCTGAAGACACTGAAGCAGCAAACTTTGTGGAAATTAATATTTGTGTCATTCTCAAAACTTTTGGCCACGGCTGTACACAGAGGATGTATTAGCAGGATTCTGCATTCAGTCTGAATTCGTTTTTATGTCCAAGTTTGTGCTATCTTGGTTTGGTATTCGGACCCCAGACCCCAGTCTTAGAGGGTAATGGGTTCTAGAACTGATTCAAGACCCTTCTGGTCTTGTCTCGCAGATCTTTCACAGCTTAATGGAGGTCACCTGTGGTGCTGATGTTTTGGCCGATGTAGGTATTAGATGTGTGCTGATCTCGTCCTACTGGTAATCGTGTCTGTTTTATCACACTCGATACTCGTAATCAGATCCACTTGTTATCGGAAAACCCGGAAAATTAGCTTTAAATGCCGGTAAAGCCTATACTTCAAGTGGGCAATCCTGAGCTATCACAGCTAGAGTAGATTGTTATGTCCATGTACCCAGGACGTGGGGAGATGCCTTCAAAACCGGCCACAACGATGAGCACTATTACCATCAAGTAGGCTTCGGTTTTGCAAGGGCGTTGCAGACAGGGGTGGTGGATAGGCGTAAGCCAAGTGCTCCGGCTCCGAGGGTCGCTTGTCCAATCCCACTGATAGACACTTGTTTTAGTTGTTTTTGTTTATTTTCCTTATTTATTTAACCTTTATTTAACTAGGCAAGTCAGTTAGGAACATCAGGAGGAGCAACCCAGGGTGTCCAAAACACCTAGAAATGTGATGTTTGGAGCAACTGCGGAATTTGACATTTGGAGAAATGTGGACAAATGTCAGAATCTAAAATAAAATTGGTCAAATCGTGAGCTCTTGTTGGGAAAGTAGCCATATCAGAAAGTAGCCTATAGCAGTGTAGGGTCAGCATAATACACACTACTTGTAGTGCACTATATGGAGCATAGGATAGCATTAAAAAGCAGCCTAAAGCTGTGTGTGGTCAGCATAATGTACACTATAAGGGGAATTTAGTGTTGTGGACGCAGCCATTATTATCGTATTAGAAGGTAGCCTATAGCGATGGGGTTTAAAGCAACTCAGTGCTATAGCTCATTTAGGTTTTAATGAGACTGGACTGACCCTGGGGACGCTTGACCTTTACAGTGACCTCTGGCCTTAGACTTTCTCCCCTTACCTCTAGGGGTGTGTGTGTGTGTTTGTGTGTCTGTTTTATAATCTGACATCTGATCTCTCTTCCACTTACTTTCTTTCTTCACTCTCCTTTCTTCTCAATTTTTCTCCTTCTGTCTCTCTCTTCTCCTCTCTTTCTCCCTCCGCCGCCGTCTTCTCCTCTGCCCCTCTCTCCCTCCTCCGGCCTCTTCTCCTTTCCTCTCCCCCCTCTCTCTCCCTCCACTGCCCTCTTCTCCTCTCCCCCCTCTCTCTCCCTCCACTGCCCTCTTCTCCTCTCCCCCCTCTTTCTCCCTCCACTGCCCTCTTCTCCTCTCCCCCTCTCTCTCCCTCCACTGCCCTCTTCTCCTCTCCCCTCTTTCTCCCTCCACTGCCCTCTTCTCCTCCCCCTCTTTCTCCCTCCACTGCCCTCTTCTCCTCACCCCCTCTCTCTCCCTCCACTGCCCTCTTCTCCTCTCCCCCTCTTTCTCCCTCCACTGCCCTCTTCTCCTCTCCCCCTCTCTCTCCCTCCACTGCCCTCTTCTCCTCTCCCCTCTTTCTCCCTCCACTGCCCTCTTCTCCTCTCCCCCTCTTTCTCCCCCCTCTCCACTGCCCTCTTCTCCTCTCCCCCTCTCTCTCCCTCCACTGCCCTCTTCTCTTCTCCCCTCTTTCTCCCTCCACTGCCCTCTTCTCCTCTCCCCTCTCTCTCCCTCCACTGCCCTCTTCTCCTCTCCCCCTCTTTCTCCCTCCACTGCCCTCTTCTCCTCTCCCCCTCTTTCTCCCTCCACTGCCCTCTTCTCCTCTCCCCCTCTTTCTCCCTCCACTGCCCTCTTCTCCTCTCCCCCTCTCCTCTCCCCCCTCTTTCTCCCTCCTCTGCCGTCTTCTCCTCTCCTCTCCACCCTCTCTCCTCCTCTCCAGAAACTGCACGTGTTTAGGAAGACGTTGCAAGCGTTGATCTATCCCATCTCGTCTACAACGCCTCATAACTTTGAGGTGTGGACGGCCACCGCCCCAACCTACTGCCACGAGTGTGAGGGCCTGCTGTGGGGCATCGCCAGGCAGGGTATGCGCTGCTCTGAGTGTGGTGTCAAATGCCACGAGAAGTGTCAGGATCTACTCAACGCCGACTGTCTACAGAGTAAGGAAATACACTCACACACACACAGGCTCACACCCACGCGCACACACACAAGCTGACACACACACACACACACACACACACACACACACACACACACACACACACACACACACACACACACACACACACACACACACACTATGCATTCATATGTGGTTACGGATTCAAAGCAACAATGGGAGAGTTCTATCTTCCTTTAGTTGCAATTTATTCCCCTATTATTTACAATGGGAGCTATGTGAGCACTGTCCACTGTCCTGTGGTGCTGAACTTCAGAATCCAGATTCTGTTGCTGTCCACTTCAGTGGTGCTGAATTGCAGATGCCTGCTTTTACAGCTTGTTTGCTTACTGCAGCGCCATTGGACATTTTACTCCATATAGCATACACAAGCTGCCATGTGTGTGTGTGTGTGTGTGTGTGTGTGTGTGTGTGTGTGTGTGTGTGTATGTCGTATCCAGCTGTTGTCTCCAGCCTTACAGGGAGGGTGTCTCCTCTGGCTCTCAGTATGACATTACTCTCTGCCTCCCAGCCTGCTCTGAAGTCCAGCTAGCTCTCAAACTGTTTGTGTTTGGACTAAAACACACACACACACCCTCTCCATCTTGTTACTGTAATGTGTATTTAAACTGATTCCCTCTGTTCTACAGTAGCAGGTCATGTTTTGGGTAGTATCTAGAGGTTTATCCTAGTGTGTTTTGATTGGATGACAGTAGACGTGTGACACGTTAGCCCCAGGACCGTCACTCTCTGTAACTGGATTAGCTCCACTCTGAATGATAGAACACTCTATGTGCAACCCAAATGGCACTCTATTCCCTACATAGTGCTCTACTTTTAGTATTGCATTATGTAGGGAAAACAATGTAATTTGGGACGCATACATAGTGTTTTATTCAAATTATGATTCATGTTTAATTTGATCTCAATCGCAGTTCATGACCTCGCCAAAGATGACAGGCGAGATAACTCGATTAGAGGAGGAGAGAGTAGGGGTGAAACAAGAGAGACAGTGAGGGGAGAGAGGGGAGAGGGAGGGAGGGAGGGTGGGAGGGGAGAGGGAGGGAGGGGAGAGGGAGACGGGCGAGAGGAGAGGGAGAGAGAGAAGAGGGAGGGAGGGGAGAGGGAGACAGGGGCGAGAGGGGAGAGGGAGAGAGAGAAGAGGGAGGGAGGGAGGGAGGGAGGGAGGGAGGGAGGGAGAGGGAGACAGGGGCGAGAGGGGAGAGGGAGAGAGAGAAGAGGGAGGGAGGGAGGGAGGGAGGGAGGGAGGGAGGGAGGGAGGGGAGAGAGAGACAGGGGCGAGAGGGGAGAGGGAGAGAGAGAAGAGGGAGGGAGGGAGGGGAGAGAGGGAAGGGGAGGGTCCAATAAAAGCATGAGGAGAAAACAGAACTGTGGAGAAAGTTGGGAGAAAGTTATCTGTGTGTTTAAAAGATGTGCCTGAGGAAATCTAAGGGTGGTGGACAAGAGTTCTAAGCACAATGCTGTATCCTAATTTGTAATGGTGTGTGTGTTTTCCTGTGTGTGTGTGTGTGTGTGTTTGCCTGTGTGTGTTTCCCTGTGTGTGTGTGTGTTTTCCTCTGTGCGTGTGTTTTCCTGTGTGTGTGTGTTTGTGTGTGGTGTTCTAGGGGCGGTGGAGAAGAGTTCTAAGCACGGCGCTGAGGACAAGACCCTGAACATCATCATGGCCATGAAGGAGAGGATGAAGATCAGGGAGAAGAACCGGCCAGAGGTGTTTGAGGTCATCCAGGAGATGTTTGGGATCTCTAAAGAGGACTTCACTGGACACCTGAAGACCGCCAAGCAAGCAGTGCTGGAGGGAACCTCCAAGTGGTCCGCCAAGATCAACATCACAGGTTAGTAGTATCAACACTAAGAACTAAGCCCTCGCCCCTAGCCAAGCAGGCTATACTGGAGGGAACCTCCTAGTGGTCCACCAAGGTCAACATCACAGGTTAGTAGTATCAACACTAAGAACTAAGCCCTCGCCCCTAGCCAAGCAGGCTATACTGGAGGGAACCTCCTAGTGGTCCGCCAAGGTCAACATCACATCTTAGCACAATCACTGACGCCTGGTGCTGGGAAGGTTTGCTAGACTATAATAAATGTCTTCAGACCGTCTTGAGCAAGGCACATAGCTGGAAGGGCGATACACCACGGTGGCTGATTCTGTGCTCCACCCGATGGGTGATGTGAGTGTGTATTACCTAACAGGGGTGAGACTAGAGCATACAGTTCCTCTGGGCTAAATGACACCAGATTGGGTTGAGCTGAGCTATAGGATTGCCCAGCTAGCATTCCTGCCGTTCCTTGTGTGTGTCAATCAATCCCCAAGAGGCAGAGACAGAGAGAAAAACTGCCTCCCGCTCCCATCTATCTCTATGGCCTTATCCAACGTCCCATTTTAGAACCGACTTATTGACTCTTTATTTATGTATTATTCATTTGATAAACACAGACACACATTGATTGTGTAGCACTTTGGCGGTAGATAGATAGGCAGCCGTGAGATGTGAATGTTCTGCATCAGCTAACTGCTACATCCCAGCCTGGATCAGTGGATTTGTATAGACTGCTATAGGAAGGAGAATAGAGTATACTTAATAAACTCCCTCTCTCCATCACTCCTTTTTTCCATCTTTCCACCATTACCTCTCTCTCTCTATATCTCCCTACCTCTATCTCTCTCTCTCTCCATTTTTTCCATCTCTCCCCCTCTCTCTCTTTGTCTCTCTCTCTCTTTTTCTCTCCATCACTCAGCTCTGTAGTTGCGGTACATTATAATACATTATACGGAGCCAACATAGATAGGCATCAGCCGTTCTCTGTCTCTTTCTATTCGTCCCACCTCTTTCCACTCCTCCCTCTCCCTTTCCACATCACCCTCTCTCTCTCCGCTTCCCCTCTCTCTCTCCCCCTTTTCTCCCTTTTCACTCTCCCTCTGCCATTTCTTCCCAATCTCTGTCTATCCCCTGTATCCCCTCGCTCTGCCCCTCTCATTCCCTCTCCCCCCTTTCTCATTGTATTGTATTTCCTTGCTGCCGGGGGCAACACAAGGCTGTAGCTTCTCATTTATGGTGTCTTTGAGAGCCCGGCCCACCAGTCTCTGTCAACGAGAGAAGAGGGGCTGGCTGGGGGAGTTATGTACCATAAATAATACAGTGTCACTCATACATATTTATTGCACAGTGTCCTTTTACCTTTTATGGGCCTGGGAAATACTACTTCCTGTCTGAGATGGATGGTTAAGGGTGTGTGGAGCAGGGTGTGTGTGGGGAGCGGTTAATGGGGTATAGGTTGTGTGTCTGTGTTGGTGAGGGTGTGTGTCTGTGTGTGTGTGTGTGTGTGTGTGCCACATCTATAGCCTGGGAAGACAAATAGTCTCTGCAGAAGTAGCTAACCTAAGTATATTTTGTCTTTCAACAAGTTGTTGTTGTTGTTGGTATAGTCTGGCTAGGGCATTTTTATTTATTTTTTATTCTATTTAACCTTCTATTTAACCTTTATTTAACTAGGCAAGTCAGAACAAATTCTTATTTACAATGACGGCCTACCAAAACGCAAAAGGCCTCCCATGGGGGCTGGGATTAAAATTAAAATAAATTAAATTAAAATATAGGACAAATGTCAAGTTAAAGATACAACATATCACACGAATTGTAAAAGTCTTAAAGCTATAATATGTAACTTTTTGGGCGACCTGACCAAATTAGTTATAGATCTGTCATTCTTATTGAAAGCAAATTTAAGACGCGGTAGATCTGTTCTATGCGCAGTATTTCTATGCTTCCTGTTCTTAAATTTAGTGTTTTCATCTTTTACTATCGGTTTTGTACACCAGCTTCAAACAGCTGAAAAACTATATTTTGGGTTATTGAAAACATGTTTAACAGAGATTTAGATGGTACAATGATTCTCTAAACTATACACTGAGTGTACAAAACATTAGGAAACACCTTCCAAATATTGAGTTGCACCCTTATTTGCCTTCAGAACAGCCTCAATTCATAGGGGCATGAACTCTACAGGGTGTCGGAAGCGTTTCACAGGGATGGGGGCCCATGTTGACTCCAAAGCTTTCCACTGTTGTGTCAAGTTGGCTGGATGTCCTTTGGGTGGTGAACCGTTCTTGATACACACGGGAAACTGTTGAGTGTGAAAAACCCAACAGCATTACACATTACTCAAACCAGTGCACCGGGCACCTACTACCACACCCCATTCATGGAACACATACACAATCCATGTCTCAATTGGCTCAAGGCTTACAACTCCTTCTTTAACCTGTGACATCAGGTGTTACTAATGTTTAGTAAAACAAATGTTTCATGGAAATTCACTACAAAGCTGTATTCCATAATTGCTTGTTTTATCACATAAACTTAGCCAAACTATTCGAATTTTAGCAACCAGGAAATGGTGGAGTGATTTATGCATATTCCACCTTTAAGACATCACACAAAATGGATTACGTAGTACACAATTGAATGACGTAATACACAAAAAAACTGTTTTGGCTCGTGAGCACCACTTTCAAAACTGCTGGCTGAAATGATACAGACGTTCAGGAGTGCATCTTTAAGTGCTATAGCTTTAACAAGACATCTCAGTCTTATTCCCCCATAAGGAAACAGAAGTGTACTTGTTTTTTCCTACTAGCACTGACTCTGCTGATGACTTCTTGATTGAGGAACAATGTATTTACGAAGACTGTGATATGTGGTTGTCTCAACAAGCTATCTTAAGATTATCGTAAGTCGCTCTGAATAAGTGTCTGCTAAAAAATTTAAATGTAAATGTAATGTGTGTGTGTGTGCTCGTGCATGGTCGTGTGCGATGGTGGTGGACTAGTCTCTCTTAGGTATCTGTCTGTTGGCGAGGCAGATATTCACTGCTTCCCCAACAAACAGATTGGCTATACTGGAGACACGTTTACATGGCTATGGTACCTATACATAAGACATAGGACAAGGCTCATACTAGTGCATAGCAAGTAATACAGCATTACACCTGCAGGCCTTAAGTGTTACATATATTTTAATATGTACATTATACTGTATATTAGTGCTGGACTGGAACAGAAGCCTCTTAAGTCTTACTGTTGTTATTTCTGTGTCTCCACCCGCCTCCTCTGCCTCCCCCGACTTCCCCTGTCTCCCCTTGTCTTCCCCTGTCTTCCTCTGCCTTCCGTCTCCCCTGTCTCCCCTTGTCTTCCCCTGTCTTCCTCTGCCTTCCGTCTCCCCTGTCTCCCCTTTCATCCCCTGTCTTCCTCTGCCTTCCCTGTCTCCCGTCTCCCCTGTCTCCCCTGTCTCCCCTGTCTCCCCTTGTCTTCCCCTGTCTTCCTCTGCCTTCCGTCTCCCCTGTCTCCCCTGCCTTCCCCTGTCTTCCTCTGCCTTCCGTCTCCCCTGTCTCCCCTTTCATCCCCTGTCTTCCTCTGTCTCCCGTCTCCCCTGTCTCCCCTGTCTCCGTCTCCCCTGTCTCCCCTGTCTCCCCTGTCTCCCCTGTCTCCCCTGCCTTCCCCTGTCTTCCCATGTCTCCCCCTTTCATCCCCTGTCTTCCTCTGCCTTCCCTGTCTCCCGTCTCCCCTGTCTCCCCTTGTCTTCCCCTGTCTTCCTCTGCCTTCCGTCTCCCTGTCTCCCCTGCCTTACCCTGTCTTCCCATGTCTCCCCCGTCATCCGCTGTCTTCCCATGTCTCCCCTGTCTCCCCCGTCTTCCTCTGCCTTCCCTGTCTCCCCTGCCTTCCCCTGTCTTCCCATGTCTCCCCCGTCTTCCCTGTCTCCCCCGTCTTCCTCTGCCTTCCCTGTCTCCCCTGCCTTCCCCTGTCTTCCCATGTCTCCCCTGTCTCCCCCATCATCCTCTGTCTTCCTCTCTCTTTCCCTACCTTCCTCTGTCTTCCTCTGCCTCCCCCTGTCTTCCCTTGTCTTCCCCTGCCTCCCTCTCCTCCCCCTGTCCCTCCCTGCCTCCCCCTCTCTGCTCTCCAGTGATGTGTGCCCAGGGTCTGCAGGCCAAGGATAAGACAGGTTCCAGTGACCCCTATGTGACTGTCCAGGTAGGGAAGACCAAACGGCGGACCAAGACCATCTTTGGGAACCTCAACCCTGTCTGGGACGAGAAGTTCTTCTTGTGAGTACGAACATACAGTATATCACTGCTACAACATTACTGCAACCTAAGCCAGTATACTACAGACTGTATAATATACGTGGTCCTTTGTGGCTTAGTCGGTAGAGCATGGCACTTGCAACCCCAGGGGTTGTGGGTATGATTCCTGCTGGGGCCACCCATACATAAAATATATGCACGCATGACCATAAGTCCTGTCCAGGTGGTGTACATCAAACTGCCTCAGGCTACAGAAACAGGAGGTATGCTCTTACCCTATGGGACATTCTGGCTCAGACAAGGCTACCTTCTTAAGCTGTAATACAAACACTTTACTCCAGCAGACATTGTTATCACAGACATGTAGAACCTACAACACCAACAAATGAGGGGAGAGGAGATGGAAAATAATTAAAATGCATTTCACTGAAAAAAATATTTATTCCCATGATTTTCACCTACAGTGCATTTGGAAAGTATTCAGACCGCTTGACTTTTTCCACCTTTTGTTACGTTACAGCCTTATTCTAAGAATGATTAAATAAATGTTTTTCCTCATCAATCTACACGCAATACCCCATAATGACAAAGGGAAAACAGGTTTTTAGAAATGTTTGCATATTTATTAAAAATAAAAAACAGAAATACCTTATTTACATAAGTATTCAGACCCTTTGTTATGATACCCGAAATTGAGCTCAGGTGCATCCTGTTTCCTTTGATCAGTGAGATGTCTCTACAACTTGATTGGAGTCCACTTGTGGTAAATTCAATTGATTGGACATGATTTGGAAAGGCACACACCTGGTTATATAAGGTCCCACAGTTGACAGTGCATGTCAGACACAGATCTGGGGAATGGTACCAAATTTTTTTAAGGTGGCCTCCATCATTCTTAAATGGAAAAAGTTTGGAACCACCAAGACTCTTCCTAGAGCTGGTCACCCGGCCAAACTGAGCAATCGGGGGAGAAGGGCCTTGGTCAAGGAGGTGACAAAGAACCTGATGGGCACTCTGACAGAGTACCTCTGTGGAGATGAGAGAACCTTCCAGAAGGGCAACCATCTCTGCAGCACTCCACCAATCAGGCCTTTATGGTAGAGAGGCCAGACGGAAGCCACTCCTCAGTAAAAGACACATGGCAGCCCGATTGGAGTTTTCCAAAAGGCACCTAAAGGACTCTTAGCCCATGAAAAACAAGATTCTCTGGTCTGATGAAACCAAGATTGAACTCTTTGGCCTGAATGCCAAGCATAATTTCACACCAGCTTTGAGTGTACAGCTTTGTTTGAGTTTACTGGAAGTATTATGAAGCTAAGCCATGTTAGCTCAGGCCCTTATTAAATAAACAACAACTTGTAAAATGGAGAGGGAACTGTTGATGATGTATTGTGTTGTTGTGCTATGTAGAGATTGACCCATGGTGCCATTAGAGAAGGTATTAAGGTTTTAATCTTGCTCTCTGTGAGTCTGAACTCTGAACTCTGAGTGGTGACAGACTGTCATGTGGATTGTGATGTTGATCATGTTGATTTAAAGTACACAGAGAACCGAGAACTAATGGTATTATCTAACACCTAACACAACCTAGAACACCTAGAATATGGCTTTCTGTAAAACAACAGTATAGCACTATGAACGACACATTTCACATCAACGTCATGAGGCTTAAGGAGTCTGTTCTGAAGCCAGTACATCCAGTATCTGCAGTGTCCTAATGGACTTGAAAGACGCGTAAGGTGAAACAGCACCATTGTTCACCACAGCTGCAATTGTTGTTGTTTTTGTTTTGATGATAAAGAGAAGAGGATCATCCAGAATCCTGAACACATTATGCTGCTTTTCTATGGTGCGTGCAGTGATGTGTACTGATGATGTGCACTAATGTCAGAGAGAAGTTTGAAATAACTTCTTATTTTGTTGTAAAATTGCCAACAGATGTGGCAGTTTCACCAGGTATGGATTCCAGCTTTAAATAGAGACATACATAGATAAAGATAAATCAAGCACCACATTTCCATAGAAACCATAGCGCTGGTGATTAGAATACCTGTATCTAGGAGACAAAGAGGCTTTGTTAGAGCTGCCTTCCACCATGTTCTCTGTTTGCTGATGGAGGCACTGTGTGTGGGTGTGTTGGAGAGACAGCCTCATTGCAGCCACTCTCACTCTCCCCACTCCCTTCACTCTCACTCTCCCCTCTCTCCCCACTCTCCCCACTCTCACTCTCCCCACTTTCTTCACTCTCACTCTCCCCTCTCTCCCCACTCTCCCCACTCTCACTCTCCCCACTCCCTTCACTCTCACTCTCCCCACTCTCCTCACTCTCCCCAGTCTCCCCACTCTGTTCACTCTCACTTTCCCCACTCTCCCCAGTCTCCCCACTCTCTCCACCCTCCTCACTCTCCCCACTCTCTCCACCCTCCTCACTCTCCCCACTCTTCCACACTCTCCTCACTCTCCCCACCCTCCTCACCCTCCTCACTCTCCCCACTCTCCCCACCCTCCTCACTCTCCTCACTCTCCCCACTCTCCCCACTCTCCACACTCTCCCTGCCCTCCTCACTCTCCCCACTCTCCTCACTCTCCCCAATCTTCCCACTCTCCTCACTCTCCCCACCCTCCCCACTCTCCCCACTCTCCCCACTCTCCCCACCCTCCTCACTCTCCCCACCCTCTTCATTCTCCTCACTCTCCCCACTCTCCCCACTCTCTCCACCCTCCTCACTCTCCCCACTCTTCCACACTCTCCTCACTCTCCCCAGTCTCCCCACCCTCCTCACCCTCCTCACTCTCCCCACTCTCCCCACTCTCCCCACCCTCCCCACTCTCCCCACTCTCCCCACTCTCCCCACCCTCCTCAC
The DNA here is from genome assembly GCA_030435695.1 of Brachymystax lenok tsinlingensis. Taxonomy (NCBI): domain Eukaryota; kingdom Metazoa; phylum Chordata; class Actinopteri; order Salmoniformes; family Salmonidae; genus Brachymystax; species Brachymystax lenok. The sequence goes on from CM059819.1 coordinate 18,486,104, forward strand.
TCTCCTCACTTACCCCTCTCTCCTCACTCTCCCCACCCTCTTCATTCTCCTCACTCTCCCCACTCTCCCCATCCTCCTCACTCTCCTCACTTACCCCACTCTCCCCACTCTCCCCACTCTCCTCACTCTCCTCACTCTCCCCACCTTCTTCATTCTCCTCACTCTCCCCACTCTCCTCATTCTGCTCACTCTCTGCTCACTCCCTTTGTGTGTGTGTGTGTGTGTGTGTGTGTGTGTGTGTGTGTGTGTGTGTGTGTGTGTGTGTGTGTGTGTGAGCATCTACTGTGTTTATGAGAAACCACAGAATGCAACACTGATAGAGTTACACTGATCACTCTTGCCTCCTCTGCAAACAAAATGGAGATGGAGAGGGAGAGAAAACAAGAGAGAGCGAGAGAGAGAGAGAGAGAGAGAGAGAGAGAGAGAGAGAGAGAGAGAGACAGAGAGACAGAGAGACAGAGAGAAAACAAGACAGAGATAAAACAAGACAGAGAGACAGAGAGAAAACAAGACAGAGATAAAACAAGACAGAGAGACAGAGAGAAAACAAGACAGAGATAAAACAAGACAGAGAGACAGATAGACCGAGAGACAGAGATAAAACAAGACAGAGAGACAGAGAGAAAACAAGACAGAAAGATAGACAGAGAGCCAGAGAGAAAACAAGACAGAGAGACAACGAGAAAACAAGACAGAGAGACAGAGAGAAAACAAGACAGAGAGACAGAGAGAAAACAAGACAGAGAGACAGAGAGACAGAGATAAAACAAGACAGAGAGACAGAGAGACAGAGCGAAAACAAGACAGAGAGACAGAGAGAAAACAAGACAGAGAGGGAAAAGATGTTATCCTCATGCCATGTGACAGGGTCTTGGGATCTTAGCTCTCTGCCTGGCAGGGACATCCATCTGTGGGTGCCACTATAACACACACATGCATGTACAGTGGGGCAAAAAAGTATTTAGTCAGCCACCAATTGTGCAAGTTCTCCAACTTAAAAAGATGAGAGAGGCCTGTAATTTTCATCATAGGTACACTTCAACTATGACAGATGAAATGAGAAAAAGAAATCCAGAAAATCACATTGTAGGATTTTTTATTTATTTATTTGCAAATTATGGTGGAAAATAAGTATTTGGTCAATAACAAAAGTTTATCTCAATACTTTGTTATATACCCTTTGTTGGAAATGACAGAGGTCAAACGTTTTCTGTAAGTCTTCACAAGGTTTTCACACACTGTTGCTGGTATTTTGGCCCATTCCTCCATGCAGATCTCCTCTAGAGCAGTGATGTTTTGGGGCTGTCGCTGGGCAACATGGACTTTCAACTCCCTCCAAAGATTTTCTATGGGGTTGAGATCTGGAGACTGGCTAGACCACTCCAGGACCTTGAAATGCTTCTTACTGAAGCCACTCCTTCGTTGCCGGGCGGTGTGTTTGGGATCATTGTCATGCTGAAAGACCCAGCCACGTTTCATCTTCAATGCCCTTGCTGATGGAAGGAGGTTTTCACTCAAAATCTCACGATACATGGCCCCATTCCTTCTTTCCTTTACACGGATCAGTCGTCCTGGTCCCTTTGCAGAAAAACAGCCCCAAAGCATGATGTTTCCACCCCCATGCTTCACAGTAGGTATGGTGTTCTTTGGATGCAACTCAGCATTCTTTGTCCTCCAAACACGACGAGTTGAGTTTTTACCAAAAAGTTCTATTTTGGTTTCATCTGACCATATGACATTCTCCCCAATCCTCATCTGGATCATCCAAATGCTCTCTAGCAAACTTCAGACGGGCCTGAACATGTACTGGCTTAAGCAGGGGGACACGTCTGGCACTGCAGGATTTGAGTCCCTGGCGGCGTAGTGTGTTACTGATGGTAGGCTTTGTTACTTTGGTCCCAGCTCTCTGCAGGTCATTCACTAGGTCCCCGTGTGGTTCTGGGATTTTTGCTCACCGTTCTTGTGATCATTTTGACCCCACGGGTGAGATCTTGTGGAGCCCCAGATCGAGGAAGATTATCAGTGGTCTTGTATGTCTTCCATTTCCTAATAATTGCTCCCACAGTTGATTTCTTCAAACCAAGCTGCTTACCTATTGCAGATTCAGTCTTCCCAACCTGGTGCAGGTCTACAATTTTGTTTCTGGTGTCCTTTGACAGCTCTTTGGTCTTGGCCATAGTGGAGTTTGGAGTGTGACTGTTTGAGGTTGTGGACAGGTGTCTTTTATACTGATAACAAGTTCAAACAGGTGCCATTAATACAGGTAACGAGTGGAGGACAGAGGAGCCTCTTAAAGAAGAAGTTACAGGTCTGTGAGAGCCAGAAATCTTGCTTGTTTGTATGTGACCAAATACTTATTTTCCACCATAATTTGCAAATAAATTCATTAAAAATCCTACAATGTGATTTTCTGGATTTTTTTTCCTCATTTTGTCTGTCATAGTTGAAGTGTACCTATGATGACAATTACAGGCCTCTCTCATCTTTTTAAGTGAGAGAACTTGCACAATTGGTGGCTGACTAAATACTTTTTTGCCCCACTGTATGCACACAAACACACACACACGCCCCTGGGTGGCAGAACACTAGGGACAGCAGGGTTTCCTAAAGACAGCCGGTGGGGCAGAATGATGTCAATCCCACCTGACAGACATTCTCCTCTCCTCTCCTCTCCTCTCCTCTCCCCTCCTCTGCTCTCATCTGCTCTCCTCTCCTCTCCTCTCTCTCCTCTCCTCTCCTCTCCTCTCCTCTCCTCTCCTCTCCTCTCCTCTCCTCTCCTCTCCTCTCCTCTCCTCTCTCCTCTCCTCTCTCCTCTCCTCCTCTCCTCTCCTCTCCTCTCCTCTCCTCTCATCTGCTCTCCTCTTCACCTCTCATCTGCACTCCTCTTCTCCTCTCATCTGCTCTCCTCTCCTCTTCTCTCCCATCCTCTCCTCTCCCGGGCCCCTCCCCCCTCTCATCTCCCTCTGCTCTCTGTTCCTCTACTCTCCTCTATTCTCCTCTTCTCTACTTTACTTTCCTATTCTCTCCCTCTCCTCTCTGCTCCTCTACTCTATTTCATTCTCCTCTCTCTCCTCCTTCCAGGTATTTCATTTCCCACATACATCTAGCGGAGAGGACAACTCTAGACCACTCCCCAGCCTTTGAAGCCTCAATGACAACCCTAACCCAACAGCCACACTATGCCAACCCTAGCCATAACATATGACTGTGATGTGACTACACTGAGTCTCCAGGTCTGTTTGTGCTCCAGGATAGTGTGAGGTCATAACAAGTTAGGTCAGAGCTGCTGCCAGTAGATAAAACAGCTGAACGGCTCTAGAGAGGATGGGAGGAGGGAGGAGGGAAGAGGGCCACACAGCTTTTCACCTTCAAGGGCTATTTTCTAGATGTTTTACAGCTTTTCACCTTCAAGGGCTATTTTCTAGATGTTTTACAGCTTTTCACCTTCAAGGGCTATTTTCTAGATGTTTTACAGCTTTTCACCTTCAAGAGCTATTTTCTAGATGTTTTACAGCTTTTCACCTTCAAGGGCTATTTTCTAGATGTTTTACAGCTTTCACCTTCAAGGGCTATTTTCTAGATGTTTTACAGCTTTTCACCTTCAAGGGCTATTTTCTAGATGTTTTACAGCTTTTCACCTTCAAGGGCTATTTTCTAGATGTTTTACAGCTTTTCACCTTCAAGGGCTATTTTCTAGATGTTTTACAGCTTTTCACCTTCAAGGGCTATTTTCTAGATGTTTTACAGCTTTTCACCTTCAAGGGCTATTTTCTAGATGTTTTACAGCTTTTCACCTTCAAGAGCTATTTTCTAGATGTTTTACAGCTTTTCACCTTCAAGGGCTATTTTCTAGATGTTTTACAGCTTTCACCTTCAAGGGCTATTTTCTAGATGTTTTACAGCTTTCACCTTCAAGGGCTATTTTCTAGATGTTTTACAGCTTTTCACCTTCAAGGGCTATTTTCTAGATGTTTTACAGCTTTTCACCTTCAAGGGCTATTTTCTAGATGTTTTACAGCTTTTCACCTTCAAGGGCTATTTTCTAGATGTTTTACAGCTTTCACCTTCAAGGGCTATTTTCTAGATGTTTTACAGCTTTTTTTCTCTGATTTAGTCACCCTAATTTTGGCCATCCTACAAGGGTAAAAACGGCAATAACCTTTTGACGAATTATGATAGACACATGAGGTTTGGACAATTGGTTTTCTCAGAGGAGTATCAACACAATTGGTCAAAAGATTTGTTTTTGATTGGACACCCTAAAACAGTGGTTACCAAACGGTCGATAATAATCGACTGGTCGATCTCCAAAGCATTCCTAGTCATTTCTGTTTGGTGAATAAAGCCTTACGTTCAATTTTTTGTATTCCTTTTGCGCTGTAGGCAGCCCTAATGACGGGAATGCAAAGTGTTCCCGTTTTGAACCATTTCATGTGTCTGAAGGTAGAACTCCGCTTACCCGGCAGGTCCAGAGAGGAAATCACGTGCACCTATAGGTCTACTGCTGGCCAATAAGATAGTTCAGATCACCGTGTCTGCACAGTTTCCTCGAGCCATAGACTGTAAAAGAAACTTGAACGCACAGCCACGTTGATACTGTGAGAATGCAAAACTGTTAAAACTATGACTAAAGAAAGACTCAACAAATACAGCTTGTTTAAGTTGTTATTCAGCACTGTCAACACTTTTATAAGCCATAAGTGTTCTCCCTACACACACTCACGCTACAACCAGCACTGCAGCTGCAATGAATGAGAATAGCAAAGTGTTCCGATAATCATTGTATTTTTATTATAATAGCGGCGTGTGTCTTTTTTTAATATCGTCCTAAACTAACTCTCTTTACTGGTGCTGTTTTTCTACCCATGGTGCTTTGCTGTCCAGTGAGTGTCACAACGCTACAGACCGGATTAAGGTGCGTGTCTGGGATGAGGATGATGACATCAAGTCACGCATGAAACAACACTTCAAACGAGAGTCGGACGATTTCCTGGGTCAGACCATCATCGAGGTCCGCATGCTCAGCGGGGAGATGGATGTGTGGTACAACCTGGGTATGTTCCAGATCATACTGCTTCTATGCTCTAGATAAGACTGGTTCTATGTTCCAGATCAGACTGCTTCCATGTTCTAGATAAGACTGGTTCTATGTTCTAGATAAGACTGGTTCTATGTTCTAGATAACAATGATTTTATGTTCCAGATCAGACTGCTTCCATGTTCTAGAGAAGACTAGTTCTATGTTCTAGATAAGACTGGTTCTATGTTCTAGAGAATCATGTTTCTATGTTCTAGATAATAATGATTATATGTTCCAGATCAGACTGCTTCCATGTTCTAGAGAAGACTGGTTCTATGTTCCAGATCATACTGCTTCCATGTTCTAGATAAGACTGGTTCTATGTTCTAGATAAGACTGGTCCTATGTTCTAGAGAATCATGTTTCTATGTTCTAGATAATAATGATTATATGTTCTGGAGAAGACTGCTTCCATGTTCTAGAGAAGACTGGTTCTATGTTCTAGATAATAATGATTATATGTTCCAGATCCGACCGCTTCCATGTTCTAGATTAGACTATATTCTAGTTAAGTTTGGTTCTATGTTCTAGATAAGACTAGATAAGATTTTCTAGATAAGAGGGCTAATGCATCTGAGACTGATATGTCTGGTTCTGTGTTCCAGATAAGAGCACTGATATGTGTGGTTCTGTGTTTTAGATAAGAAGACTGATAAGTCTGGTTCTGTGTTCCAGATAAGAGAACTGATAAGTCGATGGTGTCGGGAGCCATCAGATTGAAGCTCAACGTGGAGATGAAGGGAGAGGAGAAAGTAGCTCCGCCCCACGGCCAGTACACCTGTTTACATGAGGTAAGACATCTATATCCACCAACTGGTCTGAAGGATTTCTCCACTCTATGGAACCTGTTCCATGAACTGTCTCCCTCTCCTCCTCTTCTCTCATGTTATTCTCTTCATCTTGTCTTTCTGTTTTCCTTTAGAACCTGTTCCACCACCTGACGGAGGTGAAGAACAGTGGAGCGGTGAAGATCCCAGAGGTGAAAGGAGAGGAGGCGTGGAAGGTCTACTATGACGACGTGTCCCAGGAGATAGTGGACGAGTTCGCCATGAGATACGGAGTAGAGTCCATTTACCAGGCGATGACGTAAGGACGCTCTCTTTCTTTTTCTCCCTCTTTTATGTCCTCTTGGTTCTCTGAAGGCTTACTGCTGTGCTGATGTAATACAGGAAAGCATGCCTCTATGTCCTCAGTGTTAAAACCATAGAATCCAGAGATTCAATTTCTATGGTTCAGAGTGTGCATGTGTGAGAGAGAAGGAAGCGCCTGGCTGCCTGTCTCTGTGTGTGTGCGTGTGTGTGTGTGTGTGCGTGCGTGCATGCATGCACGTGTGTGTGTGTGTGTGTGTGTGCGCTGCCCGCTATAAAGCCACCATGGGAATTCACAGGAAGTCATCGTGGTTCTCAGTGTTCTCTCTCTACGCTCGCCTCCCGCAAGTGCTTCTGGGTAATCTGGAGGCTGAGAGCACAGTAATTAATTATGCTCCCCAATGAGCATCTGTGTGTGTGTGCCTCTCTCTCTCCCTCTCTCTCACGCTTCATCTTTTTTTGTCTCTCTCGCTGTGTTTTGAAAGGCTATTTAATAAATAATTGATATGGCTGTCCTTCCAGATAAATGGGCTGGTCGTTTTTGAAAACCTTTGAAATGAAAAGTTAACCTTTCCTTGTATCAGTATTAAACTATCTCATATAAAGTGCGTGTCCCAACACCACCCTATTCCCTAATAGCCCCATGGGCACTGGTCAAAAGTAGTGCACTATAAAAATAATAGGGTGCCATTTGGGACACTCACTAACAGTCAATGCCTGACTGTAGAGCAGAATAGATACCTGTTAAGAGGCAGCCTTCTCCTTCTCTCTCACTATTCCCATGACCTACTTATATTTAGTTTAATGGATTCAGCTCAGAGAGAGAGAGAGGGAGGGAGAGAGAGAGAGAGAGAGGGTGGGGAGCAGGAGATAGAGGAGAGAAAGAGAGAGAGAGTGGGAAAGAGAGATAAAAAGAGAGAGGGGGGGTAGAGAGAGAACGAGTGGGAGGTAGAGAGAGAGAGCAAGAGGAAGGGGGGAGAGAGAGAGAGAGAGAGAGAGAGAGAGAGAGAGAGAGAGAGAGAGAGAGAGATGAACCTAGAGAAGAGTCCCCTAAGCAAGCTGGTCTTGGGGCTCTGTTCACAAACACAAACAGACCCCACATAGCCCCAGGACAGCAACACAGTTAGTCCCAACCAAATCATGAGAAAACAAAATTAGAATTACTTGACACATTGGAAAGAATTAACAAAGAAACAGAGCAAACTAGAATGCTATTTGGCCCTAAACAGAGAGTAAACAGTGGCAGAATACCTGACCACTGTGACTGACTGACCCAAAATTAAGAAAAGCTTTGACTATCTACAGACTCAGTGAACATAGCCTTGCTATTGAGAAGGCCGCCGTAGGCAGAACTGGCTCTCAAGAGAAGACAGGCTATGTGCACACTGCCCACAAAATGAGGTGGAAACTGAGCTGCACTTCCTAACCTCCTGCCAAATGTATGACTGCATTAGAAACACATATTTCCCTCAGATTACACAGACCCACAAAGAATTAACAAAATCCAATTTTGATATACTCCCGTATCTATTGGGTGAAATAACACAGTGTGCAATCACAGCAGCAAGATTTGTGACCTGTTGCCACAAGAAAAGGGCAACCAGTGAAGAACAAACACCATTGTAAATACAACCCATATTTATGTTTTTTTATTTTCCCTTTTGTACTTTAAATATTTGCACATTGCTGCAACACTGTATATAGACAGCAGACAGACCTTCTGATCCAAATAGACCTTCTAAAATGGATGGACCATCTAAACCATATAGCCTAGCGGTGGCCATCCCTTCGTTTGGGAAGCTATGCTCTTCTGGAGGATTTTGGTTCAGTCCTACAACAACTCATTCTAGTAATCAGTCACTCCGGAGGACGTTGATTAGCTGAATCTGGTGTTTTACAAGTTTCAACAAATCAGAACAATGTTATGTAGCGTTGAGGTTTCGTAGAAGTGTGTGATTGGCTGAATAAGATGTTTTTAACTCAGGCCTATAGGCATGGACATGATGTGTTCAGAGTGTGTATGTATCTCTCTGTGTGTATTGGAGTGTTACAGTGAACATGGTTTTGGAGTGTTACAGAGAACATGGTTTTGGAGTGTTGCAGTGAACATGGTATTGGAGTGTTACAGTGAACATGGTATTGGAGTGTTACAGTGAGCATGGTATTGGAGTGTTACAGTGAACATGGTATTGGAGTGTTGCAGTGAACATGGTATTGGAGTGTTGCTGTGAACATGGTATTGGAATGTTGCAGTGAACATGGTATTGGAGTGTTGCTGTGAACATGGTATTGGAGTGTTGCAGTGAACATGGTATTGGAGTGTTGCAGTGAACATGGTATTGGAGTGTTACAGTGAACATGGCATTGGAGTGTTGCAGTGAACATGGTATTGGAGTGTTGCAGTGAACATGGTATTGGATCACAGAGAGTTGGTTCATGTTATATCACAATTTTTTGTTTGAGACAGAGAGGTGACACCTTGGCCATCAGAACTTTGTGGGTGTGTGTGTGTGTGGTGAGGGGGTCTCAGCCTAGTCACCTGTCTCTTGTTGCTGGTATTTGGATCAATGGAGTGACGGGAGGCATGTTTGTGTGAATGTGCATGTGTGTGTGTATCGGTTGTTTTGAAGGAGCATTACAATTCCATTCAGAGTTTTCTAATCTTCCTTATATTGACCTTCTAGCTGGTTCCACTCTGCTGGGAATCACATGACATTACAACTAGCAGAATGTGAATGAGCACCGAGTTTGCCTCTGTACTCTCTCTCTCTCTCTCTCTCTCTCTCTCTCTCTCTCTCTCTCTCTCTCTCTCTCTCTCTCTCTCTCTCTCTCTCTCTCTCTCTCTCTCTCTCTCTATCTCCGTCTCTCTTTCCGTCTCTCGCTCTGGTATTCTCTCTCTCTTTCTCTGCCTGTCTGACTCTTTCATTTAATCTCCTCTAATATCCTTTCCTCTATTCTAGTTGAATAATCGCCTTCTCATGATTAATGGAAAGTTCCTACTTAAATCACACTTCAAAGAATAGTTAGTGTTTTGGTATTTTAATATCTTTGTCTCTCTGTCTCTCTCCCCTTCTCCCCACGCCCCCTCTCTCTCCTTCCCTCCCTCCCTCCCCCTCTCTTTCCCTTCCTCTCTCTCTCTCTCCCTCGCTTCCTTTCTCTGTATATCCCTCCCTCCCCTCACCTCTCTCCACCCAGGCATTTCTCCTGTCTGTCCTCTAAGTACATGTGTCCGGGGGTTCCAGCGGTGATGAGTAATCTGCTAGCCAACATCAACGCCTACTTTGCCCACACCACCACCATCTCAACCAACATCTCTGCCTCCGACCGCTTTGCTGCATCCAACTTTGGGGTGAGAACACACACACACACATGCACACACACACATGCACACACCTACACACACTTCTCAGCTACATTGTTTATGGGTATTTGAAAACACCTGACTGAGTATTGATCAGTACTGTAATGTTTTTTGTTTCCTCGTCTACACAATATATTCCACCCTTTCAAATACCCCCAAAAATGAATGTATTAAATTAGAAGTTCAAAGTTAAGTTGAACTCAGTGTGATTGCTTTACTAATGGAGAAATCTGTTTTTCTCACAGAGGGAGAAATTTGTCAAACTTCTAGATCAGCTGCACAACTCTCTGAGGATTGATCTGTCCAAGTACCGGGTTTGTACTCTGTGTGCGTGTGCGCTTGTGTGCGTGCATCTGTGTTTGTGTCTGCGTGGGACCCGTGTGTGTGTGCATGTGTGTGTGTATTGTAGAGTGTTGTAAAACAGCGGGTGTTTGTGTATAATAGGATTACCTGTCCAGGGGTTGTCCCTAGAGATGAATGGTTGTAATGATTTCTTTCTCCAGGAGTCCTGTTCACTAGTCCTGTTCACTAGTCCTGTTCACTAGTCCTGTTCACTAGTCCTGTCCACTAGTCCTGTGCACTAGTCCTGTGCACTAGTCCTGTCCACTAGTCCTGTCCACTAGTCCTGTTGACTAGTCCTGTCCACTAGTCCTGTGCACTAGACTTGTGCACTAGTCCTGTCCACTAGTCCTGTCCACTAGTCCTGTCCACTAGTCTTGTTCACTAGACTTGTACACTAGACCTGACTGTACTGTACTGTCAGTGGTTGAATTGTTGCTGGTGAAAGGATGTGACATTGCTTCCTATGTGGTGATTGTTTTGTTCTTGCTGTTACTGTGTGTTACTGTGTGTTTCTGTGTGTTTCTGTGTGTGTGTCTCCCATTCAATTTCTACTGCAATGTGTGATTATAGAGGCAAAGACAGAGAGCGGGGCAGGTTTTTCACTGTGCTTGTCTTGTCAGATTGCTGGTGTCGTGTTATTCACACATTGATTGAAAGCAGTCAGGAAATGTCACATTGTTTCTGACTGCTGCCGCTCCCCTTCTGATCAATTCAAATCAAATCAAATCAAATCAAATTTTATTTGTCACATACACATGGTTAGCAGATGTTAATGCGAGTGTAGCGAAATGCTTGTGCTTCTAGTTCCGACCATGCAGTAGTATCTAACAAGTAATCTAACAAATTCACAACAACTACCTTATACACACAAGAGTAAAGGAATGAATACGAGTATGTACATATAAATATATGGATGAGCGATGGCTGACCGGCATAGGCAAGATGCAGTAGATGGTATGGAGTACAGTATATACACATATATATGAGATGAGTAATGTAGGATATGTAAACATTATATAAATGGCATTGTTTAAAGTGGCTAGTGATACATTATTTCATCCAATTATAATTATTAAAGTGGCTAGAGATTTGGGTCGATGACCGAACGGCATAGGCAAGATACAGTAGATGGTTTAGAGTACAGTGTATACATTTGATATGAGTATGTCGGATACGTAAACATTATATACAAAATTGTTTAAAGTGGCTAGTGATACATTTGTTACATCCAATTCCTATGTATAAAGTGGCTAGAGATTTAAGTCAGTATGTTGGCAGCAGCCACTCAATGTTAGTGATGGCTGTTTAACAGTCTGATGGCCTTGAGGTAGAAGCTGTTTTTCAGTCTCTCGGTCCCAGCTTTGATGCACCTGTACTGACCTCGCCTTCTGGATGATAAGCGGGGTGAACAGGCAGTGGCTCGGGTGGTTGTTGTCCTTGATGATCTTTTGGCCTTTCTGTGACATCGGGTGGTGTAGGTGTCCTGGAGGGCAGGTAGTTTAACCCGGTGATCGTTGTGCAGTCCTCACTACCCTCTGGAGAGCCTTACGGTTGTGGGCGGAGCAGTTGCCGTACCAGGCGGTGATACAGCCCGACAGGATGCTCTCGATTGTGCATCTGTAAAAGTTTGTGAGTGATTTTGGTGACAAGCCAAATTTCTTCAGCCTCCTGAGGTTGAAGAGGCGCTGTTGCGCCTTCTTTACCACGCTGTCTGTGTGGGTGGACCAATTCAGTTTGTCCGTGATGTGTACGCCTTGAGGAACTTAAAACTTTCCACCTTCTCCACTACTGTCCCCTCGATGTGGATAGGGGGGTGCTCCCTCTCCTGTTTCCTGAAGTCCACGATCATCTCCTTTGTTTTGTTGACATTGAGTGAGAGGTTATTTTCCTGACACCACACTCCGAGGGCCCTCACCTCCTCTCTGTAGGCCGTCTCGTCGTTGTTGGTAATCAAGCCTACCACTGTAGTGTCGTCAGCAAACTAGTCCTGTTCAATTCACACACACACACACACACACACACACACACACACACACACACACACACACACACACACACACACACACCCCCTTGTCGTCGTACAGCAATGAGACTCAGATCAGGCCAGTCAGTCTCTCCGCTCGTTCGGATTTCTCCGTAATGATATTCTGAAGCAGATTGAGTTTGCTTTTCTCTAAAACTGAGGGATGAATGGACAGAGAGAGAGAGTATCCCCCACTCTTTTTAAACGTATTCGGCAGGGGAGTCAGAATATGCAGCGACACAGTGTAACAGCTGATTTGTCCCTCTGTGATGTCCCCTGTCGGTTCTGCTGTCAGTGATTCACAGTAGGTGCTCAGGGATACAGAGTGTTGTTTCAGACAGTGGCAGGCTCATTGGAATGGTGATACAGTACCATTCACTCCTTCTAGGATGTCTATTTAGGCTACATGTTGAAGTAGACATTGAGGGATATAGGTTGTCTATTTAGGGTAGACGTTCAGGCATATGTATATTTAGGGTGAACTGAGGGATATAGAATGTTGATTTAGCAGCCACAACTGGCCCGTCCGACCCAACCACAACCGGTCTGTCCGACTCCACTGCTCCGTCCGACGCCGACGCAATTTCGGGGTCCGACGACGATGCAACTTCGGCAGCTGCATCGGGTCCTGATCAACCCGCACCGCGTTCCTGTGATTGTCCCTGAGGCCGTTGGGGGTTGGGGGTGGGGTACTGTCACGGATCCCTTCGAACTTTCATTACGGACACCTGTCCCCTATTCCCACTGATTAGTAAGGGTGCCCTTTGGTTTGCATTGGGCTGTCCATTATTGTTACCATGTCCGTTGGTGTGTGAGGACCTGTGCTGTGTTTTTTGGCTTTCGTAGATTGCGCAGATGATTACGAGTCTCATCCCGTGTGTTAATCATTGTGCGTGTGTGTTATTTATTTGAGGTACTCCTCGCTCTTTCGTTTGGGTTTCAACCCTGTGTTTTTGTTTAGTGTTTGTTTGATCTTCGTCCCCGTGCCTTTACACGGCACGCCGTAATTTGGGTGAAATAGAAAACCCTATTACGCAGTCCTGCGTCTGTCTCCCAAATCTCTTCATACCAACGTGACACATGGTAGAGGCTAAGGGATCTGGAGTGTTCATGTTTTTATGGTGATTGTTTATGGTAGATACTGAGGGATATAGGATGTCTGTTTAGGTTTCTATGGTGATGGTTTATGATAGATACTGAGGGATATAGGATGTCTGTTTAAGTTTATATGGTGATGGTTTATGGTAGATACTGAGGGATATAGGATGTCTGTTTAGGTTTCTATGGTGATGGTTTATGGTAGATACTGAGGGATATAGGATGTCTGTTTAGGTTTCTATGGTGATGGTTTATGGTAGATACTGAGGGATATAGGATGTCTGTTTAAGTTTATATGGTGATGGTTTATGGTAGATACTGAGGGAAATAGGATGTCTGTTTAGGTTTCTATGGTGATGGTTTATGGTAGATACTGAGGGATATAGAATGTCTGTTTAGGTTTCTATGGTGATGATTTATGGTAGATACTGGGGGATATAGGATGTCTGTTTAGGTTTCTATGGTGATGGTTTATGGTAGATACTGAGGGATATAGGATGTCTGTTTAGGTTTCTATGGTTTTGGTTGATGGTAGATACTGAGGAATATAGGATGTCTGTTTAGGTAGGATGTTGTTTCAGGGTAGAAGTTGAGGAATATAAGATGTCTGTTTAGGTTTCTATGGTGATGGTAGATACTGAAGGATATAGGATGTCTGTTTAGGTTTCTATGGTGATGGTTTATGGTAGATACTGAGGGATATAGAATGTCTGTTTAGGTTTCTATGGTGATGGTTTATGGTAGATACTGAGGGATATAGGATGTCTGTTTGGCTTTCGATGGTGATGGTGGATACTGAGGGATATAGGATGTCTGTTTAGGTTTCTATGGTGATGGTTTATGGTAGATACTGAGGGATATAGGATGTCTGTTTGGCTTTCGATGGTGGATACTGAGGGATATAGGATGTCTGTTTAGGTTTCTATGGTGATGGTTTATGGTAGATACTGAGGGATATAGGATGTCTGTTTAGGTAGGATGTTATTTCAGGGTAGAAGTTGAGGTATATAAGATGTCTGTTTAGGGTAGACGTTGAGGTACTGTATATGGGATGTCTTTTTAGAGTATGCATATTTTATATTAGTTTAGGATGGATATGTAAGATGTTGCTCTAAGTAAGGACAATAAATCTACATACACAATACACAGTTGAATGATGGTTTAGTGAATGAGTTTTGTCGATGATCAGCGACTGAGCGGAATTGATGCTTTCATACAGTCTTTGAGTCCATGATCATTCTGGGTTACTTTTGTGATTGACAGAGAGTTTGTGTTCATCCCAAATTGCACCATATTCCCTATGTAGTGCACTACTTTTGATGAGAGCTTTATGGGTCCTGTTCAAAAGTAGTGCACTACATAGGAAATAGGGTGCTTTTTGGGATGCGCATCTTCTGTTCATTTAGAGTTCATGTTGACTTTATGTAACGGACTCAGTAAATAATCCACTGACATTTCCTCACCAGCCTACTCTAAAGCATCACTGGCACTACAGCAAAACCTATTGAGCCCCGAGCAGGCAAAAATCAGAACAGTTTTTTCCTCAGATCAGAGCACACAGATATCAGGCCCGTTTTATACTCTGTCTAACACTGAGTAACTATCTCAGTTATTGGTCTAATGGTTAGGGTTAGAGTTCGTTAGGTTTGGTCTCAAAGTTACTTGGGGTGTGTCTGTGTGTGTGTGTGTGTGTGTGTGTGTGTGTGTGTGTGTGTGTGTGTGTGTGTGTGTGTGTGTGTGTGTGTGTGTGTGTGTGTGCGTGCGTGCGTGCCAGTCTGTGGTAAAGAGAAGGGAGGGTGGGGGGCAGTAATGTATAGTTCACCAAGCACCTTTCCTCAGCTTATCAGGGTGCACGTGTGTGTTGAACGCTCTCCTGTCACGGTGCTCTGAGCATGAATGGGAGGTTTCCATCACACAGGGCCATGGGACTTTAACACTAAACGACCAGACATCAAACTCGTTTAGTGATGATGGCTAGACGTGTCCCATCATCAATATCAATGTGTGAATGAATTATGAGACTGCGTGGGATACAGCGTTGTGAGACGCATGGCCTTCAGCACCTGATCCCACCTTGAGGGCCGTACTTGACCTAGTTATAATACTGTTTCCAGTGGCGGGAATAGACTGCCACCGGCTGCTGTTTCCCTTTGTGAATCTGTTGGGTAGTGGTAGTTAGTTAGTTTAATAACAGCTTTTAATAGCTATTTCTTGTTGTCTATGACCCTCGTTTCATTATCCTAATACACACACTGTAGCACTTTGGGATTGTTTTAGATGAAAAGCGCATTACAAATGAAGAGCTCTATTCAGTCTGTATGGATGAAGCGTTCCAGGTTGCGTGATAGAAATGTAAAGGTAATATCCCATTGAGCCGACATATGCAGCGTTTACCATGAATACAGTCTCTGTTAACGCGAGAGCATTTCCTTCCAATTTCAATCACACTGTAACACTTAACTTCAGTGATACAGATTGAATAGAGCCTTAACTGTAGAGAGATGGAGAACGAGAAGGGAGCAGTAGAGAGAGAACCAATCTCTTCATTATTTTCTCCTGCAGGATAATTTCCCAGCTGGTAACCCAGAGCGTCTCCAGGACCTGAAGTCTACTGTGGACCTTCTCACCAGCATCACCTTCTTCAGGATGAAGGTATGTACACACTGTGTGTGTGTGTGTGTGTGTGTGTGTGTGTGTGTGTGTGTGTGTGTGTGTGTGTGTGTGTGTGTGTGTGTGTGTGTGTGTGTGTGTGTGTGTGTGTGTGTGTGTGTCTGAGAGACACTCCCAGTTTATTGTAGTAGAAGCATGCCTATCAAATATTTAGCATATTGGTACATTTACTGCTTGCCTTTACAGTGTTAGTCAACACTGATTATGGTCATAAACAGGCCTCCCACACAACACACACATGCACATATATATATATATATGTATACACACACACACACACACACACATATATATATATATTGAAGTCGGAAGTTTACATAGCCAAATACATTCATCATAGCCAAACTCAGTTATTCACAATTCCTGACATTTAATCCTAGTAAAAATTTGCTGTTTTAGGTCAGTTAGGATTATCACTTTATTTTAAGAATGTGAAATGTCAGAATAATAGTAGTGAGTGTTTATTTCAGCTTTTATTTCTTTCATCACGTTCCCAGTTGGCCAGAAGTTTACATACACTCAATTAGCATTTGGTAGCATTGCCTTTAAATTGTTTAACTTGGGTCAAACTTTTCAGGTAGCCTTCCACAAGCTTCCCACAATAAGTTGGGTGAATTTTGGCCCACTCCTCCTGACAGAGCTTGTGTAACTGAGTCAGGTTTGTAGGCCTCCTTGCTCGCACACGCTTTTTCATTTCTGCCCACAAATTTTCTATAGGATTGAGGTCAGGGCTTTGTGATGGCCACTTCAATACCTTGACTTTGTTCTCCTTAAGCCATTTTGCCACAAGTTTGGAAGTATGCTTGGGGTCATTGTCCATTTGGAAGACCCCATTTGCGACCAAGCTTTAACTTCTTGACTGATGTCTTGAGATGTTGCTTCAATATATCCACATCATTTTCCTGCCTCATGATGCCATCTATTTTGTGAAGTGCGCCAGTCCCTCCTGCAGCAAAGCACCCCCACAACATGATGCTGTCACTCCCGTGCTTCACAGTTGGGATGGTGTTCTTCGGCTTGCAAGCATTCCCCTTTTTCCTCCAAACATAACGATGATCATTATGGGCAAACAGTTCTATTTTTGTTTCATCAGACCAGAGGACATTTCTCCAAAAAGTATGATCTTTGTCCCCATGTGCAGTTGCAAACCATAGTCTGGCTTTTTTTTATGGTGGTTTTGGAGCAGTGACTTCTTCTTTCTCTGAGTTTGAGACACACACACACACACATCACGTATACACACACACACACACACACACATACACACACACACACACACACACACACACACACACACACACACACACACACACACACACACATATGTGTGTATATATATATATATATGTATACACACACACACTCACCCTCACACACTAAGCAGAAACACTGATTATTCTGTTAATTATTTCTGTAGATCCATCTGAGCAGGGAGCAGCAGCAAATATGCTATAAGATATGTCTGTCTGAAGGCCCCACAAGTTATATAGACTGATTTATGTTCCTCCATACTGATAACAATTATCCACACCGATTCCTGATGTTACACACTCTGTTGATTGTCTAAGTGACGTGTTCATGCGTGTGTGTATATGTGTGGGTGTGTGGGTGTGTGAAGCGTTTTAACCACCCTCTCTCCCAGTGCAATCATCGCCCTGTAATCCTCTCCCCCAGTTCCCAGCCTGCACGCTGATTTATCTTGGTTTAAAAAAAGCCCAGTGCTCTGCTTCATACACACAGGCACAAACACACACATGCACCCACACACACAAAAAACGGTTGACACGCACGCAAACACACACACAAAGACACCGGTGGACTCCCACTTCCACTCCCACTCAGGAAGGCTGTGTTGTGGGGCGGATGTACAGAGAATGGAGCGGCCAGGCGTAACTAAGATGGCAGCTGAAGGGGAGATGACGTGGGGGGAGGAATGAGAATTGTCACTTTATATTACAGACGCTTTCACTCCCACTTCCAGCCACCCTGCACATTAAGGGAAAGGGAAAGGGGATACCTAGTCAGTTACACAACCGAATGCATTCAACCGAAGTGTGTTCAACCAAAGTGTGTAACCCAACCCTTCTAAATCACACACACAGACACACACACATTAGTTCTCCTGAACACACAGACAGTATACAGTATACAGTAGGTTTCAAAGAATCACAGATAGAGAGGTCCATTTCAATGTTTATTCCTTATTATTTACCATACTAAGGTACAACTTTAAAATATGTGTGTGTCTGTGTGTGTTTTGACTTTGTTCCTATCTGTATTGCAGGTACAGGAGCTACAGAGTCCTCCCAGAGCCAGTATGGTGGTGAAGGACTGTGTCAGAGCCTGTCTGGACTCAACATACAAATACATATTTGACAACTGTCATGAACTCTACAACCAGCTATTAGACCAGGTAAGACAGACACTATATCACCCTGTATTAAACTCTATATCACCCTATATTAAACCCTATATCACTCCTATATTAAACCCTATGTCACCCCTATCACTCCTATATTAAACCCTGTATCATTCCTATATTATATCCTATATCACTTCTATATTAAACCCTATATCACTCCTATATTAAACCCTATATCACCCTATATTAAACCCTATATCACTCCTATAATAAACCCTTTATCACTCCTATATTAAATCCTATATCAACCTATATTAAACCCTATATCAACCTATATTAAACCCCATATAACTCCTATATTAAATCCTATATCACTTCTATATTAAACCATTTATCACCCCTATATTAAACCCTATATCACTCCTATATTAAATCCTATATCATTCCTATATTAAATCCTATATCAGACCCATATTAAATCCTATTTCAGTCCTATATTAAATCCTATATCAGTCCTATGTTAAATGCTATATCAGTACTATGTAAAATCCTATATCAGTCCTATATACGCTGAGTGTACAAAACATTAGGAACACCTACCTAGTATTGAGTTGCACCCCCTTTTGCCCTAGGAACAGCCTCAATTCTTTGGGGCATAGGAATACAAGGTGCCGAAAGCATTCCACAGTGGTGCTGGCCTATGTTGAATCCAATGCTTCCCACAGTTGTGTCAAGTCGGCTGGATGTCCTTTGGGTGATGGACCATTCTTGATATACACGGGAAACTGTTGAGCGTGAAAAACCCAGCAGCATTGCAGTTCTTGACACAAACCTGTGCGTCTGGCACCTACTACCATACCCCGTTCAATTTATTTTTTATTTATTTTATTTACAATGATGGCCTACCCCGGCCAAACCCGGACGATGCTGTGCCAATTGTGTGCTGCCCTATAAGACTCCCAATCACGGCTGGATGTGATGCAGCCTTGTTCAAAGGCACTTCAATCTTTTGTCTCGCCCATTCACCCTCTGAATGGCACACATACACAATCCATGTTTCAATTGTGTAAAGGTTTAAAAATCCTTCTTTAACCTCTCTTCCCCTTCATCTACACTAATTGACGTGGATTTAACAGGTGACATCAATAAGGGGTCATAGCTTTCACCTGGATTCACCTGGTCAGTCTATGTCATCGAAGGAACAGGTATTCCTAATGTTTTGTTCACTCAGTCCTATATTCATATTATATCGGCCCTCTGTCAGTCCTAAGGTGCACTACAGGAGTTAGTGTGTTCTGTCTAACGGAGAGATAATGTCCTTCAGTCATGTCTCTCTGTTCTGTAAAAAGCAAGTTCTGTAACAGTGAGGTAATGTCCTGCTGGTCTATAACAAGGAGTTTATAACTGTAGAAGTTGAATAATAATCTTCCTTTGTAGAAACAGCCTGAGGATTTTTTATTAATTACCCAGCAGAGAGATACAGCCACTAATTACAACTTAGTATAACGCGCTCACAGACGAGTCACACACTCCATCAACACACACACACACACTTATAGACCAGAAACACACACACACACACACACACACACACACACACACACACACACACACACACACACACACACACACACACACACACACACATACACACACTTATAGACCAGAAACACACTCCATCAACACACACACAGGCACACACACTCTATCAACACACACACACACATATACACACACACACACACACACCTACCGACAGGACACACTCTTAATCAACACACTAGTCACCACAACATCAACACACACACATCTTCTCTCCTGGAGCTGACCTCGGGGTGGTGGATGACTATATAATAATATTACAGCCTGCCTTTGTGCCACTGTGGATATTTCCCATAAAAGACGTCCATTGTGTTGTCTTGCCTGCCCTCGTTCTCTCACTGGAAATACCACCGTCCAACCAGAGGCTGATTATGTAACGCTACAAAGCACTCTGCATGCGAGAGAGGGAGGAAAGAGGGAGGGATGAAGAAAGGGAGGGATGGAGGTAGGGATGGAGGGAGTGGAGGAGGAATGGAGGGACTGGGGAGGGAGTGAGTGGAGGAGGGAGAAAGAGACAAAGGGAAGGAGGGAGTGGGGAAGGGAGGGAGAGACGGCATGGAGGGATCAGGGAGAAGGAGGAGGGAGAACTTAAACATTCCCGTAAAGCCTGGCAGAGATGGAAGGATTTAAAAAGAGACCAGTGAAGGAAGGAAACAGAGCAGGTGAAGAAAGAGAGTCATTTAGGTCCAAATTCTCTCCATTGGAATTCAGTCACTGTGGAGGAAGGAGGAGGTTTGGCGGGTAATGTTTTGGATGGATGCATGACTCGACCTTCGCCTCTCCCGAGCCCATTGGGGAGCAATGAGACAAGATCCAAAAAAGGGGTCAAATAGGAAAAACAGAATCCCATCTGGCTCCGGTGAGCCAGTCAACTAATTGGTTGTTTTTGCTTATTGGCTATGAGTGATGTCAGTCCCCATGTCTGTTATTGTCTCCTTTAGGTGTTTGAACTGTTTCCTCCTGTGTTGATTCTCTGTCTGTTTGTCCAGATGTGTAAACAAACTGTTGGCCTGTGATTGCCATCCAGATGAGTGATACAGCGTCTGAGAGAGTTGATGTGTGTCCCAAATGGCACCCTATTCCCTATAAGTGCACTTCTTTTAGTACTAGTACTTCTTTTAGTAGTGCACTATATGAGTATATGGGTGCCATTTGAACTGGTTTGTTTCTGGTCAAACAGTCATCCCAGTTTGGAATACTGATCATGGTTGGTACAGTACTGCTAGTTCTCCTGGAATCAGTACTGATATTCCCCGTTGGTTACACACTGGTGAAACAAAATGACACCCTCATATGCCCTGTGCAGTGCACCATAGTGTGGCAGGCAGCCCTATATAGCTATGGTCAAAGTAGTGCACTACAGGGGGGAAAGGATGTGATTTGAGATGTGCTCTAGGGGAAGGGATTCTTGTGAATATAGAGAGTATGATTAGCATGCTACTATAGTGCTGGTGATTTGTCCCCAAATATCAAATTAGTCAAAGTAGAGGGATCAGATGTTTGAGAGGGGCTTCAATCTCAAACAATGTATGTAGGCCTATAATCCTTCACAAAGGAGAGAGAGCACACGGAGAAGAAAAACATTGATTTCAAGCTCAGTAGTTAATTCATTGATTGAGTTTACAGAGCCAGGTATCACGAATAGAAACTGTTTCGACTCAGTGCTTTTGTCAGGGGTGTACTGGTCCTTGTCCCTGTCCACTTTAATAGACATGCTTACATTTAAGTGAATATATTAAATAACACTTGTTAGGAATATGCATTTTGGTCTCTGCTAGTCCCACAGCCCAAAGAAAGACAGAATCTTTTCAGTATTTTTACACTATCTTTCCAGTGAAGAGAGGGGTTACAGAGCCAGCCACGAAACCCAATGCTTCCTGATTGAAAATAGGAAAAGCACTTTGAGTCGGCTTGTTGCAGCAGGTGCTTGGGAATAATTCAATGAAGTCCTTGAAGAAAAGAAAGACCCACATGCTGCTCTTGCCAATATCACGTAGTTGGTTTATTCAGCTTTTCTTCAAGGATGTACTGCTGGTGCTAGACACAAAAATCCTAAAATAGATAGATACAATAAACCATGTTTACATTCACTATTAAATGTGCATACATGATGACCTCTGCTGGGGGTTAATCCTCCATGGGGACCCAATGAGGTGATCCTCATTGAGTTTAAATCTATTTTACCAGAGAGACCTGTTCATTTAAATGTGAACTTAAATTAATGGATTACACCATTGAGTATACATGTTGGCCTCTGGTTGGTTCGTCCCTCAGACCATTGAAGGCAGTATGATCAAAGGCATATCTTTTAAGAGAAGTTTAGGGTGGAGCAACTATTTCATGTTGGCCTCTACCGGTGGTTGGTTTGTCCCCCAGGCCAAGGAAAGCCTGTACGGTTAAAGTTAGATATTCTGCTCAGTGGAGAGGGAGGGAGGATAACCCTCAGCTTTATGTTGGTTGTACAATATACCTGCTACTTTACCACCTCCAACAATGTGTTGTTGTTTGACATTGTGAATATAGATGAGCAGGGAGATGCATTGGTAATACACAACCTTCATCAATGCCCTTCACACAAACAGTATATAGTACACAAGCACCCATACATCTGCAGGACTGCACACGCACACGCACTGGGAATACTTTGCATAGAGGATCCTGTTTCGTTTTGCATAGAGTTCTGTTTCATTATTCATATCTCTACAGTAAGACAGACCACTGCAGCCCCTCTGCACACACACACACACAAACAAATACAAACACACACACACACTTTGCACACTGCTGCACGGACGACACACCCAGACCCCTTGGTACACAGTCAGCTTCAGACCAGGGGAGTGAAAATCAAATATTGGAAGCCTGCATATCTTGTTAGCTTTCATTCCTTCTCTCCTTTAAGTTAAGTCAGTGTTTAGTTTAGACCTGGATCACTGGGTGTGGGGACTTCTTTTGACAGGGGCAATTGTGAGATGTAATTGATCAACTGTCCAGGGGAGCAATGTCAACTAGCAGACACTGCAGCCATCAAGTAGTTGAGTTTGACACATCCTTTCATCCCTATATTCAGTTCATGTCAACGACTACCATAGCTTTTTCCAGTCTGTCAGAGACTCAACTCAACCGTTTCTCTGTCTTTCTGAGAATCTACTGTAGATGTGGTGTTACCCAATGACATCCTGTAATTAGCATGATAGGCGACAGCATCATCTTCTTAGTATTGTCAGTAAAATCGCACCTTGAAATGCCTTTAAAGTTGCTTTCCAAATTGATGATACATATGAACATGCTCTAAAGCTCTTGTGTTGTGGAGAGACCTGGCTTTGTATGTCCATTGACCTGTTCAATGACAATAGCTGGTCTCTCGGATGGCTGTCTGGCTATGCCCGCATTTAATCATTTTTCATGAGGGGGCCATAAAAATAACTAGTAAAGAATAGTTAATGCTGAGAGCTCAAAGACAATATGATAATAATATGATTGTGTTCCTATTAATTACAAATGTGTGAATAGGGCCTAAAATGTTGTTTGAATTTCCTTCCTTCGTCTCTCCCTCCCCTCCTGAAACTCAGAGTTGACTAGCGACTCTACCAACTCATTAAGATCTCAGCTTCCATCTCCTACACAAGTTGTCTGTCTGTGATGAACACAAAGTACTTTTGTTTCACATCTTACAACTACTGTTCAAGTTTTTTTTGTTAAATTCAATATAAAACCATTGTTGTTTGTCGTAGAATGAACTAGTTGTTATCGAGGCAGAAGGATCAAATCAAACTTTATTTGTTGCATGCGCCGAATACAACAAGTGTAGACCTTACCGTGAAATGCTTACTTACAAGCCCTTAACCAACTGTGCAGTTCAAGAAGAGTTAATAAAATATTTACCAAATAAACTAAAGTAAAAAATTATATTAAAGTAACACAATAACATAACAATAACGAGGCTATATACAGGGGGTACCGGTACCGAGTCAGTGTGCAGGGGTACAGGTTAGAGGTGAATTGTACATGTAGGTAGGGGTGAAGTGACTATGCATAGATAATAAACAGCGAGTAGCAACAGTGTACAAAACAAATTGAGGGTGGGGGGGTCAATGTAAAAGTCCAGTGGCCATTTGATTAGTTGTTTAGCAGTCTTATGGCTTGGGGGTAGAAGCTGTTAAGGAGACTTTTTGTCCCAGACTTGGTGCTCCGGTACTGCTTGCCGTGCGGTAGCAGAGAAAACTGTCTATGATTGGGTGAATGGAGTCTCTCATCCAGAACAGCTGGTGCTCTCGTGCATGTTTCAGTGTTACCTCGAAGCGAGCATAAAAGGCATTTAGATCGTCTGGTAGGCTCGCGTCACTGGGCAGCTCGCGTCTGGGTTTCCCTGTGTAGTCCCTAATAATTTTCAAGCCCTGCCACATCTGACGAGCGTCAGAGCCGGTGTAGTAGGATTCAATCTTGATCCTGTATTGACGCTTTGCTTGTTTGATGGTTCGTCTGAGGGCATTTTCTTTTTTTTCTTCTTTTTTTCACCTTTATTCAACCAGGTAGGCAAGTTCTCATTTACAACTGCGACCTGGCCAAGATAAAGCAAAGCAGTTCGACACATACAACAACACAGAGTTACACATGGAGTAAAACAAACATACAGTCAATAATACAGTACAAAAACAAATCTATATACAAAGTGTGCAAATGAGGTAAGATAAGGAATGTAAGGCAATAAATAGGCCATGGTGGCAAAGTAATTACAATATAGCATTTAAACACTGGAATGGTAGATGTGCAGTAGATGAATGTGCAATGTAGAAAAAAACTGGGGTGCAAAGGAGCAAGATAAATAAATAAATACGGTAGGGGATGAGGTAGTTGGTTGGGATATTTACAGATGGGCTATATACAGGTGCATGGGTCTGTGAGCTGCACTGACAGCTGGTGCTTAAAGCTGGTGAGGGAAATAAGTGTCTCCAGTTTCAGAGATTTTTGTAGTTCGTTCCAGTCATTGGCAGCAGAGAACTGGAAGGAGAGTCGGCCAAAGGAGGAATTGGCTTTGGGGGTGACCAGTGAGATATACCTGCTGGAGCGCGTGCTACAGGTGGGTTCTGCTATGGTGACCAGCGAGCTGAGATAAGGGACTTGTAGCCAGTGGGTTTGGCGACGAGTGTAAAGCGAGGGCCAGCCAACGAGAGCGTACAGGTCACAGTGGTGGATGGTATATGGGGCTTTGGTGACAAAACGGATGGCACTGTGATAGACTGCATCCAATTTGTTGAGTAGAGTATTGGAGGCTATTTTGTAAATAACATCACCGAAGTCGAGGATCGGTAGGATGGTCAGTTTTACGAGGGTATGTTTGGCAGCATGAGTGAAGGATGCTTTGTTGCGAAATAGGAAGCCAATTCTAGATTTAATTTTGGATTGGAGATGTTTGATGTGAGTCTGGAAGGTTTACAGTCTAACCAGACACCTAGGTATTTGTAGTTGTCCACATAATCTAAGACAGAACCGTCCAGAGTAGTGATGCTGGACGAGCGGGATTTCTTATAAGCGTCCGGATTAGTGTCCCGCTCCTTGAAAGTGGCAGCTCTAGCCTTTAGCTCGATGCGGATGTTGCCTGTAATCCATGGCTTCTGGTTGGGATATGTACTTACAGTCACTGTGGGGATGACGTCGTCGATGCACTTATTGATGAAGCCGATGACTGAGGTGGTATACTCCTCAATGCCATTGGATGAATCCTGGAACATATTTCAGTCTGTGCTAGCAAAACAGTCCTGTAGCGTAGCATCCGCGTCATCTAACCTCTTCCGTATTGAGCGAGTCACTGGTACTTCCTGCTTTAGTTTTTGCTTGTACGCAATGATCAGGAGGATAGAGTTATGGTCAGATTTGCCAAATGGAGGGCGGGGGAGAGCTTTGTATGCATCTGTGTGTGGAGTTAAAGTTGGTCTAGAGTTTTTTTCCTCTGGTTGCACTTGTGACATGCTGGTAAAAATTTGGTAAAACTGATTTAAGTTTGCCTGCATTAAAGACCCCGGCCACTAGGAGCACCGCTTCTGGGTGAGCATTTTCTTGTTTGCTTATGACCTTACAGAGTTGGTTGAGTGCGGTCTTAGTGCCAGCATTGGTCTGTGGTGGTAAATAGACGGCTATGAATAATATAGATGAGAACTCTCTAGGTAGATAGTGTGGTCTACAGCTTATCATAAGGTACTCTACCTCAGGCGAGCAATACCTCGAGACCTCTTTAATATTAGACATCGCGCACTAGCTGTTATTGACAAAAAGACACACACCCCCACCCCTCGTCTTACCAGACGTAGCTTCTCTGTTATGCCTGTGCATTGAAAATCCCTCCAGCTCTATATTATCTGTGTTGTCGTTCAGCCACGACTCGGTGAAACATAAGATATTACAGTTTTCAATGTGCCATTGGAGGGATAATAGTAATCGTAGATCATCAATTTTATTTTCCAATTATTGCATGTTAACTAGTAGAATTGATGGCAGTGGGAGTTTACTTGCTCGCTTACGGATTCTCAAAAGGCAGCCCGATCTGCGTTCTCTTTTCCTCAGTCTTTTCTTCACGCAAATGACAGGGATCTGGGCCTGTTCCTGGGAGAGCAATATATCTTTCTCCTCTGACTCGTTAAAGGACTCGTTAAAGGAAAAAGCTTCTTCCAGTTCGTGGTGAGTAATCCCAGTTCTGATGTCCAGAAGCTTCTTCCAGTTAGTGGTGAGTAATCCCAGTTCTGATGTCCAGAAGCTTCTTCCAGTTCGTGGTGAGTAATCCCAGTTCTGATGTCCAGAAACTTCTTCCAGTTCGTGGTGAGTAATCCCAGTTCTGATGTCCATAAGCTTCTTCCAGTTCGTGGTGAGTAATCCCAGTTCTGATGTCCATAAACTTCTTCCAGTTCGTGGTGAGTAATCCCAGATCTGATGTCCAGAAGCTTCTTCCAGTTCGTGGTGAGTAATCCCAGTTCTGATGTCCAGAAGTTATTTTCGGTCATAAGAGATGGTAGCAGCAACATTATATACAAAATAAGTTTAAAAAAATTGTTACGAATCAACGCAAAAAAATGAACAAAATAGCACAATTGGTTACGGGCATGTAAAACGTCAGCCATCCTCTTCTGCGCCATCTTAAGGTTCGTAGCTTTCCAACGCTATGCGGCATATGACGTGTCCTTCCGCCAGAGATTGACTGTCAGTCCGAGCAGCGAATAAAAGTGTAAGCAGGACTTCCCATTTAACCAGGCAAGTCAGTTAAGAACAAACTCTTATTTTACGCCTGCGCTGGGCCAATTGTGCACCGCCCAATGGGACTCCCGATCAGTTGTAACACAGCCCGGGATCAAACTAGGGTCTGTAGTGATGCCTCTAGCACTGAGATGCAGTGCCTTAGAACGCTGCGCCACTCGGAAGCCCCGAGTCTAACCTGATACCCCAGAGTCTAGTGAGGCAAACTAAATTTAAGCTGGGAAGCATGGCTATCAGCCAAAACTGTCCCAAATTGGCTTAAAAGAGGCAGATTTATTAACACACTACCTTGATAAAACAATTAACTAATAACGAAAGTACCCAAAATCGGGGAGTTTACGCTTAACCGGTTTTAATCGAGCACTCCCCCTGTTCATTACACACACACACACACACCAAATACACACAGACCAAACACACACAGACATACACAAACACGCACACAAGCTATGTCAAGAATCCAGTATATAAATATGCGGTGTGTATAAACAGTGTAACTAAAATATAATGTACAGTAGTAGAAATATTACAATGAGCTACGTCTAGAATACATACAAGCAACCACACACACACACACACGCACACACACGCCACATGCTACACTCCAGGTTGTTTCATTTCATTTCTATCCAAGGTGGCGTAGCGGTCAGACGTCTTTTGTCCTCTGGACATTTTCACTTGGATCTTGCAGCTAGCTAGTTGCTATCTGAGTGACTATTGGCTAACGTTGGTCCCGGAGCAATGCACCAATTAGCCTGAAGCTAGCCTGTGCATGGCCCATCTTCCGGCTGGCTGAAGAATCCCATCAACCACTCCTGGGCTACAACACCTATCCGGACCTGTTTTTACTGCCGGTGCGGAGCCTCACCGGGCCTTCACGACTGGACTACCGACGTTATCTGCCCGAGGGGGTTATTCAACAGGCCCTCCGTCGCGACGTCACCTGAACGCCCATAAGCTAACTGCGGCCTGCTAACGTTTTGCTGTCTTGAGCATATCGGCTGCTAGCTAAATAGGTCCATCGGACAATTTCTTGGGCCACTATTACCTATTTTGCCAATTGGCCTGGTCCCCTTCACCACACGGAACCCCACTAACCCATCACAACTGGACTACCGACAGAAACGTTTGAAGAGGCTATAAACAGACTTCCTCAGTCTTTGTTAGCCGGCCTGCTAGCCTTTGCTAGCTTGCTAACCCCGGCTAGCTGTCTGAATCGCCGTGTCCCCAACCAGCCTCACTACTCACTGGACCCTTATGATCACTCGGCTAAGCATGCCTCTCCTCAATGTCAATATGCCTTGTCCATTGCTGTTCTGGTTAGTGTTTATTGTCTTATTTCACCGTAGAGCCTCTAGCCCTGCTCAATATACCTTATCCAACCCTTCAGTTCCACCACCCACACATGCGATGACATCACCTGGTTTAAATGTTTCTAGAGACAATATCTCTTTCATCACCACTCAATGCCTAGGTTTACCTCCACTGTATTTACGTTCTACCATACATTTGTCTGTACATTATTCCTTTAATCTATTTTATCGCCCCCTAAAACCTGTTCTTTTTACTCTCTAGACGACCAGCCATTATAGCCTTTAGCCGTACCCTTATCCTACTCCTCCTCTGTTCCTCTGGTGATATAGAGGTTAATCCAGGCCCTGCAGTGCCTAGCTCCACTCCTATTCCCCAGGCGCTCTCATTTGTTGACTTCTGCAACCGTAAAAGCCTTGGTTTCATGCATGTTAACATTAGAAGCCTCCTCCCTAAGTTTGTTTTATTCACTGCCCTAGCACACTCTGCCAACCCGGATGTCCTAGCCGTGTCTGAATCCTGGCTCAGGAAGACCACCAAAAACGCAGAAATTTCCATCCCTAACTACAACATTTTCAGACAAGATAGAACAGCCAAAGGGGGCGGTGTTGCAATCTACTGCAGAGATAGCCTGCAGAGTTCTGTCTTACTATCCAGGTCTGTACCCAAGCAACTTGAACTTTTACTTTTAAAAATCCACCTTTCTAGAAACAAGTCTCTCACTGTTGCCGCTTGCTATAGACCACCCTCTGCGCCCAGCTGTGCTTTGGAAACCATATCTGAATTGATTGCCCCCCATCTATCTTCAGAGTTCATGCTGCTAGGTGACCTAAACTGGGACATGCTTAACACCCCGGCCATCCTACAATCTAAGCTTGATGCCCTAAACCTCACACAAATCATCATTGAACCTACTAGGTACAACCCCAAAGCCGTAAACACGGGCACCCTCATAGATGTCATCCTAACTAACAAATACACCCCTGCTGTTTTCAACCAAGATCTCAGCGATCACTGCCTCATTGCCTGCATCCGTAATGGGTTTGCGGTCAAACGATCTCCCCTCATTAAAGTTAAACGTTCCCTAAAACACTTCAGCAAGCAGGCCTTTCTAATTGACCTGGCCTGGGTATCCTGGAAGGATATTGACCTCCGTCAGTAGAGGAGGCCTGGTTATTCTTTAAAAGTGCCTTCCTCACCATTTTAAATAAGCATGCCCCATTCAAGAAATATAGAACCAGGAACCGATATAGCCATTGGTTCTCTCCAGACCTGACTGCCCTTGACCAGCACAAAAACATCCTGTGGCGTTCTGCATTAGCATCGAACAGCCCCCGTGATATGCAACTTTTCAGGGAAGTCAGGAGCCAATATACACTGGCAGTTAGGAAAGGCTAGATTTTTCAAGCAGAAATTTGCTTCCTGTAACACAAACTCAAAAAAGTTCTGGGACACTGTAAAGTCTATGGAGAAAAAGAGCACCTCCTCCCAGCTGCCCACTGCACTGAGGATAGGAAACGCTGTCACCACCGATAAACCCACAATAATTTCAATAAGCATTTTTCTACGGCTGGCCATGCTTTCCACCTGGCTACCCCTACCCCATTCAACAGCCCTGCACCCCCCTCAGTAACTCACCCAAGCCTCCCCCATTTCTCCTTCTCCCAAATCCAGTTAGCTGATGTTCTGAAAGAGCTGCAAAATCTGGACCCCTACAAATCACCCGGGCTAGACAATCTGGACCCTTTCTTTCTAAAATGATCTGCAGAAATTGTTGCAACCCCTATTACTAGCCTGTTCAACCTCTCTTTCATTTCTTCTGAGATTCCCAAAAACTGGAAAGCAGCTGCTTCAAAGGGGGAGACACTCTTCACCCAAACTGCTACAGACCTATATCTATCCTACCCTGCCTTTCTAAGGTCTTTAAAAGCCAAGTTAACAAACAGATTACCGACCATTTCGAATCCCACCGTACCTTCTCCGCTATGCAATCTGGTTTCAGAGCTGGTCATGGGTGCACCTCAGCCACGCTCAAGGTCCTAAACGACATCATAAATGCCATCGATAAGAGACATTACTGTGCAGCCGTATTCATTGATCTGGCCAAGGCTTTCGACTCTGTCAATCACCACATCCTTATCGGCAGACTCGACAGCCTTGGTTTCTCAAATGATTGCCTCGCATGCTTCACCAACTACTTCTCCAATTGAGTTCAGTGTGTCAAATCAGAGGGCCTGTTGTCCGGACCTCTGGCAGTCTCTATGGGGGTGCCACAGGGTTCAATTCTTGGGCCGACTCTCTTCTCTGTATACATCAATGATGTCGGTCTTGCTGCAGGTGAGTCTCTGATCCACCTCTACGCAGACGACACCATTCTGTATACTTCTGGCCCCTCTTTGGACACTGTGTTAACTACCCTCCAGGCGAGCTTCAATGCCATACAACTCTCCTTCCGTGGCCTCCAACTGCGCTTCAACGCAAGTAAAACTAAATGCATGCTCTTCAACCGATCGCTGCCCGCACCTGTCCGCCCGTCCAGCATCACTACTCTGGACGGTTCTGTCTTAGATTATGTGCACAACTACAAATATTTAGGTGTCTGGTTAGACTGTAAACTCTCCTTACAGACTCACATCAAACATCTCCAATCCTAAATTAAATCTAGAATTGGCTTCCTATTTCGCAACAAAGCATCCTTCACTCATGCTGCCAAACATACCCTCGTAAAACTGACCATCCTACCGATCCTCGACTTCGGTGATGTCATTTACAAAATAGCCTCTAATACTCTATTCAACAAATTGGATGCAGTCTATCACAGTGCCATCCGTTTTGTCACCAAAGCCCCATATACCACCCACCACTGCGACCTGTACGCTCTTGTTGGCTGGCCCTCGCTTTACACTCGTCGCCATACCCAATGGCTCCAGGTCATCTACAAGTGATAAAGTCCCGCCTTATCTCAGCTCGCTGGTCACCATAGCAGCACCAACCCGTAGCACGCGCTCCAGCAGGTATATCTCACTGGTCACCCCCAAAGCCAATTCCTCCTTTGGCCGACTCTCCTTCCAGTTCTCTGCTGCCAAGGACTGGAACGAACTACAAAAATCTCTGAAACTGGAGACACTTATCTCCCTCACCAGCTTTAAGCACCAGCTGTCAGAGCAGTTCACAGACCCCTGCACCTGTATATAGCCCATCTGTAAATAGCCCAACCAACTACCTCATCCCCTACCGTATTTATTTATTTATCTTGTTCCTTTGCACTCCAGTGTTTCTACATTGCACATTCATCTACTGCACATCTACCATTCCAGTGTTTAAATGCTATATTGTAATTACTTCGCCACCATGGCCTATTTATTGCCTTACCTTCCTACCTCATTTGCACTCTTTGTATATAGATTAGTTTTTTTCTACTGTATTATTGACTGTATGTTTGTTTTACTCCATGTGTAACTCTGTGTTGTATGTGTTGTATGTGAACTGCTTTGCTTTATCTTGGCCAGGTCGCAGTTGTAAATGAGAACTTGCCTACCTGGTTAAATAAAGGTGAAATAAAAAAATAATAATAATAATTGAAACCATATTATTTCAGAGCTACCAGGGACAGGCTTCATTTTAACACACCATATTCTATTAATCAAAACTACATTTCATGTTGCCCAGAGATATACGCACAGGTGTGTGTGTGCTTGCGCTTGCAATACAAACACACACTGTCAGCAGTGGGTTATCTATCTGTAAAGTCATTAAGATAAGAGTGGAAATGTGTTGGTGTGAACAGAATGTCCAGACAGTTGAGTCTGATTCTAACCGTATCTCCCATCTCCAGAGAAACATTTACCAGGTCCAATACAACAACAGTACTGTTTCAGGGAGCTACAACTCTCCTACTGTACTCCTTCTTGGACTAGAACTATCACTGGTCCATGGCTATACCAGGACTGATCTACAGACAACTATCAACTCATATACTGTACCAGGACTGGTCTACAGACAACTATCAGATCATATACTGTACCAGGACTGGTCTACAGACAACTATCAACTCATATACTATACCAGGACTGGTCTACAGACAACTATCAACTCATATACTGTACCAGGACTGGTCTACAGACAACTATCAGATCATATACTGTACCAGGACTGGTCTACAGACAACTATCAACTCATATACTATACCAGGACTGGTCTACAGACAACTATCAACTCATATACTGTACCAGGACTGGTCTACAGACAACTATCAACTCATGTACTGTATCAGGACTGGTCTACAGACAACTATCAACTCATGTACTATACCAGTACTGGTCTACAGACAACTATCATCTCATATACTGTACCAGGACTGATCTACAGACAACTATCAACTCATCTACTGTACCAGGACTGGTCTACAGACAACTATCAACTCATATACTGTACCAGGACTGGTCTACAGACAACTATCAACTCATATACTGTACCAGTACTGGTCTACAGACAACTATCATCTCATATACTGTACCAGTACTGGTCTACATACAACTATCAACTCATATACTGTACCAGGACTGATCTACAGACAACTATCAACTCATAGACTGTACATGGACTGGTCTACAGACAACTATCAACTCATATACTGTACATGGACTGGTCTACAGACAACTATCATCTCATATACTGTACCAGTACTGGTCTACATACAACTATTAACTCATTTACTGTACCAGTACTGGTCTACAGACAACTGTCAACTCATAGACTGTACATGGACTGGTCTACAGACAACTATCAACTCATATACTGTACCAGGACTGATCTACAGATAACTATCAACTCATATACTATAACAGGACTGGTCTACAGACAACTATCAACTCATATACCAGTACTGGTCTACAGACAACTATCAACTCATATACTATACCAGTACTGGTCTACAGACAACTATCAACTCATATACTATACCAGGACTGGTCTACAGACAACTATCAACTCATATACTGTACCAGGACTGGTCTACAGACAACTATCAACTCATATACTATACCAGGACTGGTCTACAGACAACTATCAACTCATATACCAGTACTGGTCTTCAGACCATTTGATGATATACCAGCACTAGTCTACAGACTATTAGAGCATATACCTGCACTGGTCTACACACTATTGTAACCTGAGTGGTTCAAGCCCTGAATGCTGATTGGCTGAAAGCCGTGGTATATCAGACCATATACCATGGGTATAATAAAAAAAAGATTTTATTGCTGTAATTACGTTGGTAACCCGTATAATAGCAATAAGGCACCTCTGGGTTTGTGGTATATGGCCACTATACCACACCCCCTCGGGCCTTATTGCTTAATTAGATCATATGCCATCACTAGTTAGTCTGTAGACCAGTGCTGGTAAATAATCTATCAGATCTGTAAACCAGCACTAGTCTACAGACAGCTAAAACTCTCCTACTGCTCTTTCCATGCTATTCTGTTCTATCTCTATCGGTGTTGAACAGATGGTGCTCCGAATAACAAGTGATTAAGCAGAAACAGCCAGTTCAGTTGAATCAGTGTTTTAGAAGACAGCATCAGTGGAAGAAGGGTAGGGCTGCTCAATCTATCAAATGGATGTATAAAGCCATTTTTACAAGAGCAGTTGTCACAAAGTGCTTGTACAGAAACCGAGCCTAAAACCCCAGAGAGCAAGCAATGCGGATGTAGAGGCACGGTGGCTAGGGAAAACTATCTA
Source organism: Brachymystax lenok tsinlingensis (assembly GCA_030435695.1). NCBI lineage: Eukaryota > Metazoa > Chordata > Actinopteri > Salmoniformes > Salmonidae > Brachymystax > Brachymystax lenok. The sequence goes on from CM059819.1 coordinate 18,520,031, forward strand.
GAAAGGCAGGAACCAGGCTCTGAGGGGTGGCCAGTCCCCTTCTGGCTGTGCTGGGTGGAGATTATAAAGGTACATGGACATTAAGGCCAAATCGTTTTTCAAGATATTCAAACATTTATAGATGACCAGCAGGGTCAAATAATAATCACAGTGGTTATTGAGGGTGCAACAGGTCAGCACCTCAGGAGTAAATGTCCGTTGGCTTTTCATAGCTGAGCATTCCGAGGTAGAGAGAGAGAGAGAGGTGGAGAGAGACAGGTAGAGAGAGAGGTAGAGAGAGAGAAGTAGAGAGAGAGAGGGAGAGAGGTGGAGAGAGAGAGAGGTAGAGAGAGAGAGAAGTAGAGAGAGAGGTGGAGAGAGAGAGAGGTAGAGAGAGAGAGGTGTAGAGAGAGAGAGAGAGAGAGGTAGAGAGAGAGAGAGGTGTAGAGAGAGAGGTAGAGAGAGAGAGGTGGAGAGAGACAGGTAGAGAGCGAGGTAGAGAGAGAGAGAGGTAGAGAGAGAGAGAGGTGTAGAGAGAGAGAGGTAGAGAGAGAGAGAGAGAGAGAGAGAGGTGGAGAGAGAGAGAGAGAGAGAGAGAGAGAGAGAGAGAGAGAGAGAGAGAGAGAGAGAGAGAGAGAGAGAGAGAGAGGTGTAGAGAGAGAGGTGTAGAGAGAGAGGTGTAGAGAGAGAGGTAGAGAGACAGGTAGAGAGACAGGTAGAGAGCGAGGTAGAGAGAGAGGTGTAGAGAGAGAGGTGTAGAGAGAGAGAGGTGTAGAGAGAGAGAGGTGTAGAGAGACAGAGGTGTAGAGAGAGAGAGGTAGAGAGAGAGAGTTGAAACAGCAGGTCCAGGTCAAGGTAGCAACTCGGGTGAACAGATCAGGGTGTGCATGCGTGCCATCATCAACCTGTACACACACACACTCGCTCTGGGAGGAGATGGGCTGAGGTGTCAATGTGAGTTTTTATCTGTAGTTGTCTGGTTTCTGTTTAGCTCCAGTTAAGATGTCAGGCCATGTCTTGAATTAAACATGAACTGTAGGCATAGCTGGCAATGCAAAACTCTCTGCTCTCCGTAAAAACCCACTTGAGGTCTACTGTCTGTCTGTCTGTCTGTGATTACTGAGCTCCACCACAACCTTCATCTCTGCTTCTCTCTCTCTCTCTCTCTCTCTCTCTCTCTCTCTCTCTCTCTCTCTCTCTCTCTCTCTCTCTCTCTCTCTCTCTCTCTCTCTCTCTCTATCCCCCCTCCAGGCCCGTAAGCAGAATCTTCCCCGGGAGGAGCAGGGTCCGTCTATAAAGAACCTGGACTTCTGGCCCAAGCTCATCACTCTCATGGTGTCTGTGATCGACGAGGACCGCACCGCCTACACCCCTGTCATCAACCAGTACGTACAACATGGACACACACACACACACACACACACACACACACACACACACACACACACACACACACACACACACACACACACACACACACACACACACACACACACACACACACAGTGACAGATCTATTTTGGGATAATGGCTCTGGGATAGCTGAGGGCATAAACTGCTAGTGAATAAGTGACAGAAATCAGTGAGACAGGGAAAGCAAGAGAGAGACGGAGAAAGAGTGTGTGTGTGTGTGTCTCTGTCTCTTTCTGCGTCTGCGTGCATACGTGATTTAGATGTGTCACAATTGGGGGAGGGGTAGATGCATGAGCTATGAGGAACATTCAAGGATTAGCTCACAAATATTTCTCAAGGCAAGACGTTCTGTCGTATACTAGTGTGTGTGTGCGTACATATGTACACACGCATGTGTTTTGCATTTGTGTGCATGTGCGTGCTGCATACGTGCGCAAGTGTTTTGTGTTAGTGTGTGTGTGTTTGTGTGAGCGCATGCACGCTTGTTTTTGTGTGTGAGAGCTATATTAGGGAAAGTAAAAAATTGAGAGGGAAATTGACCTTATCTGCACAAAAAGCCTTTAATCTATTCCTGTCATTCCATCGCTCTGTGTAGGCTGGATAATTATCCCAGTGACTTTTCACAATTAAGGCCTGACTGGAAATCTATAATATACAAAACAATTTTTCCGCAAACGCCTCTTCCTCTCTCTCTCTCTCTCTCTCCCGCTCTTCTTTCTCTTTCTTCACTTCTCCATCTCTCTCTGTTATCCTCTCTACCTTTATCTATCTCTCTTTATCTATCTCTCTTTGTCTATCTCTCTTTATCTCTCTCTAATAATTATCTCTCTTTATATATCTCTAATCTATCTCTCTTTGTCTCTCTACCTTTATCTATCTCTCTACCTTTATCTGTCTCTCTTTATCTATCTCTCTTTGTCTATCTCTCTTTATCTCTCTCTAATAATTATCTCTCTTTATATATCTCTAATCTATCTCTCTTTATCTGTCTCTCTATCTACCTTTATCTATCTCTCTTTATATATCTACCTTTATCTATCTCTCTTTATCTATCTACCTTTATCTATCTCTCTTTCCCTCTCCACCTCTCTGTCTCCCTTTCTCCACCTCTCACATATAACACTCCCTCCTTCCCTCTCTCTCTTGGTTTCTCTTCCTCCTCCTCTCTCTCTTTCTCTCTCTCTCTCGCTCCATCTCTCTGGTGGGGTTATTAGTTCTTCAGTTGAATTCTTCCTCTGAGATTCAACCAATTTATCCCCAAATCTCCAGTGACACCATATTCTCTGTGCAACCCACTTCCACACTCCTTCTGACCAGAGCTAGGGATTAGGGTGCTATTTGAGACAGAACCAGGCAGTCTGAGTGTCCAGTCAGGCTTGTGATTATGAGGAAATGAGTGTGATGTGGATCCATTGTAATTCCTCCCACAGATTTCCCCAAGAGCTGAATATGGGGAAGGTCAGCGCTGAGTTCATATGGAACCTGTTTGCCCTGGACATGAAATACGCCATGGAAGGTTAGTAGGAAATGCTATTGATCTGTCAAACCCTGTGTGTCTCTTCTCTCTGTTCTCTCTCTCTCTCGTTCTTTCTTTCTCTCTCTGCCTCTATCTCTACTCGCTCTCTCTTCTCTCTCCTCTCCCTGCCTCTCTCTCTGCTTTCTTCCCCAGAGCTAAAGTAGGGCTTTCCTTCAGAGGACACGCTATAGTTATATTACTATCTGAATCAGAGTCATGGTGGCAGGCTTGTGTGATGTGTGTGTGTGTGTGTGTGTGCGCGCAGGCTTTGTGACGTGTGTGCAGAGTTTTTACGTACGAGTCAGAGTAGCATGCATGTGACCACCTAAAGTGTTGTTTGCTGCTGTCAGAGTGTGTTTGAGCAGTGTGTGTGTGTGTGTGTGTATGTGTTATATGTATGTGCGTGCATGTGTGCGTCTTAGTTGCTGTCAGACTGGGTTTGAGCAGTGGGTGTGTCGCTCTAGGGAGTCTGTGTTTCCGTGTTGCAGGGGGGACACATATCTCTTCTTACCTCGTCCTCCTCCTCCCTCCTCTTACATAAAATCTGTGAAAACAGATGACCAGTTTGACCATAGCACAAAGTTATTATCTCATTATAATGGGACCTGCCTGCATCATAATGGGATATTAAGGTTTTGCATGTAGACATTCTATTTATAAGCAATTGGATTAGGGCATCATAATTGCTATTTGTTTTACCACGATTCTTCAGTGGTTTTATATTAGCTATGTATTTTAATGGAGAATATAAATCTACATACATCTCAAATTAACCTGAACTGGTTAATTTACCAATCGTGGTACCAATTTACCACGATTCTTCAGTGGATTTTAATGGAGAAAATGGAGAACATAAATCTACATAAATCTCAACTTAACCTGAACTGGTATGGGGCTGTGCATTTGGCGGTGTGTGAATGACTGCAAGCTTGCCTGCCTGCCTTCGTGTGAGTGCATGCGTGTGTGAGTGCGTGCGTGTGTGAGTGTCCCCAGTCAGTGCTATTAAGAAAGCAGGTCATTGTGTGTTAGTTCCATCTGTTTGGAGGAGAAAGGAAAGCAGTGACCTCACCAGTGGTCAGCCTTTTAACCTTTTCACATGTGAGTTCCAAATATCTCTAATGGTCACCCCAGGGTGACTTTTTTTATGCGTGTGGTGTCACAATGCACTTACTTTTACAAAATGGGATTGTTACACAACAGGACAGTTAACCCACGCTGCCCTCAAACCAAGGTACGCTGCCTGCAAATGATCTATAGGCTGTGGAGCAACTTGTCAATTTCAAATTATTTTCTAACAAGTTGTATTTTCTAACAACAGTTTGAATTGAGGTGTGTTCCGCCCATTTCACTGTTGCGGACAACTTGCGTTTGAGACATTACTGAGCCAGACAAATGTCTCTCTTCGACGAGAGCCCAAGCACAAACTTTTTCCTCCCTGGTACATTTTCTGTCTGGCGGCCACACTACTAATAATAACTTTGGACATGTGTGCGTTGCTATCAAAGTAAGTGCCTTATTCCGTTATCATTATAGTTTCTGTACAGTATATCGTGTTATCGTAGCTACTGTAGCACACTGTATGTATGTATGGAGCATAATGTATTTACTGTTTTATTCACGTTTTCAAGTGCTGGTGACAAATCATGCATTCCGAAATCATGCATTCCGAGTCCAGTCAAGTTCTCGCTTTGTGCACGGGGGCATTGTCATGCTGAAACAGGAAAGGGCCTTCCCCAAACTGTTTCCACAAAGTTGGAAGCACAGCATTGTCTAGAATTTCATTGTATGCTGTAGCATTCAGATTTCCCTTCACTAAAACAGGGGCCTAGCCTGAACCATTAAAAACAGCCCCAGAACATTATTCCTCCTCCACCAAACTTTACAGTTAGCACTTTGCATTGGGCCAGGTAGCATTCTCCTGGCATCCGCCAAACCCAGATTCATCCGTCACTGCCAGATGGTGAAGTGTGATTCATCACTCCAAAGAACCTATTTCCACTGGTGGCGAGCTTTACACCACTCCAGCCAATGTTTGGGATTGCTCATGGTGTTTGGCATTGCTCATCTTTGGCTTGTGTGCGGCTGCTAGGCCATGAAACCCATTTCATGAAGCTTTGACTAACAGTTCTTGTGCTGACGTTGCAGTTTGGAACTCGGTAGTGAGTGTTGCAACCGAGGACAGGTGATTTTCAGTACTCAACTGTCTCGTTCTGTGAGCTTATGTGGCCTACCACTTTGCGGTCCTAGACGTTTCCACTTCATAATAACATTTGACCGGGGCAGCTCTAGCAGGGCATACATTTTACTAACTGACTTTTTGGAAAGGTGACTTCCTATGACGGTGCCACGTTGAAAGTCACTGAGCTTTTCAGTAAGGCCATTCTACTGCCAATGTTTCACTATGGAGATTGCATGGCTGTGTGCTTGATTGTATACACCTGTCAGCAATGGTTGTGGCTGAAATAGATGGATCCACTCATTTGAAGTGGTTCCACATACTTTTGTATATATAGTGTATGTAGCTTCTCGCCACACTTGTAGGGACAGCCAGTGGAACGACACACCAGAGCAATAACTTTGCTACATGTGTCTTTCTCACTATTTATTTATTGTCCTCATTAATTTCTTACTTTAGTGTCATGTTAATTGTTACTACTCATTGAGTATTATTATTTTTACTATTATTATCTAGTGTGAGGCATCATTGATGTGATATGTGTCTATATGCTTGCTTTTGCAATGTATGTGGTAACACGTTCCATACCTTTTATAGCCATTTGAATTTGAGAGCGAGAGAAACAGAAAGAGGAGATTGGAGAATGAGAGAGAGAAAGACGGAGACAGAGAGAGAGAGAAACAAAGAGAGGAGATTTTAGAATGAGAGAGAGAGAGAGTGAGAGAGACTAAGACTGAGAGAGGGAGAGGCTGAGAGCGTTCTGCTTTAATTAAGTATTTGATGCATACCCTGCTTCCCGCTCAGGGCCCTACAGTGCTAGGGTAAAAGCAGAAAGGGATGAAGCTAATTTTAGAGAGCTGTGTGTGAGAATTTGTGTATGTTTGCTTGTGTGCGTGCAAGCGTTTGAGAGAGTGTGCGTGCGCCTGTTTGCAACAAGACGTGACGGTTTGACTTCAGCATTTGTCCAGAGGGGTATACTGCGATGCAAGCTATATCTACTCAGGGTTTTCTAGCTTCAGTTAACTTCCCAGTCCAGCTCAGGTTTCATCCGTATTACGATGGTGGATATTGCTTGTCCACCTGACGCTAACTCTAGCAGGCTTGTTACTGCGTGTGCATGTTGCACATGGCTCATACCCTGATGAAGACAGACATTAAATTGTTGCATCTGAACTCCTAGAGTGTGCGGCTCTCCTTTATTTTCAAGTTTTCCACTCCGCCAGCCAGCACCTCGCCTAAATAGGTATGCGTTTCTTTTTCCTTTAGGATATTGCTCTTCATTGAGAGAATGCTGAAACATCAATCCATTGGAGAACTCTTCATTGAGACAATGCTGAAACATCAATCCATGGGAGAGTCAGTGCCACATTTAAATTTTTGCCAAAATGAAAGAAAAGTGATATTGCAGATTCAGCAGGCTAAGGTGTGAAATCTTTTAGGAGTGCCATCTTTATTTTATTACTTGTTATCGTTAATGCCGTCTTTGGTGTGATTTGGTGTACTTATCAATGCATGATAACCTTTTTTCAGACTAAAATAATGCTATTAAGTCATACAAAAGTTTTACTGTGTGTGAAGTGTCAAATGCATTCTGCCATTAGCCTAAATGTGTAATGTGACAGGTATTTTAGCTTCACAATTTTTTAACACACAAAAAAAGATTTCAATTGAATAAAATATCGAATAAGTCGTCTTCCTCAAATGAAGGGGATGATGACGCAATATTTGCAAGAGGGAGGGAGTCTGATTTCATTGGTCCTCAACTCGCGGCGCAGACACTTCATTCAAGATGAATGGAGTTAGCCCTGAGTTAGCCTGCCCGGGTGCAGGTTAGTTCTGAAGGATTCATTGCCATATAAATTTACCTGGCTAAGAGGTGAGACACTTTCATTGTACTGGTTATTCAGAGTTGAACTCAGAGTTGACCAAAGTTACTAGGCATTTTAACCAAATTTTGCAATTGCGATTGCGATTAGATCATAAGACTGGGAAAATAATGATTATTCTAATTCCATAGTTAGAAGATAATTATGGGCACTTTGAATACAGTCTTGTTTGACATGACAACTAACGAAAATGCCAGGGAGAAGTTATTGTGATTGGGTAGGAACCAAAGTGTTGGTCAGTGTTTCCTAGGGGACCCTATAATCTTTGACTACATTAAATGTTTTCTGTTAGCTACTTCATGTAGCTAATATATTCATGCTTCGCCTATTCCTCTTTGATGTAGAAGATACTGTTGCACAAACTTCACTGGTATCAGGATGAATAGCTTGCTACGTTAGCCAGCTAACTCATGATTAGTATTAGCGGCTAACAAGACTTAGCCACAACTTGTTAAGAAAAGAAAACCTAGCTATTTGCAGATGTAAGAAACACTAATAGTGTAATTATAGAACTTGTGGATTTATATTAAGAAGCAAAGTGGAAGCAGCATCGTAGTCATTGTTGCATCTGCTGCATTGACCATGCAGACTAATTGCAAGTGTCTGGTGGCCGAGCAAAAACAAATGCGCTCCTTGAGTGACAGGGGTCGGGGCTAGGTCTGTGTGGAAAACAGAATGGAGAGAGAGAGCAGAGAGAGATGACTCAAGTAGAGAAGTAAACTATAGAAAAGGACGTTACACATGGCGTATCACATTTAACAAACCAAACATTCAAATACAGTTACAGAAGGTAAAGTAAAAACTCAAACCGGTCCGTGCATCATACCGGTATATAGTAAAATACGGTATACCACCCAGCCCTAGATTGAATGTGCGACCCTCGGAGCCGGGGCTCGTGGCTTATGCCCATCCTCCATCCACAAAGCTCCAATTCTACTTGATGGTGGTAATAGTGCTACCCGTTGCCCCTAGTGGCCGGTTTTGAAGGCATCCCCTGACGTCTTGGGAACCTGGACGAACGTTGAATATCACCTTGGATCTGGAGTGACCTGGCTGATTAGAAGAGTATTATACATTAATTTGTGGTTGCCCCGGGAAGTCGACACAGGTCAACCCCTACAGCCCTCTCTCCCATCCTTCCCTCATCCCTCCTCCCCCTCCTCCCCCTTTGCAGTGTGTTGGTAGGCCCAGGGAGAACCCATCAACCCTGCTGACACAGAAGAGGAGACTGGTGTATTTATCTTGGATAAATACACGTTTCCTCTATTGTGTCAGCAGGGTTGATGGGTTCTCCCTGGGCCTACCAACACACTGCAAGGGGGAGGAGTGATGGCTGTTAAACAGCCATCACTAACATTGAGTGGCTGCTGCCAACATACAGACTCAAATCTCTAGCCACTTTAATAATTAAGAATTGGATGTAATAAATGTATCACTAGTCACTTTAAACAATGCTACTTTATATAATGTTTACATACCCTACACTTCTCATCTCATATGTATATACTGTACTCTATACCATCTACTGCATCTTGCCTATGCCGCACGGCCATCGCTCATCCATTTATTTATATGTACATATTCTTATTCATCCCTTACATTTGTGTGTATAAGGTAGTTGTTGTGAATTTGTTAGATTACTTGTTAGATACTACTGCACTGTCGGAACTAGAAGCACAAGCATTTCGCTACACTCGCATTAACATCTGCTAACCATGTGTATGTGACCAATACAATTTTATTTGATTTGATACTCACGCTGGTTACTCTCTCCAGAGGGCAGGTCACTGATTGCACCCATAGCACATTCCCTCTTCTCCTCTCCCCCTCTCTCCCTCTCTTTCCCTCTCTCTTTCATTCTCTATCTCTACCTCTCTCTCTCTCTCTAGTAGCTGATGCTGTGGTTTTCTAAGGAGAAGATACAAAGTGACTCGTCTTTCCTGGAAATCAAATCAGGGAGGGTGAGAGGTCAGGGGTTAGAGCTCTAGGGTCAGGGTTTAATGGTTAGTGATGTATTATTCATTATTAATGTGAACTTTACTTTAAGGGTTAAGCCTTCAGTACAGCTAGCTTAAAATGTCCATGCCTGCCTGCTGAAGATGTCAGTAGTGTGTGAAATGTCCCTGCCTGCCTGCTGAAGATGGCAGTAGTGTGTGAAATGTCCCTGCCTGCCTGCTGAAGATGTCAGTAGTGTGTGAAATGTCCCTGCCTGCCTGCTGAAGATGTCAGTAGTGTGTGAAATGTCCCTGCCTGCCTGCTGAAGATGTCAGTAGTGTGTGGGTGGGAATGTTCCCACCACAAAACAAATTCTGACAGCAAGGACACCACGAGAGAAGGCACGAGGAATGGAGGGAGGGAGGGAGGGAGGGATGAGCCTGTCTGTCCCAGTAGGCTGATGGTCTAACATGGAGACATCCTCATTAGGGAATCAGGGACTCAGTCTGTTTTTCCCTCTGGACCCCAACTTACACTGTCTACCATCTGCAGGGAACACACACACACACATGAACACACACATACACACACGTACGCATACACATTGCGCACACACACACATAGACACATACATACACACAGGCATACACTCAGTCACACACACACAGGCACACACAAAGTATACACTGAGTGTACAAAACATTAGGAACAACTGCTCTTTCCATGATGTAGACTGACCAAGTGAATCCACGTGAAAGCTATGATCCCTTATTGATGTCACCTGTTAAATCCACTTCAATCAGTATATATGAAGGGGAGGAGACAGGTTAAAGAATGACAATTGAGACATGGATTGTGTATGAGTGCCATTCAGACGGTGAATGGGCAAGACAAAAGATTTAAGTACCTTTGAACGGGGTATGGTAGTAGGTGCCAGGCTCACAGGTTTGAGTGTGTCAAGAACTGCAGCGCTGCTGGGTTTTTCATGTTCAACAGTTTCCCGGGTGTAACAAGAATGATCCACCACCCAAAGGACATCCAGTCAACTTGTGGGAACCATTGTCGTCAACATGGCCCACCATCCCTGTGGAACCCTTTTGACACCTTGTAGAGTTCATGCCCCTATGAATTGAGGCTGTTCTGATGGCAAAAGGGGGTGCAACTCAATATTAGGAAGGTGTTCCTAATGTTTAGTACACTCAGTGTATGTTCTGTGGTTAGTTCAAACGAAGTGTTAGAGAAATGTGTTGAGTTATTGAAGTGGCAGTGTCACAGCAGATAAACCTCTGTGACTGGAGCTATTCTGCCTTCACACTTTGAGAGAGCTACAACTCTCTCTCTCTCTCTCTCTCTCTCTCTAGTAGGCCTGATGCTGTTTTTTTCTAAGGAGAAGATACAAAGTGACTCGTCTCCTACTCTCTCTCGCTCTCTCTCTCTCACTCTCTCACACACACAGCATTTAGCATTGTGCTAAAACTTTTCAGCTACCCAAACATTCAGGAAGCGCTTTCCTTTGATTGCTTGCTTTGCCTTGTTAAAACTAATCTCCTACAATAATATTGCTTATGGGAATCTATCATAAATATGCAAATATAATGACAAGGACTTTGCTATGAGACAACTACAAAAGACGATTTGGTATTGAAATAATACCTTTTGATATGTTTAATTCCTTTTTCAAGACATTTTGTTATTTCTTATAGAGGCACCCAGGTGCTTATCTGAGGTGTTTTAATGTGTTGCAGCAGGAATGTTGCTCAATGTATGGCTTTAAAACACACGTGCACACACTCACGCACACCCACACACTATCTCACACACACACACACGCACACATTTAAACGTGCCTTTGAAGTGTGTGTGAGTGTTGTGAAGAGGCTTTGTGTTTAGTAGAGACAGTCTTTGTATCTTCGTTGGAATTATATTTCTCACTTTTGCTGTTTTTCTGTCTGGCGAATCTGTCTGTATATACCCCTCTATACCTCTCTTTCTCGCTCTCTTAACCTTCTCTCTGTCTTTTTCACCCCCTTCCTCTCTCTCTCTCTCTCTTCTTTCTGTCCCCTTCTTCCCCCTCTATCCCACTTTCTACTCTCTCTCTCTCTCTCTCTCTCTCCTAACCTTCTCTCCTATCCCCTACCTCCCCTCCACCTCTCTGACCTTCCTCTCTCTCTCTCTGTCTCTCTATCCCCTGCATCCCCCAGCTCTCTGTCCTTCCTCTCTCTTTCTGTCTCTCCTACCCCCTGCCTCCCCTACTCCCCCCTTCTTTCTCTCTGTTTCTCTTACCCTTCTCTCTATCCCCTGCCTCCTTCCCTACTCAAATCATATCAAATTGTATTGGTCACATACACATATTTAGCAGATGTTATTGCGGGTGTAGTGAAATGTTTGAGTTCAGTAGTATCTAACAGTGCAGAAGTATCTAACAATTCACAAAAATTCACACAAATGTAAAAGTTAGAAAAATGGAATTAAGAAACAAAAACCTGACAGGATGCCTTCAATTGTGCATCTGTAAAGTTTGTGAGGCTCTTAGGGGCAAAGCCAAATTTCTTCAGCCTCCTGGGGTTAAAGAGGTGCTGTTGCGCCTTCTTCACCACACTGTCTGTGTGGGTGGACCATTTCAGATTGTCAGTGATGTGTACGCCGAGGAACTTGAAGCTTTCCACCTTCTCCACTGCTGTCCCGTCGATGTGGGGGTGCTCCCCCTGCTGTTTCCTTAAGTCCACGATCAGCTCCTTCGTTTTGTTGACAGTGAGGGAGAGGTTATTTTCCTGGCACCACTCCGCCAGAGCCCTCACCTTCTGCCTGTAGGCTGTCTCGTCATTGTTGGTAATCAGTTCTACTAGTGTTGTGTCAAATGCAAACTTGATGATTGAGTTGGAGGCTTGCATGGCCACGCAGTCATGGGTGAACAGGGAGTACAGGAGGGTCTGAGAACGCACCCTTGTGGGGCCCCTGTGTTGAGGATCAGCAAAGTGGAGCTGTTATTTTCTACCTTCACCACCTGAGGGCGGCCCGTCAGGAAGTCCAGGACCCAGTTACACGGCGGGATTCAGACCCAGGGCCCCGAGCGTAATGATGAGCTTGGAGGGTACTATGGTGTTGAAGGCTGAGCTATAGTCAATGAACAACATTCTTATGTAGGTATTTCTCTTGTCCAGATGGGATAGGGCAGTGTGATGGCGATTGCATCATCTGTGGATCTCTACACCCACTCCCCTCTCTCTCTTACCTCCCTTCTCTCTCCTCTCTACCCCCAAGTTCTGTGGTAGTTAATATGTCCTACTCTACTGTGACAGAGCCGAACTTTCATTATGTACCAAGTCAGCTCTCATTAGACCCTGTTTGTGTGTGTGTGTGTGTGTCCACCAAGGTAATGTCTCTACCAGTGTCTGTGTTAACAGGATTCCTGGTCTAGTCTTAGATTACCTGTCTCTGTCAATATCAGGTCAGCCATTGCCTTGTCGCGAACCAGGCCGACGCGTGACTTTAGGGGTATGACAATGTGAGACTATGTCAGCCATGTTATAGGTCTAGCAGGACTTGTTGCAGAATGTAAATCCGAGAATGTAAACCCTTCCAGGCTTCTCACTTCCTGGCTACCTAGATATATTTCAGGATTCACCTAGTCCTTGTTCCGATTCTCATCTCTTCTCTGAAAGTGTGCACTTGCACATTCCCTGTCATGGATTTCAAAGGATTGCTGTAAACATTGGCTGGAGGGAGTCGCCACCATCCATGACAGAGTGTGTAGAAGTGCACACTTTGAGAGAAGGGTGGAGAATCAGGATGTAGCGCTAGAGTAGAGAGACTGCCTGCACCCAACAGTCGATGTCTGTTCTCCTGTGGTGCTGAACTTCAGCATTCAGATTCCATCGCTGTCCACTTCAGTGGTTCTGGATTTCAGATCTCCCCTATTAGCTTGATTGATTGATTGATTCAGCGTTGAGCCTTTTACTCATGTGGCAAGTTCACCAGGTCATATTTCAGTCCAGACATGCATGTTAACATTCTGCCTTTTTCATTTCCCTGACAGAGCACGATAAGCACCGTCTATGCAAGAGCACAGAGTACATGAACCTTCACTTCAAAGTCAAGTGGTTCCACAACGAGTATGTCCGCGAACTGGCTGCCTTCAAGGACACACCCCCCGAGTATTCTCTGTAAGTAGTGTACTGCATGCACACACACACACACACACACACACACACACACAGACAGACAGACAGACACACACAAAATTACAATAAAATATAACAATAAAACCTAACAATTTACAATAAAAGTGACTCCAAAATGATACAATACATGATTTACCATTTCTATTGGGCACAACATAATCTGAAACACAGCTGAAACAAACTGCAAATGCTTCCAACACGTTTGTAGCGTCACAAGCTTGATGTAAAGTAGTCATTTAGTGCCAGGAATATTGGACCAAACACTACACTTTTGAATAAATGTAATACACTTGTCACAATCGTGTTCGGAAATGGACCAAGGCGCAGCGTGCATTACGTTCCACATATTTATTCATGTGAAAACAGACAAAAAACAACAAAGAAAAAACTGATCGGACACTAAGTGTGTAGCGCACACAGGCACTAACAAAAACCAATATCCCACAAAAGCAGGTGGGAAACAGAACACACTAAGTATGATCCCCAATTAGAGGTAATGCCAATCAGCTGCCTGTCGCTCTTGCTGCTGGTGATTCTCTGATCCAACTCTATGCAGACGACACCATTGTGTATACTGGCCCTTCTTTGGACACTGTGTTAACTAACCTCCAAACGAGCTTCAATGCCATACAACACTCCTTCCGTGGCCTCCAACTGCTCTTAAACGCTAGTAAAACCAAATGCATGCTTTTCAACCGTTCGCTGCCTGCACCTGCCCGCCCGACTAGCATCACTACCCTGGACGGCTCTGACCTAGAATATGTGGACAACTACAAATACCTAGGTGTCTGGCTAGACTGTAAACTCTCCTTCGACTCACATTAAACATCTCCAATCCAAAATCAAATCTAGAATAGGCTTTCTATTTCACCACAAAGCCTCCTTCACTCATGCTGCCAAACTTGCACTAGTAAAACTGACTATCCTACCGATCCTCGACACCGGCGATGTCATCTACAAAACAGCTTCCAATACTCTACTCAGCAAACTGGATGCAGTCTATCACAGTGCCATCCGCTTTGTCACCAAAGCCCCTTATACCACCCACCACTGCGACCTGTATGCTCTAGTCGTCTGGCTCTCGCTACATACTCGTCGCCAGACCCACTGGCTCCAGGTCATCTACAAGTCCCTGCTAGGTAAAGCCCCGCCTTATCTCAGCTCGCTGGTAACCATAGCAGCACCCACCCGTAGCACGCGCTCCACCTGGTATATCTCACTGGTCATCCCCAAAGCCAATGTCACGATCTTCAGAAGGGACAGACCAAGGCGCAGCGAGGTATCCAGTATACATGCTTTATTTATCAACGTAACAACAAAACGAACGAACGAAGATCATAACATAGACTAGACACTTTCACTATGAAACAAACAATAACCCACAAAACCCCTCTGAAAACTACAAACATATATATGGTTCCCAATTAGAGGTAACGACACTCAGCTGCCTCTAATTGGGAACCATTACCCCAACATAGAAATAGATCACATAGAACAAAAAAAACCTACACCAAAACAAAACTAAACACGCCACCCTATAAAATTCAGGCCTGAACGTGACAGCCAATTCCTACTTTGGCTGCCTTTCCTTCCAGTTCTCTGCTGCCAATGACTGGAACAAAACTACAAAAATCACTGAAATTGGAGACCCTTATCTCCCTCACTAGCTTTAAGCACCAGCTGTTAGAGCAGCTCACAGATCACTGCACCTGTACATAGCCCATCTGTTAATAGCCCAACCAACTACCTCATCCCCTACCGTATTCATTTATTTATCTTGCTCCTTTGCACCCCAGTATTTTTTACTTTGCACATTCATCTACTGCTTATTTAATACTTATTTCCTTCATTAAAACGCAAATCAATTTATAAAAATGTTCACATGCGTTTTTCTTGATTTTTTGTTGTTGTTATTCTGTCTCTCACTGTTCAAATAAACCTACCATTAAAATTATAGACTGATCATTTCTTTGTCAGTGGGCAAACGTACAAAATCAGCAGGGGATCAAATACTTTTTTCCCTCACTGTACATAAAGTGCTTTCATTTCTAAACGGTAAAACAGATAGGTATGAAAATACCCTCAAATAAAAGGTGACATTCTGAACTGTCGCCTCATATTAAACATTTGATCTCAAATCCAAAATGCTGGAGTTTAAATCCAAATAAAATGTTTTAGCTTCACTTTCCAAACAAATACACACACCTTACACACGCTGAGTATTCTCTGTAAATACCACAGCACAGTGGTAATAGGCCTTTGCTTTATCCTTGATGATGTCATGTTGTCTCCAACAGGAGCAGACATATTATTTTAATCAGCAAATAAATACAGTCATTCAATCAACCTACACAAACACACCATACATCTACAACTGAGGATTCTCTGGAAGTACCGAAATGTACCCAGACAAACACACCCTACATGTACAACTGAGTATTCTCTGGAAGTACTGTAGTATATCCAGACAAACACACTCTACATTTACAGCTGAGTATTCTCTGGAAGTACTGTAATGTACCCACACAAACAAACACCAAGTTCAGTTTACTTCCTGAATTGATTGAATTGAAATAGAATGTAGAAAGAATGCTTTACAAATCAGAATTTAAAACTAGATTGAAAACATTTAAGGAGAGAGGTAAAAGGTAAAAGACAGGTGATTGTATTAAATCTGTAAAGATATGGAATACTGCTCTCTCAGACAACCTTGCTAGTGCCCTCACAGACAAACACCTCCCTGTCATTGCTGGTCAAACCGCATCCAATCCATTACAGAGTGAGTTGTGAATGACAGCTCACAGTCCCACCCACCTGCTGCTGTGATTTAAACACAAAGCAGCTTCAGGAGTTAAGGACACACACACCGCCCCACCTTATTTATGATATTTTTCTCTTGTGGCAGATGCCCTTAATCAAGGAGCACAGCAGGAAACACACTCACACACACACATTTTGGATACTATGTACAGTATACTCACAATGTGTGTGTGTGTGTGTGTGCATGTGTGTGTGTGCATGTGTGTGTGTGCGTGTCCTCCAGGTGGTTCGAGCCGTTTGTCATTCAGTGGCTGTCTGAAAATGAGGATGTTGCCATGGACTTCCTACACGGAGCTCTGGGCAGCGACAAGAAGCTTGGCGTGAGGACTCACACACTCTCCTCTTTTTCACTCGCTCACTCTCACTTGCTCACTGTCTGGTAGTCCCCTGTCTCTTCTCAGTGAGGGATGAATGAATAACAGCCGTGTTGACATACAGCACTCTGCTGCTCTGCTCACCCCAATGAAATACTGCACCATTGTGAGATACTAAATCTCTCTCTCTCTCTCTCTCTCTCTCTCTCTCTCTCTCTCTCTCTCTCTCTCTCTCTCTAGTTCCAGCCAACGTCGGAGCATGTCCTGTTCTCCTGTTCGGTGGTGGATGTGTTCACTCAGCTCAACCAGAGTTTTGAGATCATTAAGAAGCTGGAGTGCCCCAACCCACAGGCCCTGGCTCACTTCATGTGCCGCTTTGCTAAGGTCAGACACTAACCCCCAACCTAAAGTCCCTAGCTGTGTGTGTGTGTGTGTGTGTGTGTGTCTGTTTGACCGTGTGTGTGTGCGTATGTGTGTCCAATACTATTTCTTAGTGTTTTGCTATTGTAACAACTCAATATTGTTCATTCCTTTTCTTGTATTTTTTCTAGACCATCAACAAAGTTCTGTTGCAATATGCTGCAATTATAACCAAGGATTTTGGCTTGTATCTGAACCAGGAGAAAGTGGTAAGTTTTCTCTGGATGCACATAATGATCATTCTGCACACACAAAAAGATGGACCAGCCCATCTAGCATTTGCCTAAACTTCCCTATGGCCAGTCTGGTTCAGAATAGTACTATTATGTTCTAGATGTATAATAATATGACTGTGTCTCTGTGACAGCCCTGCATCCTCATCAACAACATCCAGCAGCTCAGAGTTCAGCTGGAGAAGATGTTTGAGTCCATGGGAGGGAAACAGGTCTGTACTATAGCACCCCCTTACCTTTATACATACCCCTTACCCTTTACCCCAACCCCAACACCATGGGAGGCAAGCAGGTCTGGATCTCTTCTTCCCCCCTCCATGGCCCTAATCCTAGTCCTACCCCATCAGACAATCCTCACCTTCCCCCTAGATCTGTCACTATCCCTCTGAAGACTAGTTTATTCCCCCACCCTGTTCTATTTCTCCGCTCTTCTAACTCTTCTCCCTCCATCCTGTCTGGTCTTGTACGTTCTAGTTTGTTTCTTTTATAAATGTTGTTTTATAAATGTTTGATAAATGTAATGGTGAAAACCCTTAGTCTGTGTCTTGGGATTCAGATATGCTAGCATGTCCCCCTCTAAGTCTTTCTGTCTGTCTGTCTCTCTGTCTCTTTGTCTCTCCCTTTAAGTCTGTCTCTCTATCTGTCTGTCTCTGTCTATATGTCTGTCTCTCTGTCTCTCTGTCTGCCCCCTCTAAGTCTATCTGTCTGTCTCTCTAAGTCTATCTGTCTGTCTCTCTAAGTCTATATATCTATCTGTTTGTATCTAAGTCTATTTGTCTGTCTCTACATCTATCTGCCTCTCTGTCTGCCCCCCCTCTAAGTCTATCTGTCTGTCTCTCTAAGTCTATATATCTCTCTGTCTGTCTCTTTTTCTGTCTGTCTTTCTGTCTGTCCCCTCTAAGTATGTATGTCTGTCTCTCTGTCTCTCTCTCTGTCTCTCTATTTGTCTGTCTTTAAGTCTATATGTCTGTCTCTCTGCCTCTCTGTCTGACCCCCCCTCTATGTATATATGTCTGTCTCTAAGTCTAACTGTCTGTCCCCCTCTAAGTCTATCTATCTGTCTGTCTGTCTGTCTCTCTGCCACTCCCTGTAAGTCTATCTGTCTGTCCCCCTCTACATCTATCTATCTGTCTGTCCCCCTCTACATCTATCTGTCTGTCTGTCTGTCTCTACGTCTGTCTGTCTGTCTGTCTGCCTCTCCCTCTAAGTCTATATATCTGTCTGTCTCTCTGCCTCTGTCTCTGTCTCTGTCTCTGTCTCTGTCTCTGTCTCTACGTCTGTCTGTCTCTACCTGTCTCTCTCTACCTGTCTCTCTCTGCCTGTCTCTGTGTCTGTGTAATCCTGAGAATATAGCAACAGTTTTCTGTTATGTGCATGTTGTCTCTCTCCTGTTTCTAACGTTTTAAATGCCTTGAGTTTTGTCTTCTGTGGTCTTGTGTTTCCCCATTCTACCCTGCTCTCTCTCAAGGAGGAGGGGGCTGTGTCCTTTTGCAAGGTGTGTGGTATAGGACTCCTACCTCCTAACCTCCCTTTACTAAACATAGGACTTTATTTTTTAAATATTTATTTAATCTTCATTAATACAGGTAAGTTAATTAAGAACATATTCTTAACTACAATGATGACCTGTCCTACCTAACACCCTTTACTAAACATAGAACTCCTACCATCCTACCTAACACTCTTTACTAAACATAGAACTCCTACCATCCTACCTAACACCCTTTACTAAACATAGAACTCCTACAATACATTCTTTACTAAACATAGAACTCCTACCATCCTACCATACATTCTTTACTAAACATAGAACTCCTAACATCCTACCTAACACCCTTTACTAAACATAGAACTCCTACAATACATTCTTTACTAAACATAGAACTCCTACCATCCTACCATACATTCTTTACTAAACATAGAACTCCTACCATCCTACCTAACACCCTTTACTAAACATAGAACTCCTAACATCCTTACCATCTTTCAGTTAGAATAGGATTCCTTAGAAATGGTTGTGGTCCTTCATTCTGTTTAACCTGATGAAGATCCTCTGGATGGGAACAGTGGTAATTAGGACCATACAGTGTGAAGGACATTATTTATTTTAGCGTAGGACAACTTAACTATTCCTACCACCATCTACTGAACTATAGTAAATGCATGTACCCCCACCACTCACCCCGCACTCCACTCCCCCACCTATGCTCTCCCTCTCTCAGCAGCACACACACAGACATACACACACACCCCACCTATGCTCTGACTCTCTCAGCAGCATGTGCCCTGGGCATACGGAGTCAGAGTCACCCATCTGTCATCTAGCCCCTGCGCTCTGTCAGGGAGCATTATTCATCTGTCATCTAGCCCCGCGGTCTGTCAGGGAGCAGTATTCATCTGTCATCTAGCCCCGCGCTCTGTCAGGGAGCAGTATTCATTTGTCATCTAGCCCCTGCGCTCTGTCAGGGAGCAGTATTCATCTGTCATCTAGCCCCGGTCTGTCAGGAGCAGTATTCATCTGTCATCTAGCCCCGGTCTGTCAGGGAGCAGTATTCATCTGTCATCTAGCCCCGCGGTCTGTCAGGGAGCAGTATTCATCTGTCATCTAGCCCCGCGCTCTGTCAGGGAGCAGTATTCATTTGTCATCTAGCCCCTGCGCTCTGTCAGGGAGCATTATTCATCTGTCATCTAGCCCCGCGGTCTGTCAGGGAGCAGTATTCATCTGTCATCTAGCCTCGCGGTCTGTCAGGGAGCAGTATTCATCTGTCACCTAGCCCCGCGGTCTGTCAGGGAGCAGTATTCATCTGTCATCTTGCCCCCGCACTCTATCAGGGAACAGTATTCATCTGTCATCTTGCCCCCGCACTCTGTCAGGGAGCAGTATTCATCTGTCATCTATCCCCCGCTCTCTGTCAGGGAGCAGTATTCATCTAGCCCCCGCACTCTGTTAGGGAGCAGTATTCATCTGTCATCTAGCCCCCGCACTCTGTCAGGTAGCAGTATTCATCTGTCATCTATCCCCCGCTCTCTGTCAGGGAGCAGTATTCATCTAGCCCCCGCACTCTGTCAGGGAGCAGTATTCATCTGTCATCTAGCCCCTGCGCTCTGTCAGAGAGCAGTATTCATCTGTCATCTATCCCCCACTCTCTGTCAGGGAGCAGTATTCATCTGTCATCTTGCCCCCGTGCTCTGTCAGGGAGCAGTATTCATCTGTCATCTAGCCCCCACTCTCTGTCAGGGAGCAGAATTCATCTGTCATTTAGCCCCCACTCGCTGTCAGGGATCAGTATTCATCTGTATCTAGCCCCCACTCTCTGTCAGGGAGCAGTATTCATCTGTCATCTAGCCCCCACTCTCTGTCAGGGAGCAGTATTCATCTATTCATCTGCCATCTAGCCCCCGCGCTCTGTCAGGGAGCAGTATTCATCTGTCATCTTGCCCCCACACTCTGTCAGGGAGGAGTATTCATCTGTCATCTAGCCCCCGTGCTCTGTCAGGGAGCAGTATTCATCTGCCATCTAGCCCCCACGCTCTGTCAGGGAGCAGTATTCATCTGCCATCTAGCCCCCACGCTCTGTCAGGGAGCAGTATGCATCTGCCATCTAGCCCCTGCGCTCACTTATTTTGGTCCCCAAGCTGAAGCTACAAAATGCTCCAGACAGGATTTCATACAAACTCTGATGAGCTTCTCAAACGATTACAAAACTTCCCAGCTGTGCTCTCTCTCTCTGAAGGAAAGGCTCTGTTAATGAGGCATCTGAACAGACAGAGTCTGCATCCAAATGGCACCGTATTCCCTATTTAGTGTACTACATCTGAGCAAGTACTGTAGTGCGCTATAAAAGTAATGCACTATAAAGGGAAAAGGGTATCATTCAGGACAAAGACATAGACATGTCTGACTGAAATTAACGTCTTTAGTTGGTTTGGCTGTAGCTCCTTGCTTTAAACATTTGACAGGTGATTTATTAGGCAAATTGAGTGACAGGGATGTTGCATTATTCAGGAGAAACATACAATAGTAATCACAACCTGATATCACTATAAACTACCTTGTCATTCAGGCATTAGACAGCTATTCCTAATGATGTCGGAACATAATGGATCATGCAGATTGATAAACTAAATGTTTTTTCCATCTTAGGCGGACCTCAGCACAAAAACACATTACTGGCTGACTGGCAGTGAAAGTGTTCCCAAAGCAATTAGCAAACTAAAAGCCAGGGCAATTACACAGATCAATGTGCTATCATATAATTTGAAATAACACATATTTCAGGCTCTACATATGATAGAATTAGAAATAACACATCCGTCATTTCATAGAATTTTAAATAATAGATAAACATCAACTTCCTCAAGGCTGAGACAGAGTTGTGAGAAGATAACATCTTGATCACTGTGTAATGGCTTCTATAATGGCTTGCTATACACAACAGCTGTCTCTACAAGCCATCCACCATCAGAATGAGATAGGATTAGAGAGCTGGTCTGTGGCTCTCTAACTCTGACTCTTATCTAACCCAATGTGATGATCTGTCACATTTACACACATATATATATATACACACACACACACACACATACACTGTAAAATGGCGCCGGAGAAGAAGGCTGACGTTTTACATGTTCCTATCCAATTGTGATTTTTTGTTTGTTTCTTTGCGTTGTTTACAACTTATTTTTAAACTTATTTTTAAACTTATTTCGTACATAATGTTGCTGCTAACGTCTCTTATGAAAATAACGTCTGAACTGCGATTACTCACCACGAACTGGCAGAATCCTTTTTTTCGTTTAGCGAGTCCGACGGACTATGTATTTTTGTAAATAACAGCTGGTGCACGATATCTAAGGAAGTCTCAAGGTTTTGCTCACCTGAGGTAGAGTATCTCATGATAAGCTGTAGACCACACTATGTACCTGGAGAGTTTTCATCTGTATTTTTCGTAGCTGTCTACATTCCACCACAGACTGAGCCTGGCACTAAGACAGCACTCAATGAGCTGTATTCCACCCTAAGCAAACAGGAAAAAGCTCCCCCAGAGGCGGCGCTCCTTCTAGCCGGGGACTTTAATGCAGGGAAACTTAAATCGGTCTTACCAAATTTCTATCAGCATGTTAAATGTGCAACCAGAGGGAAAAAACTCTGGACAACCTTTACTCCACACACAGAGGCGCATACAAAGCTCTCCGTCGCCCTCCATTTGGCAAATCTGACCAAAATTAAAGCAGGAAGCACCAGTGACTCGATCAATAAAAAAGTGGTCAGATGAAGCAGATGCTAGGCTACAGGACGGTTTTGCTAGCATAGACAGGAATATGTTCCGGGATTCCTCCGATGGCATTGAAGAGTACACGACATCAGTCATTGGCGTTATCAATAAGTGCATCGGTGAAGTCGTCCCCACAGTGACCGTACATACATACCCCAACTAGAAGCCATGGCAACATCCACACTGAGCTAAAGGCTATAGCTGCCACTTTCAAGGAGCGGGACTCTAACCCAGAAGCTTATAAGAAATCCCGCTATGCCCACCGACGAACCATCAAACAGGCAAAGCGTCAATACAGGATCAAATCGTACTATACCGGCTCTAACACTCTTCGGCTATGGCAGGGCTTGCAAACCATTACTGACTTCTAAGGGATGCACAGCCGAGAGCTGCCCAGTGGCACGAGCCTACCAGATGAGCTAAACTACTTCTATACCTGCGTCGAGGCAAATAACACTGAAACATGCATAAGAGCACTAGCTGTTCCGGAAGACTGTGATCACGCTCTCCGCAGCCAATGTGAGTAAGACCTTTAAACAGGTCAACATTCACAAGGCCGCAGGGCCAGACGGATTACCAGGACGTGTACTGCGAGCATGCACTGACCAACTGGCAAGTGTCTTCACTGACGTTTTCAACCTCTCACTGTCCGAGTCTGTAATACCAACATGTTTTAAGCAGATCACCATAGTCCCTGTGCCCAAGAACACTAAGGTAACCTGCCTAAATGACTACCGACCCATAGCACTCACGTCTGTAGCCATGAAGTGCTTTGAAAGGCTGGTCATGGCTCACATCAACACCATTATCCCAGAAACCCTAGACCCACTCCAAATTGCATACCGCCCTAACATATCCA
The DNA here is from genome assembly GCA_030435695.1 of Brachymystax lenok tsinlingensis. Lineage (NCBI taxonomy): Eukaryota > Metazoa > Chordata > Actinopteri > Salmoniformes > Salmonidae > Brachymystax > Brachymystax lenok. The sequence continues at coordinate 18,543,039 of CM059819.1, forward strand.
CAGATCATGCAATCTCTATTGCACTCCACACTGCCCTTTTCCACCTGGACAAAAGGAACACCTATGTGAGAATGCTATTCATTGACTACAGCTCAGCGTTCAACACCATAGTGCCCTCAAAGCTCATCAATAAGCTAAGGACCCTGGGACTAAACACCTCCCTCTGCAACTGGAGACTGGACATCCTGACAGGCCGCCCCCAGGGGGTAAGGGTAGGTAACACAGGGGCCCCTCAGGGGTGCGTGTTCAGTCCCCTCCTGTTCTCCCTGTTCACTCATGACTGCACGGCCAGACACGACAACAACACCATCATTAAGTTTACCGATAAGCCTGATCACCGACAAGGACGTGACAGCTTGTAGGGAGGAGGTCAAAGACCTGGCCATGTTGTGCCAGGACATCAACCTCTCCCTCAACGTGATCAAGGAGATGATTGTGGACTACAAGAAAAAGAGGACCGAGCATGCCCCCATTCTCATCGATGGGGCTGTAGTGGAGCAGGTTGAGAGCTTCAAGTTCCTTGGTGTCCACATCACTAACAAACTAACATGGTCCAAGCACACCAAGACAGTCGTGAAGAGGGCATGACAAAACCTATTCCCCTCAGGAGACTGAAAAGATTTGGCATGGGTCCTCAGATCCTCAAAAGGTTCTATAGCTGCACCATCGAGAGCATCCTGACTGGTTGCATCACTGCCTGGTATGGCAACTGCTGGGCCTCCGACCACAAGGAACAACAGAGGGTAGTGCATACGGCCCAGGACATCACTGGTGCAAAGCTTCCTGCCATCCAGGACCTCTATACCTGGCGGTGTCAGAGGAAGGCCCTAAAAATTGGCAAAGACTCCAGCCACCCTAGTCATAGGCTGTTCTCTCTGCTACCGCATGGCAAGCGGTACCGGAGCGCCAAGTCTAGGTCCAAGAGGCTTCTAAACAGCTTCTACCCCAAGCCATAAGACTCCTGAACATCGAATCAAATGGCTACCCAGACTATTTGCATTGCCCCCGCCCCCCTCTTTTACACCACTGCTGCTCGCTGTTGTTATCATCTATGCATAGTCACTTTAATAACTCTAACTACATGTACATATTACCTCAATTACCTTGATAAACCGGTGCCCCCACACATTGACTCTGTAACTGTACCCCCCTATATATAGTCTCGCTATTGTTATTTTACTGCTGCTCTTTAATTACATGTTACTTTTATTTCTTATTCTTATTAGTATTTTATTTAAATTTTATTTTTACTGCATTGTTGGTTAGGGGCTAGAACTCTTAAGCATTTCACTGTAAGGTCTACACCTGTTGTATTCGGCGCATGTAACTAATACCATTTGATTTGATTTGATTTAATGTGATGACCTGTCATGCACATGGAGCAGCTAGCTTTCATCACACATCTATCTCAGGGACCAGGCCTGAAACAGCTACCTCTCTCCACTATACGCACAGCATCAATACACAAAACACAAACAACACACACACACTCACTTCTGTTTGCAGAATAAGTGGAAATGTTACTGGTGAATTGTAGGAGCTATAGAGTAGATTTAAACGCATCAAGGAGCAGGCCAGTCAGAAAGTCTTTAGTCATTCTAAATGACGCTGTCTGCCCCTTTTTCTCTTTTCAGTACACCCTGGAATACACAGACAGGCCCTGTAGATGTTACATCCCAAATTACACCCTATTCCCTACAGACAGAAGTGCACTACTTTTGACCAGGACCCATAGTGCACTACATAGGGAACATTTAAGATGCACCCATTGTCCTCTCCTCCTGACATGGTACTGCAGAGGCATGCAGTAATGGGGGGACTGTGAGCCAGACACAACATGTGCTTCGCTTACTGACCATGTACTTGACTGACTATCAGAGAGTTGAGGTGGGAGGCTGGGTCCTGTGAGCTGACTAAGTGACAAAGAGACCGTCACACCCAGATAGATTAGATCTCCCCTCTAAAGCACATTCAGAGGGTTGGGGATCTATCTGTCTCCCCCAAACCTGCTCTAAAACACATTTAGAGGGTTGGGGATCTATCTGTCTCCACCAAACCTGCTCTAAAACACATTTAGAGGGTTGGGGATCTATCTGTCTCCACCAAACCTGCCCTAAAACACATTTAGAGGATTGGGGATCTATCAGTCTCCACCAAACCTGCCCTAAAACACATTTAGAGGGTTGGGGATCTATCTGTCTCCACCAAACCTGCTCTAAAACACATTTAGAGGATTGGGGATCGATCTGTCTCCACCAAACCTGCTCTAAAACACATTTAGAGGATTGGGGATCGATCTGTCTCCACCAAACCTGCTCTAAAACACATTTAGAGGGTTGGGGATCGATCTGTCTCCACCAAACCTGCCCTAAAACACATTTAGAGGATTGGGGATTTATCTGTCTCCACCAAACCTGCTCTAAAACACATTTAGAGGATTGGGGATCTATCTGTCTCCACCAAACCTGCCCTAAAACACATTTAGAGGGTTGGGGATCGATCTGTCTCCACCAAACCTGCCCTGAAACACATTTAGAGGGTTAGGGATATATGAATCTCCACCAAACCTGCCCTAAAACACATTTAGAGGGTTGGGGATCTATCTGTCTCCACCAAACCTGCCCTAAAACACATTTAGAGGATTGGGGATATATCTGTCTCCACCAAACCTGCTCTAAAACACATTCAGAGGGTTTGGGATCGATCTGTCTCCACTAAACCTGCTCTAAAACACATTTAGAGGATTGGGGATATATCTGTCTCCACCAAACCTGCTCTAAAACACATTCAGAGGGTTTGGGATCGATCTGTCTCCACTAAACCTGCTCTAAAACACATTTAGAGGATTGGGGATATATCTGTCTCCACCAAACCTGCTCTAAAACACATTCAGAGGGTTTGGGATCGATCTGTCTCCACTAAACCTGCTCTAAAACACATTTAGAGGATTGGGGATCGATCTGTCTCCACTAAACCTGCCCTGAAACACATTTAGAGGGTTGGGGATATATCTGTCTCCACCAAACATTCTTGCCCTAAAACACCTTTATGCTGCCTCCCGAATGGCACCCTACTCTCTACAGAGTGCACTACTTTTGACCAGAGCCACTATATAGGGAATAGGGTGCCATTTGGGACACTTCCTTTGAGTGGCTGTTGCCCCCCTCCATGGCACACCCATACTCTCACCCCCATCCTATCCACCCATCCCTCCCTGTCTCATCCAGTCTGAACTCTGTCCCCCTCCATGGCACACCCATACTCTCACCCCCATCCTATCCACCCATCCCTCCCTGTCTCATCCAGTCTGAACTCTGTCCCCCTTCATGCCAGAGAGGCTGACATAGTCTGCATCTCAAATGGCACCCTATTCCCTTTATAGTGGACTACTTTTGATCGGAACACTATGGTCCCTAGTCAAAATGAGTGCACTATATAGGGAATAGGGTGCCATTTGGGACACTGACTTATTGATGTAGTGAATTAATGATGAGTTGGCATAGGGCCATGTTCAGGGTTCAGATCAGAATAACTCAGACCCTGGTGTAAATCATTCATTGATGTCAATGAGAGACTCAACATGCAGTTATGAGTTATGAGATCAAGTCAGATGTCAAGTCAGAATTCCGCCCGTAGTAATGTAGTGATATAGCACCCTATTCTTTACAGTGCACTACTTTTGACCAGAGCCATATGGACCCTTGGCACTCTATTCTCTATACAGAGCAATACTTTTAAACTTTTGACCATGGTTCGCATAGGGCTATGGTCAAAAGTTGTGCACTGTATAGAGAATAGGGTGCCATTTCGGACAAGGTTTCTGTGTGCAGACCTCAAGTGAAAATAAGGCCCATAGTGATACAGAGATATGGAGATGTATAGTGTTAGTGATATAATGCTGTATTGATGTAGCAGCTAATGATGGGCATCTCCCTGCCTGTTACTGTTGCAGCTGGATGCTGAGGCCAGTGAACTACTGAAGGAACTGCAGAACAAACTCAACACCGTGCTGGATGAGCTCAGTGCAGTGTTCGGCTCCAGGTGTGTGTGTGTGTGTGTTTGTGTGTCTGTGTGTATCTGTGGTCTTTGTGTATCTGTGGTCTGTGCGTGTCTGTGGTCTGTGTGTGTCTGTGGTCTGTGTGTGTCTGTGATCGGTGTGTGTCTGTGGTCTGTGTGTATCTGTGGTCTGTGTGTGTCTGTGTGTGTCTGTGTGTGTCTGTGTGTGTCTGTGTGTGTCTGTGTGTGTCTGTGTATCTGTGGTCTGTGTGTGTCTGTGGTCTGTGTGTGTCTGTGTGTGTCTGTGGTCTGTGTATCTGTGTGTCTGTGTGTATCTGTGGTCTTTGTGTATCTGTGTGTATCTTTGGTCTTTGTGTATCTGTGGTCTGTGTGTTTCTGTGGTCTGTGTGTAAATGTGGTCTGTGTCTATCTCTGGTATGCGTGTATCTTTGCTACCACTGTGTTGTTTCCCTGTCCAGTTTCAAACCGGTGATTGAGGACTGTGTAAAGCAGATGAACCAGGAATTAGTCCAGATGAAGGGGAGTGCTGCAGGGAAGAGCAATGCTGCCATGGACGCTGAGACTGTCCTCAGACCACTCATGGACCTCCTGGATAAAAAGTAGGTCCCTATAAGCATATTATCAGCTGGCTTAGAGGTTAGTATCCAGTAGCTTATCCATGTATCTCCTGGATAAATAGTAGGTTTCTGTTTACACCCTTGAGTTAACATAACCAGTTAGCCAAGAAGTGAGAGGGTTGGGTTAGTAACCCGTTAGTTGAGAGGTTAGTAAACCCTCATGCAACTCCTGGATAAAAAGTAGGTGTTTGTTTTGACCATGGAGTTACTGAGGATTCATATTGTGAGACCAGTTATCCTAGAGGTTGGAGCTTTGAGTTAGTTAACCAGTTATCCTAGAGGTTGGAGCTTTGAGATAGTTAACCAGTTATCCTAGAGTTTGGAGCAGCCATTTTGCAACCTATAAGCAATATCAAAATGCAGAAATAGGTTAATTTCTTGGTCGCGGGAAGATGGGGGATGAGGAATTTCTGTGTGTGTGGGGGTATTTTTCTCCCCGCTCTGATGACAATACTTTTTTGGTGCACTAACAATGATGGTAAAAAAATATATATATTATATAAATAGTTTTTTAATTGTGATTGATCAGGGGGTGCTGCATCACTCGCTACTTAACTTGAAGCAGCGAATTCTGAGTGTGTGAATAATGCAACAAAGATGTGCTTTTAATACAGTGGCTAGATTAAAACATACAAAGCAGACAGACGACCGTTTCCAAATAATCTGCGGGTCAACAAAAACATTTGAATCCCAAAATTGTCTGATCTGACCACCCGCTCCCAGCCGCAGCAAGAAAAATGTCCACCACCCAGCAATGTCAGGACATGTCAGGACATGATCTCTGATCTCTGCAGCCCTCTAGTTAGAGCCTTGGGTTAGGTAACCAGCTAGCCTACTACAGGGTTCCCCAACTATCGGCCTATTGGCCCCCCAGTTTTTCTAAGCAAAATAATAATAATAACATTAGTAATAATAATTGTGGAAATCTGTTCCAAAGTATTCCCACACATAATACAGATACAGGTAACTGCCAAAATAAAGGAAACACAAACATAAAGTGTCCTAATAGGGTGTTGGGCCACCACGAGCCAGAACCTTGAATGCACCTTGCATAGATTCATAATGTGTCCAGAACTCTATTGGAGGAATACGATACCATTCCTCCACAAGAAATTCCATAATTCGGTGTTTTGTTGATGGTGGTGGATAACGCTGTCTCAGGTGCTGCTCCAGAATCTCTAATATGTTTTCAGTTGGGTTGAGATCTGGTGTCTGAGAAAGCCATGGCATATGGTTTACATCGTTTTCATGCTCATCAAACCATTCAGTGACCACTTTTGTCCTTTGGATGGGGTCATTGTCATATTTTGAGGGCAAAGCCATGGTAACCAAAATAATGGCCAGCCAATCATTTTTATACATGACCCTAAGCATGATGGCATGTGAATTGCTTAATTAACTCAGGAACCACACCTGTGTGGAAGCACCTGCTTTCAATATACTTTGTATCCCTCATTTACTCAAGTGTTTCCATTATTTTGGAAGTTAGCTGTATATGTGATTGTATACAAATGTAAACAAGGTTAGAAATGATTATGTTTTAGTCAAATATTGTATCTGTTTTGGCTTCTTGTGGTCAATTTGCAGTCTACAAATGAGTTGTAATAATGTTCTGGCCCCCTGACCATCAGCTCAAGAGTCTAGTTGATGATCCCAGTCCTAGTAGATCTAGAGTAGGTCCATGCTGTGCAAAGGCAGGATGATAATGGCTCTATTCTCTATGATAATGAGTCTGTCTGGACCTGTTATGGATATCAATATCAATAATGATGTTACCACTCCACCTGCAGTAGAGGAACGCATACACAAAAATCACAAACACACAGAAACACGCACACATGCGCAATGAAAAACATATAGGTGTGTGTGTGTGCGCGTGTGCACGTGCATGCGTGAGTGTGTGGGTATAAGCTGTGTGATTCTCACGGCAACATCGAGGCCAATGGGGTATTACAGTAGAATCCTCTTAATAATATGCAAAGCGAAATCCTTTCTTCTATCTCCTTAGGTTTTCCGTTCACTGAGATGATCATGTAAAGCTGATGCATTTAATCCACATATCATGGCTTTTTGAACTTCCACCGTGATTGTGTTTGTCCATGTATGATCCTGTTGTCTTCCTATAGGCCCTGTGACGTATGTGGCTTGTAACATCTGTAACGTTGTTAAAGGGACATTTCATTCATAAATTAAAGTTTGTCAGATGTTTTCAGACCTCTAAAGTAGAGGACAACACATCCCATGACATCAGTTGTGTAAATCCAGCTATATGCCTCACATCACATATAAATGGAAAGATAAGCACTGTCTAATTGCCTGTTTTTCCTGGTTTACTCTATGCTTATCTTTGGGCTGGAGGCATATAGCTGGATCTACACAACTGATGTCATGGGATGGAGTTTCATCTTGACATTAGACTACTATAGAGGTCTCAAAACATCTAAAAAACGTTGATTTGAAAGTCTAATGATTTCTGCTGTGGTTTTACGTCTGACTTAGACTGTTGGCTCTGCTCTGTCTCTGCTCTGTCTATGCTAATTCTCTGCTCTGTCTCTGCTCTGTTCCCCTCTGCTCTCCTCTGTTCTGTCTCTGCTCTGTCTCTGCTCTGTCTCTGCTCTGTTCCCCTCTACTCTCCTCTGTTCTGTCTCTGCTCTGTCTCTGCTCTGTCTCTGCTCTGTCTATGCTAATTCTCTGCTCTGTCTTGTCTCTGTCTCTGTTCTGTCTCTGTCTCTGCTCTGTCTCTGTCTCTGCTCTGTCTCTGTCTCTGCTCTGTCTCTGTCTCTGTCTCTGTCTCTGTCTCTGTCTCTGCTCTGTCTCTGTCTCTGTCTCTGCTCTGTCTCTGCCTCTGCTCTGTCTCTGTCTCTGTCTCTGTCTCTGCTCTGTCTCTGTCTCTGTCTCTGCTCTGTCTCTGCTCTGTCTCTGTCTCTGTCTCTGTCTCTGTGTCTGCTCTGTCTCTGTCTCTGCTTTGCAGTTTGATTTTATTTGCAAAGATCTGTGAGAAGACGGTGTTGAAACGAGTCCTGAAGGAACTGTGGAAGATCGTCCTCAACACTATTGAGAGAATGATAGTCTTACCACCTCTCAATGACCAGAATGTAAGATGTTATGTTATACACACCAAACACACACACACACACACCAAACACACACACACCAAACACACACTCAACACCATTGAGAGAATGATAGTCTTACCGCCTCTCAATTGCCAGACTGTAAGATGATATATATAAACACACACACTCACACACACACACACACAACACCAACAACACCATGGAGAAACATATAGTCCTCACACCTCTCAATGACCACTGTAAGTCATGAAACTATTCTAACCATGATGGGAGTACCTCTTACACTAGAGCAGAAGTGGGTAGCTATGGTTCTGGAGTGCTACAGGTACTGAAGTGTTTACTTGCCCCCAATCAGGCACCAAATTAGATAATTGGCCAATATCAGAGCTAGGCTAAATCTACCTACTGTATCTGGTCTTCCAGGACTGAAACGAAAAACGATCTAACTGAAAAATCCCTACAGTACAGTATCTGCAGCATTCCATGACCAGGGTTGCCTACCTCTCTACCTCTGGCTGAAATATCCTCTAGGCTGTAAATGCGCACACACCGACACTCCCACACACAAATATGTACAAAACACAGATGCATATTTACAAAGTTCGGACAAGATGTTGTCTCCTTCTCTCTTTATGTGTCAGTCATGCAGGAAATGTTAGTGAAGCCTGGATAGAGGAATGAAAAGCCAAAACCTGCTTTTCCAACCAACAGGCAACACTGACTAGGCTGACAACACCCAGAAGGGATGTTCTCAAACACACACACACTAACCTTGTGGGGGGACACAATTCTGTCCTGATAAATATTCTATTTTCCCTAACCCCTAACCATAACGCTAACCTTTACCCCAAAATGTCCCCAGTTTGTCAAAAGAAAATGGTTTACTATTCTTGTGGAGACTTCCCACAGACACAAACACATACACAACAAAAAACTATATTCTTTACTGTACCACCTTCGTGTTTCCTTTCACATTATATTCAGTATGTAAGTGCTTCAAAGGTGTATATATAGAGTATAACCATGTCTGTCTTTTCTCCTCACAGCAAGGAGCCCAGATGATTTTCAGTGCTGCCAAGGACCTGGGACAGCTATCCAAACTCAAGGTAGGTCTGGGGCGTTCATGACACCTTACACACACCATGAGTGCTTGTGTGCTTTGTGTGTGTGTGTGTGTGTGTGAGAGAGAGAGAGATTAATAGGCAGTTCTGGGTTTTTGCAATCTCTAGTCTGTCAGAGCACAGCTACAATAAACACACACACATTCACACACACTGTTGTGATTATCAAAAGTCGGAGGCCCACACAGTACACAACGTAGGTCCTCCAGAGCAGTAGATCTGTGTTAGTTGATTTCATCCAGATTGAGGTCATCTCTGCTAAGCCAGCCCACTCCTCTCCTACCCTAGTCATGCAACTTCACTTCATGCTATAAACCCATGACTAAACAAGCCAAGTCTTCACCATATTACGGAATCTTGGTTGCTTTCCAATCCATCTGTAACACAGATTAACTGTTTTTAATGAAGTCCCTTTATCTCTGCTCCTAAATGGAAAGATCTTCCCACAGTTACACTCTTTGATCACAGTCGCTAGTCTCATTTCATGTTCCAAGAGGCACAGCAGAAAGATAGGGTGACAGTATCGTGTCTGTGATGAGCCATGGTTGAGGAGCAATTTGAAAGCAACTGTACTGTCGCTGTCTGTACTGTTTTGCTGTATTCTCCTGCTGAATCAAATGATCAGATATCACAATGTGTTTACCATCTCAGGAACCACATTAATAAGACACTGTAAAGGGGTTGCCATTAATTTGACAGTAGCTTACAGGCAGCTCGGTGGCGAGTAAAATGATGTATTTTATATATTGCAGTACGCCTCAAAATATGTTAATGAGCAAGGAACAACTATACCATGCACCAACTAGTGGTCAAAAAGTTTTTAGTGCTCCAAAGATACACTACGGTACTGTATTCTGGGTGGAATTACAGTACCATTTGAAATACAGCAATTTTCCCACAATGCTCCATCGTTTTTACTGTAAATAATACCTACAATTAACATATAAATTACAGTTTTCCATTACAATGTACATAGCAATCTTATCATATGCAAACATCTGAAATGTAAGCTGTGTGTTTGTGTGTGTGTGTGTGTGTTTGTGTGTGTGTGTGTGTCCTCTCCAAGAAGAAAGTTATGGAAACATTTCTTGATGAATCTATCTCTTTCTATTCTCTCCTCTCTAGGACCATGTAATCAGAGAGGAAGCCCGTAGCCTGACACCAAGACAGTGTGCAGCCATGGACCTTGTCCTTCCCACCATCAAGGTAATGGAAAGCTCTTGCTCTGTCTATCCATCCATCTCTCCCCCTATCCATCTGTTTCTCCCTCCATCCGTCTAACCCACCATCCCTCTCTCTTTCCATCCATTCCTCCCTTCCTCCATCCCTTTTGGCCTCCATCCCTCCCATCCCTCCATCAATTCCTCTCTCAATCCATTCATGCCTCCTCCATCCCTCTCTCCCTTTCACCTTCCATCCCTACCCTCATTCCTTTCTACCTCTAACCATCCATGCCTACCTTTCTGCCTCTAACCATCCATGCCTACCTTTCTCCCTCTAACCATCCATACCTACCTTTCTCCCTCTAACCATCCATGCCTACCTTTCTCCCTCTAACCATCCATACCTACCTTTCTCCCTCTAACCATCCATGCCTACCTTTCTCCCTCTAACCATCCATGCCTACCTCTCAATCCAGGATGGCGTAGCAGTCAGACGTCTTTTGTCCTCGTCCTGTTGTGTCCAGTGTATATATATTTCTATAGTATTTTTATATATTTTCTTCGCATAACTTTTTATATATTTTTTTTCTAAAATTCAACTTCAAAACACTCTCCTGCAACCCGCCTCACCCAATGTGGTGCGGATCTGTAGTTTTTTTTCAAGTAGTATCCACCTCGAATCCGGAATCGCCCAACAAATGCTAGCTAACTTCACTAGCTACTAGCTAACGTTAGTATTTAGCTTACCATTGCTAGCGGTCATCAACTAACCTTTAGCTCAGAAAAGCTCTCGCTGTTCGTATAACGCAACTCAAACCAGAGCATACCGGACCTATTTTCTCTTCATCTCTCCAGATTCCTACCGCAAGCTCTGGACATTTTCACCTGGATCTTGCAGCTAGCTAGCTGCTACCCAAGTGACTATTGGCTAACGTTGGTCCCGGAGAAATGCACCAGTTAGCCTGAAGCTAGCCTATGCTAGGCACATCCGGCTAGCTGAAGAGTCCCATCAGCCACTCCTGGGCTACAACACCTATCCGGACCTGTTTTTATTGCCGGTGCGGAGCCTCACCGGGCCTTCACGACTGGACTACCGACGTTATCTGCCCGAGGGGGTTATTCAACCGGCCCTCCGTCGCGACATCACCTGAACGCCCATCAGCTAACTGCGGCCTGCTAATCGTTAGCTGTCTAGAGCATATCGGCTGCTAGCTAAATAGGTCCATCGGACAATTTCTTGGGCCACTATTACCTATTTTGCCAACTGGCCTGCTCCCCTTCACCACACGGAACACCACTAACCCATCTCGACTGGTCTACCGATGGAAACGCACGAGGAGGCTATAAACAGACTTCCTCCGTCTTTGTTAGCCGGCCTGCTAGACTTTGCTAGCTTGATATCCCTGGCTTGCTGTCTGAATCACCGTGTCCCCAACCAGCCTCACTACTCACTGGACCCTTATGATCACTCGGCTAAGCATGCCTCTCCTCACTGTCAATATGCCTTGTCCATTGCTGTTCTGGTTAGTGTTTATTGTCTTATTTCACTGTAGAGCTTCTAGCCCTGCTCAATATACCTTATCCAACCCTTCAGTTCCACCACCCACACATGTGATGACATCACCTGGTTTAAATGTTTCTAGAGACAATATCTCTTTCATCACCACTCAATGCCTAGGTTTACCTCCACTGTATTCACGTCCTACCATACCTTTATCTGTACATTGTGCCTTGAATCTATTTTATCGCCCCCTGAAACCTGTTCTTTTTACTCTCTGTTCAGGACGTCCTAGACGACCAGTCCTTATAGCCTTTAGCCGTACCCTTATCCTACTCCTCCTCTGTTCCTCTGGTGATATAGAGGTTAATCCAGGCCCTGCAGTGCCTAGCTCCACTCCTATTCCCCAGGCGCTCTCATTTGTTGACTTCTGTAACCGTAAAAGCCTTGGTTTTATGCATGTTAACATTAGAAGCCTCCTCCCTAAGTTTGCTTTATTCACTGCTTTAGCACACTCCGCCAACCCTGATGTCCTAGCCGTGTCTGAATCCTGGCTTAGGAAGACCACCAAAAATGCTGAAATCTCCATCCCTAACTACAACATTTTCAGACAAGATAGAATGGCGAAAGGGGGCGGTGTTGCAATCTACTGCAGAGATAGCCTGCAGAGTTCTGTCTTACTATCCAGGTCTGTACCCAAGAAATATGAACTTACTTTTAAAAATCCACCTTTCTAGAAACAAGTCTCTCACTGTTGCCGCTTGCTATAGACCACCCTCTGCCCCCAGCTGTGCTCTGAACACCATATGTGAATTGATTGCCCCCCATCTATCTTCAGAGTTTGTGCTGCTAGGTGACCTAAACTGGGACATGCTTAACACCCCGGCCATCCTACAATCTAAACTTGATGCCCTCAACCTCACAAATCATCAATGAACCTACTTGGTACAACCCCAAAGCCATAAACACAGGCACCCTCATAGATGTCATCCTAACTAACTTGCCCTCCAAATACACCTCTGCTGTTTTCAACCAAGATCTCAGCAATCACTGCCTCATTGCCTGCATCCGTAATGGGTCTGCGGTCAAACAACCTCCCCTCATTACTGTCAAACGTTCCCTAAAACACTTCAGCGAACAAGCCTTTTTAATCGAGCTGGCCCCGGTATCCTGGAAGGATATTGACCTGATCCCATCAGTAGAGGATGCCTGGTTATTCTTTAAAAGTGGCTTCCTCACCATCTTAAATAAGCATGCCCCATTCAAGAAATTTAGAACCAGGAACAGATATAGCCCTTGGTTCTCTCCAGACCTGACTGCCCTTGACCAGCACAAAAACATCCAGTGGCGTTCTGCATTAGCATCGAACAGCCCCCGTGATATGCAACTTTTCAGGGAAGTCAGGAACCAATATACACAGGCAGTTAGGAAAGCCAAGGCTAGCTTTTTCAAGCAGAAATTTGCTTCCTGTAACACAAACTCAAAAAAGTTCTGGGACACTGTAAAGTCCATGGAGAATAAGAGCACCTCCTCCCAGCTGCCCACTGCACTGAGGATAGGAAATGCTGTCACCACCGATAAATCCACAATAATTGAGAATTTCAATAAGCATTTTTCTACGGCTGGCCATGCTTTCCACCTGGCTACCCCTACCCCGGTCAACAGCCCTGCACCCCCCTCAGCAACTCGCCCAAGACTCATCAATTTCTCCTTCTCCCAAATCCAGTTAGCTGATGTTCTGAAAGAGCTGCAAAATCTGGACCCCTACAAATCAGCCGGGCTTGACCCAAACTGCTACAGACCTATATCTATCCTACCCTGCCTTTCTAAGGTCTGAAAACCAAGTTAACAAACAGATTACCGACCATTTCGAATCCCACCGTACCTTCTCTGCTATGCAATTTGGTTTCAGAGCTGGTTTCAGAGCTGGTCATGGGTGCACCTGAGCCACCTGAGCCACGCTCAAGGTCCTAAACGACATCATAACCGCAATCGATAAGAGACATTACTGTGCAGCCGTATTCATTGATCTGGCCAAGGCTTTCATCAATCACCACATCTTTATCTGCAGACTCGACAGCCTTGGTTTCTCAAATGATTGCCTCGCATGGTTCACCAACTACTTCAATAGAGTTCAGTGTGTCAAATCTGAGGGCCTGTTGTCCGGGCCTCTGGCAGTCTCTATGGGGGTGCCACAGGGTTCAATTCTTGGGCCGACTCTCTTCTCTGTATACATCAATGATGTCGCTCTTGCTGCTGGTGAGTCTCTGATCCACCTCTACGCAGACAACACCATTCTGTATACTTCTGGCCCTTCTTTGGACACTGTGTTAACTACCCCCCAGACAAGCTTCAATGCCATACAACTCTCCTTCCGTGGCCTCCAACTGCTCTTAAACGCAAGTATAACTAAATGCATGCTCTTCAACCGATCGCTGCCCGCACCTGCCCGCCCGTCCAGCATCACTACTCTGGACAGTTCTGTCTTAGATTATGTGGACAACTACAAATACCTAGGTGTCTGGTTAGACTGTAAACTCTCCTTCCAGACTCACATCAAACATCTCCAATCCAAAATTAAATCTAGAATTGGCTTCCCTATTTCGCAACAAAGCATCCTTCACTCATGCTGCCAAACATACCCTCGTAAAACTGACCATCCTACCGATCCTCGACTTCGGTGATGTCATTTACAAAATAGCCTCCAATACTCTACTCAACAAATTGGATGCAGTCAATCACAGTGCCATCCGTTTTGTCACCAAAGCCCCATGTACCACCCACCACTGCGACCTGTACGCTCTCGTTGGCTGGCCCTCGCTTTACACTCGTCGCCATACCCACTGGCTCCAGGTAATCTACAAGTCCCTGCTAGGTAAAGCCCCGCCTTATCTCAGCTCGCAGGTCACCATAGCAGCACCCACCCGTAGCATGTGCTCCAGCAGGTATATCTCACTGGTCACCCCCAAAGCCAATTCCTACTTTGGCCGACTTTCCTTCCAGTTCTCTGCTGCCAATGACTGGAACGAACTACAAAAATCTCTGAAACTGGAGACACTTATCTCCCTCACCAGCTTTAAGCACCAGCTGTCAGTGCAGCTCACAGACCCCTGCACCTGTATATAGCCCATCTGTAAATAGCCCAACCAACTACCTCATCCCCTACCGTATTTATTTATCTTGCTCCTTTGCACCCCAGTTTTTCTACATTGCACATTCATCTACTGCACATCTACCATTCCAGTGTTTAAATGCTATATTGTTATTACTTTACCACCATGGCCTATTTATTGCCTTACCTTCCTTATCTTACCTCATTTGCACTCTTTGTATATAGATTTGTTTTTCTACTGTATTATTGACTGTATTTTTGTTTTACTCCATGTGTAACTCTGTGTTGTTGTATGTGTCGAACTGCTTTCGCAGTTGTAAATGAGAACTTGTTCTCAACTTGCCTACCTGGTTAAATAAAGGTGAATTTAAATAATTAAAATAAACAAATTCTCCGTTCCTGTATAGAAATGTTGTGCAAAGAGAGATGGATAAAGTTTTAACAGGATAGTAGGGTTGTAATGAGAGTTTACCTAAAGGATACTTGTAGAGTGGTGACTATTTTTTAACAGGGTAGTAGGATTGTAAGAAGGTCTTTAAGAGGAGTAGTGGTGCTGAGAGGAGTTGATGCAGACAGTATGTGCGTCCCAAATGGCACCCTATTCCCTACATAGTGCACTACTTATGACCAGAGCCCTGTGGGTGCTATTTGGGACACAGACAAGAGTTCAGACCGGGGTCTGTGTGAACACTCAACGCAGCGCCGTAAAACAGAATCGAATTGATTCCTGCATCTCCATGGACACCATCTCCCTGTTTAGATTGGTCATGCTGTGGAATTCTCTCCATCAGTATTCCGAGGAGAACTTCCAATTAGAGGAGTTGAGTAATGCTTCCAGGAGACTCTGGCCAATCACAGTTAAGTAATACCTTTAGGTGGAAGAGATACATAGGCTGAATGCAGGACTGGTTAAAGACTTAAAGGAAGAGAGAGAGGAGGGAGGGAGGGAGACTAGCAGAGATACACAGGCTGAATGCAGGACTGGTTAAAGACTTAAAGGAAGAGAGAGAGGAGGGAGGGAGGGAGACTAGCAGAGATACACAGGCTGAATGCAGGACTGGTTAAAGACTTTATGCTTTCAGTAATAACGCAAGGAGAGATGGAGAGGGGGCAGGAGGGCGGTGGAGAGAGGGCAGGAGGGACGTGGAGATGGGGGCAGGAGGGAAGTAGAGAGAGGGGAGGGGGAGATAGAGAGAGAGGAGGGGGGTAGATGTGAAGGGAAGAGAGAGAGAGGGAGGAAGAGAAATGGATAGGGAGGGAGAGAGAGAGAGAGGGATAGAAAGGAGGGTTAGAGACAGAGAGAAAGAAATGGGGGAAAAAAGGAATGGAATTCTGAAGAGGGAACATTTGTATGGTGTTAAATGGTTTTAGATAAATGTAGTGCCAAAAAGCAAAACCAGCATAGATTCCCCATAAAATGACTGTGGTTTTTCTGGTGGTGGTGAGATGATAATATGATACACATATTCATGTATGTGACAAAAAATGTTGTTGTTGTTGATGTTATTGTTGGTGTTGTATGGACTAGTTCTTGGAGTTGGTGTTGTATGGACTAGCTCTTGGAGTTTGTGTTGTGTGGACTAGCTCTTGGAGTTGGTGATGTATGGACTAGCTCTTGGAGTTGGTGTTGTGTGGACTAGCTCTTGGAGTTGGTGTTGTGTGGACTAGCTCTTGGAGTTGGTGTTGTGTGGACTAGCTCTTGAAGTTGGTGTTGTATGGACTAGCTCTTGGAGTTGGTGTTGTGTGGACTAGCTCTTGGAGTTGGTGTGTGGGCTAGCTCTTGTAGTTGGTGTTGTGTGGACTAGCTCTTGGAGTTGGTGTTGTGTGGACTAGCTCTTGGAGTTGGTGTTGTGTGGACTAGCTCTTGGAGTTGATGTTGTATGGACTAGCTCTTGGAGTTGGTGTTGTATGGACTAGCTCTTGGAGTTGGTGTTGTGTGGACTAGCTCTTGGAGTTGGTGTTGTGTGGACTAGCTCTTGGAGTTGGTGTTGTATGGACTAGCTCTTAGAGTTGGTGTTGTGTGGACTAGCTCTTGGAGTTGGTGTGTGGGCTAGCTCTTGTAGTTGGTGTTGTGTGGACTAGCTCTTGGAGTTGGTGTTGTGTGGACTAGCTCTTGGAGTTGGTGTTGTGTGGACTAGCTCTTGGAGTTGGTGTTGTGTGGACTAGCTCTTGGAGTTGGTGTTGTATGGACTAGCTCTTGGAGTTGGTGTTGTGTGGACTAGCTCTTGGAGTTGGTGTTGTGTGGACTAGCTCTTGGAGTTGGTGTTGTATGGACTAGCTCTTGGAGTTGGTGTGTGGGCTAGCTCTTATAGTTGGTGTTGTGTGGACTAGCCCTTGGAGTTGGTGTTGTGTGGACTAGCTCTTGGAGTTGGTGTTGTGTGGACTAACTCTTGGAGTTGATATTGTATGGACTAGCTCTTGGAGTTGGGGTTGTATGGACTAGCTCTTGGAGTTGGTGTTGTGCTGGATTTGTATTTGATGGTTTCTCTGCCTTTTCTTCCCCAATCAACAGCTACAGTATCTACAGAGTGAATCTGGGCTGTGCCTATTCTGCTGAGGCAGCAGAGCTACAGAGCTTAGTCCCAAATGACACTGTATGCCATATGTAGGACAGTACTTTTGATCAGAAGTAGTTTGCTATAGGTAATAGGATGTCATTTGGAACATAGAGCTACAGCGCTTAGGAACATTTACTCTGAGAAGCTTTGGCTCATTGACTCACCCACTGTTTTTGGTCTGTATCCAATATTCCATAATGCATCAGTGACTGGATTATATCTGAACATTACTTTCTTGTTCCAGAGCAAATGGAGAATGACCTGTGAACTCATGAACTCCAGTGAGTTGGAGAGTGTGTGTGGGGGTGGAGTGTGTGTATTTGACAGAGGTGGCAGGGCTTTAAGCAATTATCCTCTGTCTTAATGCAACAGTGCACAGTACATTGTTATTAGGCCTACTGCTGCCAGCCTGGATAAGCATACATAGTTATTACCTCTCCCACACAGTCTTCCACACAGTCTGGTCTGAAGATGTGAAAAGTACATTAACTCTGTACGTGTTCTATCTGGTCTGAGTCTATCCGAGTTGGATTGATAGCCTCACTCCTCAGATTGAAATGCCTTGAATTGATATATTTGCGGTGGTGTAGCTGGCTAAGGCGTTGTCGAGTGTTTGCGAGACAGAGGACCTGAGATCAAGTAGAAGATTTTAAGAGGGAGGAAGTTGTGTTGTTAAACAAGCAGTTTGACAACTGTTACATAAGCAAACATGCTTATTTTCTCTCTCACACAGTCTCCTATACAGTCAGTCTGGTCGGAAGACTTAAAGGTACATGTACATGTACGTTTCAGTCTGGTCTGAGGAATCAACATTAAAATGAATGTGGTGAATGAAAGCTTACCCAAGTAAACTTCAGCCCAGCTTTAACAAAAAGGGTAGTCAGGTGCTCAACTGGGGGGACAATTCTAAAAAAGTAGTCCTACCTCCAGGACACTTCAACAGGTGACTATCCCAGAAAAGAAAAAGGACCAGTCTGTCTGCGTATTTTTTATATATTTTTAATTTTTTTATTTAACCTTTACTTAACTAGGCAAGTCAGTTAAAAACAAATTCTTATTTTACAATGACAGATTACCCAGACAAAACCCTCCCCTGGGACAATTGACGCTGGGACAATTGTGCGCCGCCCTATGGGACTCCCGATCACGGCCGGTTGTGATACAGCCCTGGATCGAACCAGGGTCTGTAGTGACGCCTCTAGCACTGAGATGCAGTGCCTTAGACCACTGCGCCACTCTGGAGTCTTTTAACATACATATACAGCATCTGTCACGTCCAGGCCTGAGAAGACAAGCTGGCGTGTTTTGTTTTGTTTTGGTGTAGGGTTTTTTCTGTTCTAGGTTCTCTATTTCTATGTTGGGGTAATGGTTCCCAATTAGAGGCAGCTGAGTGCCGTTACCTCTAATTGGGAACCATATATATGTTTGTAGTTTTCACTAGGGGTTTGTGGGTTATTGTTTGTAAATAGCTTCGTTAGTTTGTTATGTTACGAGCTTTGTTTTCATACGTTTTGTTGTTTGGACCCAGTTACGTGTATTAAATAAAGCATGTATACTGGATACCTCGCTGCGCCTTGGTCTGTCCCTCACGGAGATCGTGACAGAATAACCCACCAAAAGAAGACCAAGCAGCGAGAGACCCGGGAGTTCAGGACTTGGGAGGAGGAATTGCTTAGAGGGGGACCCTGGGCTCAGCCTGGAGAATATCGCCGTCCAAGAGAGGAGCTGGAAGCAGCGATAGCGGAGCGGCGATATTACGAGGATCTGTATGGAACCCGGAGAAGGGAAAAGTTTGTTGGAACTCGCCTGGTTAGGAAGCCCGAAAGGCAGCCCAAAAAACATTTTTGGTGGGGCACACAGGGAGTTTGGCCGGTTCAGGAGGGACTCCTGAGCCAACTCCTCGTGCTCTTTGGAGGGTGCGTCACACTGAGCAGACACCGTGCTATGCAGTTGTGCGCACGGTATCTCCAGTGCGCATGCATAGGCCGGTGCGCGAAATTCCAGCGCCACTCATCTGTCGGGCTAGGGTGAGTGTGCAGCCTGGAAGAGTGGTGCAGGCTCTGCGCGCCAGGTCTCCAGTGCGCCTGTTGGGACCGAAATATCCTGCGCCGGCTCTGCGTGCGGTGTCTCCTGTTCACGCGCACAGCCCGGTGCACGACATTCCAGCTCCCCTCATCGGTGAAGCCAGGATGAGTGAACAACCTGGGAGAGGGGTGTCGGCTATACGCATCAGGTCTCCTGTGCGTGTTGTGGATCCAGTACGTCCTGTCCCTGTTCCACGCTCCAGGATTCCTGTTCGTGTTGTGGATCCAGCACGACCAGTCCCTGTTCCACGCTCCAGGATCCCTGTTCGTGAAGTGGATCCAGCACGACCAGTTCCTGTTCCACGCTCCAGGATTCCTGTTCGTGTTGTGGATCCAGCACGGCCCGTTCCTGCTCCCCGCACCAGAGTCCCAGTGCGCGTCATGAGCCCAGTAAGGCCCGTTCCTGCTCCCCGCACCAGAGTGCCAGTGCGTGGCATGAGCCCATCACGGCCCGTTCCTGCTCCCCGCACCAGAGGTCCAGTGCGCTTAGTGAGCCCATCACGGCCCGTTCCTGCTCCCCGCACCAGAGTGCCAGTGCGCTTAGAGAGTCCAGCACGTCCTGTTCCGGCTCCGCACACCAGGCTCCCTGTGCGTGTCGACAGTCTGGAGCCTCCAGAGAGGGTCCCCAGTCCGGAGCCTCCAGAGAGGGTCCCCAGTCCGGAGCCTCCAGAGAGGGTCCCCAGTCCGGAGCCTCCAGAGAAGGTCCCCAGTCCGGAGCCTCCAGAGAGGGTCCCCAGTTCTATACTGTTCCGGCAAATAGCCCAGGGCCTCCGGTGTGGGACCCCGAGCCAGCAAGGCCGGCACCGGAGCCGCCACCTGGGACAGGAAGGCCCACCCGAAGACCCCCTTTGGGGGGGGGGGTACTGTCACGTCCAGGCCTGAGAAGACAGGCTGGCGTGTTTTGTTTTGGTGTAGGGTTTTTTTCTGTTCTAGGTTCTCTATTTCTATGTTGGGGTAATGGTTCCCAATTAGAGGCAGCTGAGTGTCGTTACCTCTAATTGGGAACCATATATATGTTTGTAGTTTTCACTAGGGGTTTGTGGGTTATTGTATGTACATAGCTTCGTTCGTTTGTTATGTTCATGTTACGATCTTCGTTTTCATACGTTTTGTTGTTTTGACTCAGTTACGTGTATTAAATAAAGCATGTATACTGGATACCTTGCTGCGCCTTGGTCTGTCCCTCACGGAGATTGTGACAGCATCTTTGTTTTACGGACAGACAAGCAGGCTAAATGTACTGACTGTGTCTGTTCTCTTTCTGGACTGAGACTGAAGGCAGTGAATAAAGTGACTGACTCAGTACGCCTTACTTCTTTCTTTTTCCCTTTCTCTCTCTCTCTCTCTTTTCCGTAGCAATATTTCCACGCCGGAGGAAACGGTCTGAAGAAGACGTTCCTTGAGAAGAGCCCTGACCTCAAGTCCCTCAAATACGCTCTGAGCCTTTACACACAGCCTACTGATGCCTTGATCAAAAAGTATATATGCACCCAAACCTCTCAAGGTAAGGACACTGAGCTAGTAGATATGCACCCAAACCTCTCAAGATAAGGACACTGAGCTAGTAGATATGCACCCAAACCTCTCAAGGTAAGGACACTGAGCTAGTAGATATGCAACCAAACCTCTCAAGGTAAGGACACTGAACTAGTAGATATGCAACCAAAGGTCTCAAGTTAAGGACACCTCTGCTAGTATATGCACCCTAACCACTCAAGGGAAGACTACACTTCATCTGTTACCCCAAATGTCCCTGAAAGTCCCCAAATGTCCTCTCTAGAGGTTAGGGTTAGAGTTCAGGGTTTTCCTCATAGAGAAGCATTGATGGAAATTGGAATTTAGAATTTCTGTTAACTTCCTAACTCTGTTCACAGGAGGCTGGTTAGGGGAGGACAGCTCAAATTAATGACTGGAATGAGATGAATGGAATTGTATCATGTGTTTGAGCTGAATACCATTCCATTACAGCCATTACTATGAGCTCGCCCTCCCCAATTAAGGTGCCACCAACCTATTGTGACCCTGTGATAGTTGTCCTTGCTTCTCTTACAGTGGGCTGCAGTGTTTTTCCATGTCAGTTTGGTTTCTCTCCAGTTTACCGTGTGAGATGGTTATTGCAGTAATTGCATTTTTTCATCTACTGCCTCCTTCAATCCCTTTCTATTTTACTCTTGCTTCTCTCTCTCTTTCTCACTCACTCTTATTTGCTCTCTATTTCACTCTCTCTTTTTCTCTCTGTCGCTCTCTGTCCCAGTTCCATGCTGTGTTTTACTGTGTCTCTGTGGAAGTGTAGGTTTTCTGTTTTCTTAACAGAGTAGAGCTACCTGATGGTCTATTTAGTGCAGTGGTTCCCAAAGTTTTGGGAAAGTTTATAGTCCTGCACCCCTTCAAACATTCAACCTCCAGCTGCGTACCCCCTCTAGCACCAGGGTCAGCACACTCTCAAATGTTGTTTTTTGCCATCATTGTAAGCCTGCCACACACATTCTATACGATACATTTATTAAAAATAAGAATTAGTGTGAGTTTTTGTCACTTCCCATGACCCGGGTTGTGACAAAAACAACTTTTATAGGACCATGGCACAAATAAGAATAATCTATAATTTTACTCTTTATTTCGCCATCTTACATATAAAACCTTATTTGTTCATCCGAAATGTTGAATAACTCACCACAGGTTAATGAAAAGGTTGTGCTTGAAAGGATGCACATAACTCTGCAATGTTGGGTTGTATTGGAGAGAGTCTCAGTCTTAAATCATTTTCCACACACAGTCTGTGCCTGTATTTAGTTTTCATGCTAGTGAGGGCAGAGAATCCACTCTCACATAGGTACGTGGTTGCGAAGGGCATCAGTGTCTTAACAGCTCGATTTGCCAAGGCAGGATACTCTGAGCGCAGCCCAATCCAGAAATTTGGCAGTGGTTTATGTTGTAAATTCAATTTTCACAGAACCGCTTGTTGCAATTTTGATGAGGCTCCCTTGTTCAGATATCGGTAAGTGGACTGGAGGCAGGGCATGAAAGGGATAACGAATCCAGTTGTTTGTGTCATCCGTTTCGGGAAAGAACCTGCGTAATTGCGCACCCAACTCACTCAGGTGCTTCGCTATATCACATTTGACATTGTCCATAAGCATAAGAGTTCATTTGCACACAAAAAAATCATACAATGATGGAAAGACCTGTGTGTTGTCCTTGATAAGGAAGAGCTCCAACTTCTTAATCATAGCCTCAGTTTTGTCCCGCACATTGAATATAGTTGCAGAGTCCCTGTAATCCTAGATTCAGATCATTCAGGAAAGAAAAAACATCACCCAGATAGGCCAATCGTGTGAGAAAATCGTCATCATGCAAGCAGTCAGACAAGTGAGAATGATGGTCAGTAAAGAGAACTTTAAGCTCGTCTCCCAATTCAAAGAAACGTGTCAATACTTTGCCCCTTGATAACCAGCGCACTTCTGTATGTTGTAAAAGCGTTACATGGTCGCTGCCCATATCATTGCATTGTGCAGAAAATACATGAAAATGCCTTGCTTTAACAAAGTTAACCACAAACTGAAATGGTCCACCCACACAGACAGCGTGGTGAAGAAGGCGCAACAGCGCATCTTCAACCTCAGGAGGCTGAAGAAAGTCGGCTTGTCACCAAAAACACTCACAAACTTCTACAGATGCACAATCGAGAGCATCCTGTCGGGCTGTATCACCGCCTGGTATGGCAACTGCTCCGCCCACAACCGTAAGGCTCTCCAGAGGGTAGTGAGGACTGCACAACGCATCACCGGGGGTAATCTACCTGCCCTCCAGGACACCTACACCACCCGATGTTACAGGAAGGCCAAAAAGATAATCAAGGACAACAACCACCCGAGCCACTGCCTGTTCACCCCGCTATCATCCAGAAGGCGAGGTCAGTACAGGTGCATCAAAGCTGGGATCGAGAGACTGAAAAACAGCTTCTATCTCAAGGCCATCAGACTGTTAAACAGCCATCACTAACATTGAGTGGCTGCTGCCAACATACTGACTTAAATCTCTAGCCACTTTAAATAATTGGATATAACAAATGTATCACTAGCCACTTTAAACAATTTTGTATATAATGTTTACATATCCGACATTACTCATATCAAATGTATACACTGTACTCTAAACCATCTACTGAATCTTGCCTATGCCGTTCGGCCATCGACTCAAATCTCTAGCCACTTTAATAATTATAATTGGATGAAATAAATGTATCACTAGCCACTTTAAACGATGCCATTTATATAATGTTTACATATATCCTACATTACTCATCTCATATGTATATACTGTACTCTATAACATCTACTGCATCTTTCCTACGCCGGTCAGCCATCGCTCATCCATATATTTATGTGTACATACTCGTATTCATTCCTTTACTCTTATGTGTATAAGGTAGTTGTTGTGAATTTGTTAGATTACTTGTTAGATACTACTGCATGGTCGGAACTAGAAGCACAAGCATTTCGCTACACTCGCATTAACATCTATGTGTATGTGAAAAATAAAATTTCATTTTCACTGTAGTGTCCAAAACGTCTCTCAAGCTGTCAGACATTCCCTTGGCAGCAAGAGCCTCTCGGTAGATGCTGCAGTGTACCCAAGTGGCGTCGGGAGCAACTGCTTGCACGTGGCGTTACCACTCCACTATGTCTCCCTGTCATGGCTTTTGCGCCATCAGCACAGATACCAACACATCTTAACCACCAAAGTCCATTTGATGTCACAAAGCTGTCCAGTACTTTAAAAATGTCCTCTCCCGTTGTCCTGATTTCCAGTGGTTTGCAGAAGAGGATGTCTTCCTTAATTGACCCCCCATAAACGTAACGGAAATATAACAGGAGCTGTGCCAGCCCCCGCCACGTCTATTGACTCATCCAGCTGTAACGCATAGAATTCACTAGCTTGTATACAAAGCAGTAAATGTTTAAAAACATCTCCTACCATGTCACTGATGCATCGTGAAACAGTGTTTGATGAAGGAATTGTCTGTATAGTTTTTTGGGCCATTTCCCCCAGCATTGTCCCAGCCATATCCGCGGCAGCAGGAAGAATTAAGTCCTCCACAATAGTATGGGGCTTGCCTGTTCTAGCCACTCAGTAGCTCACCATATAAGATGCTTCTAGACCCTTCTTATTAATGGTATCTGTTGCTTTTATACATGTCTTACTACTTGAAAGTCATTTTAATTCTCGCTCAAAAAACTCCCATGGCTTATTTTTCAAATTGGCATGTTCTGTTTCTAAATGTCTGCACAAGAGTGAAGGTTTCATTGAGATGTGATATAGTACTTTTGTACATATAACACACTGTGGCTGAGGAAAGGCACTACTCCCAATATAAGTGAACCCCAAATCAATGTAGTTCTCATCATATTTGCGCCTCTTCAATGGTCCAACGTCCCTGTCTGTTGTTCGGTGCTTTCCCTGGTAAGTTCTTCGGCTGCATCAGATTCACAACTGTCATTGTCCATGCCAGCTGGGCTAACAACAAATGTAGAATTACTGATGCAAGCTTTGTATTTGTATTTATCATGGCCAAGGCAGCAGCAAAAGTTTATACCATTTTAAAAACATTACAATCCATTCACAGACTGTGTGCCCTCAGAATCCTACTCCGCCACTACCACATATATACAGTACAAAATCCATGTGTAAGTGTGTGCATATTGCGTATGCTATCGTGTGTGTGTATCCATTTATCCATTGGATGTGCTCGTGGATGCAGAACAACTTGTGTCTAGCAAACGGAATGAGCAGCAGCTACGTTTGGCTACATACGGACCGTTACTGGAATTCCCGCGAGAGAGTAACGGTTAATGTGATTGGATGTTCATTATTTGACTAGGCTACCTGTATTTTACATAGTGTTGTTTTTTCACTGAACACTAGATACTTTTTATATACTTCCCATCCTACCATCCCTAACCTGATTGGAGCAAACTAACCTGATTGGAGTAAACTAATGATCCTACCATCCATAACCTGATTGGAGTAAACTAACGATCCTACCATCACTAACCTGATTGGAGTAAACTAACCTGATTGGAGTAAACTAACGATCCTACCATCCCTAACCTGATTGGAGTAAACTAACGGACACAAGTATTCTACTGCTACAGCTATTTTACCTCACATTACGGTACCTGTAGTTAAATAATTATACATATATTCCTAATTTCCTCTTTCTTCAAGTGCTGGATTTTTACCCACAGCGGCCAATCCACCATTCATTCTGATCTTAACTCCAACCCTCCGATTTCCACAGACCAACATATCTTTCCCAGTATAACTCCATTTTAATATTTCCTTTTGCAATACATCCCTCCATTTTACGGTGATGTGTTCCAAGGGTCCTCACCCTGCCTATATGGAACATTTCTACTGATATTGTACTAAAAATAAATACTTTACCCAAGACTATAATGATATTTCTCATTGACTGATGGTGGTTTTTCAGATCCCCCTAACAATACAGTTTGCAGGTCCATCTGAACCCTGATATTATGACATAACAATCATTCCTGGACCTGACTCCAAAAGCAAGCCACAGATAGACAGTACCAGAAAATATATTCTATTGATTATGTTTCCTCGTGACAGAGTCTGCACAAGGATGACTGTTCAATGCCCCACATATTGAGATTTTTTTTGTCACAAGTATTTTATATAGTAGCTTAAATTGAAACTAATGACTTGATGAGTCAATTGTTGTTGTATATGTCAGTTCATAGACCCGATGCCAAGGTATTGGGACATAAAAAAACCTGTTTCCAACTGACTTGAATTTTATTGGTTGTTAGTGTTGATTTCCCCTGTTCCAGGTCTTAATTGTGTTGTCGAGATATCCCCCTCCCTAATCAGGATCCATTCATCAACTCCTGCTCTAATAGCCTCTGGTTGTTTGGCAACATATTGATTAGACAACGTATCAACTAGGCTGTTAATGACACAACAGACACACAAACAACAGTACACATCTGGCTAAAGTATGTTACTACCCCCACATCTTGCCCTCTGTTTGTGTTTACTACCCCCACGTCTGGCTGTTCTGTCTGTGTTACTACCCCCACGTCTGGCTGTTCTGTCTGTGTTACTAGCCCCCACGTCTGGTTGTTCTGTCTGTGTTACTACCCCCAAATCTGGCTGTTCTGTCTGTGTTACTACCCCCACGTCAGGCTGTTCTGTCTATGTTACTACCCCCACGTCAGGCTGTTCTGTCTGTGTTACTACCCCCACGTCTGGCTGTTCTGTCTATGTTACTACCTCCTTATCTGGCTGTTCTGTCTGTGTTACTACCCCCACGTCTATCTGTTCTGTCTATGCTACTACCCCCATGTCTGGCCCTCTCTATATGTCTGGCTGTTCTGTCTATGTTACTACCTCCTTATCTGGCTGTTCTGTCTGTGTTACTACCCCCATGTCTGGCCCTCTGTATATGTCTGGCTGTTCTGTCTATGTTACTACCCCCACGTCTGGCTGTTCTGTCTGTGTTTCTAGCCCCACGCCTGGCTGTTCTGTCTGTGTTACTACCCCCACGTCTGGTTGTTGTGTCTATGTTACTACCCCCACATCTGGCATTTCTGTCTATGTTACCACCCCCACATATTGCCCTTTGTCTATGTTACTACCCCCACTTCTGGATGTTCTGTCTATATTACCACCCCCATGTCTGGCTGTTCTGTCTGTGTTACCACCCCCACGTCTGGCTGTTCTGTCTGTGTTACTACCCCCACGTCTGGCTGTTCTGTTTGTGTTACTCACCCCATGTCTGGCTGTTCTGTCAATGTTAATACCCCCACGTCAGGCTGTTCTGTCTATGTTACTAGCCCCACGTCTGGCTGTTCTGTCTATGTTACTACCCCCACGTCTGGCTGTTCTGTCTGTGTTACTACCCCCACGTCTGGCTGCTCTGTTTGTGTTACTCACCCCATGTCTGGCTGTTCTGTTTGTGTTAATCACCCCATGTCTGGCTGTTCTGTCTGTGTTACTACCCCCACGTCAGGCTGTTCTGTCTGTGTTACTACCCCCACGTCTGGCTGTTCTGTCTATGTTACTACCCCCATGTCTGGCTGTTCTGTCTATATTACCACCCCCATGTCCGGCTGTTCTGTCTGTGTTACTACCCCCACGTCTGCCTGTTCTGTCTGTGTTACTACCCCCACGTCTGGCTGTTCTGTTTGTGTTACTCACCCCATGTCTGGCTGTTCTGTCAATGTTAATACCCCCACGTCAGGCTGTTCTGTCTATGTTACTAGCCCCACTTCTTGCTGTTCTGTCTGTGTTACTAGCCCCACGCCTGGCTGTTCTGTCTGTGTTACTACCCCCACGTCTGGCTGTTCTGTCTATGTTACTACCCCCATGTCTGGCCCTCTGTATATGTCTGGCTGTTCTGTCTATGCTACTACCCCCACGTCTGGCTGTTCTGTCTATGTTACTACCCCCACGTCTGGCTGTTCTGTCTGTGTTACTACCCCCACGTCTGGCTGTTCTGTCTATGTTACTACCCCCACGTCAGGCTGTTCTGTCTATGTTACTACCCCCACTTCTGGCTGTTCTGTCTATGTTACTATCCCCACGTCTGGCTGTTCTGTCTATATTACCACCCCCATGTCAGGCTGCTCTGTCTGTGTTACTACCCGCCACGTCTGGCTGTTCTGTCTGTGTTACTACCCCCACGTCTGGCTGTTCTGTCTGTGTTACTACCCCCACGTCTGGCTGTTCTGTCTGTGTTACTACCCCCACGTCTGGCTGTTCTGTCTGTGTTACTACCCCCACGTCTGGCTGTTCTGTCTATGTTACTACCCCCACGTCTGGCTGTTCTGTCTGTGTTACTAACCCCACGTCTGTCTGTTCTGTCTATGCTACTACCCCCATGTCTGGCTGTTCTGTCTGTGTTACTACCCCCACGTCAGGCTGTTCTGTCTGTGTTACTACCCCCACGTCTGGCTGTTCTGTCTGTGTTACTACCCCCACGTCTGGCTTTTCTGTCTATGTTACTACCTCCTTATCTGACATGGGGGTAGTAACACAGACAGAACAGCCAGATAAGGAGGTAGTAACATATGCTACTAACCCCCACGTCTGGCTGTTCTGTCTATGTTACTACCTCCTTATCTGGCTGTTCTGTCTGTGTTACTACCCCCACGTCTGTCTGTTCTGTCTATGCTACTACCCCCACGTCTGGCTGTTCTGTCTATGTTACTACCTCCTTATATGGCTGTTCTGTCTGTGTTACTACCCCCACGTCTGTATTTTCTGTCAACGCTACTACCCCCACGTCTGGCTGTTCTGTCTATGTTACTACCTCCTTATCTTGCTGTTCTGTCTGTGTTACTACCCCCACGTCTATCTGTTCTGTCTATGCTACTACCCCCATGTCTGGCCTTCTGTATATGTCTGGCTGTTCTGTCTATGTTACTACCCCCACGTCTGGCTGTTCTGTCTATGTTACTACCCCCACATCTGGCATTTCTGTCTATGTTACTACCCCCACATATTGCCCTTTGTCTATGTTACTACCCCCACTTCTGGATGTTCTGTCTATATTACCACCCCCATGTCTGGCTGTTCTGTCTGTGTTACTACCCCCACGTCTGGCTGTTCTGTCTGTGTTACTACCCCCACGTCTGGCTGTTCTGTTTGTGTTACTCACCCCATGTCTGGCTGTTCTGTCAATGTTAATACCCCCACGTCAGGCTGTTCTGTCTATGTTACTAGCCCCACGTCTGGCTGTTCTGTCTATGTTACCACCCCCATGTCTGGATGTGCTGTCTGTGTTACTACCCCCACGTCTGGCTGTTCTGTCTATGTTACTACCCCCATGTCTGGCCCTCTGTATATGTCTGGCTGTTCTGTCTATGCTACTACCCCCACGTCTGGCTGTTCTGTCTATGTTACTACCCCCACGTCTGGCTGTTCTGTCTGTGTTACTACCCCCACGTCTGGCTGTTCTGTCTGTGTTACTTCCCCCACGTCTGGCTGTTCTGTCTGTGTTACTACCCCCACGTCTGGCTGTTCTGTCTGTGTTACTACCCCCACGTCTGGCTGTTCTGTCTATGTTACTACCCCCACGTCTGGCTGTTCTGTCTGTGTTACTAACCCCACGTCTGTCTGTTCTGTCTATGCTACTACCCCCACGTCTGGCTGTTCTGTCTATGTTACTACCTCCTTATCTGGCTGTTCTGTCTGTGTTACTACCCCCACGTCTGGCTTTTCTGTCTATGCTACTACCCCCACATCTGGCTGTTCTGTCTATGTTACTACCTCCTTATCTGACATGGGGGTAGTAACACAGACAGAACAGCCAGATAAGGAGGTAGTAACATATGCTACTACCCCCACGTCTGGCTGTTCTGTCTATGTTACTACCTCCTTATCTGGCTGTTCTGTCTGTGTTACTACCCCAACGTCTGTCTGTTCTGTCTATGCTACTACCCCCACGTCTGGCTGTTCTGTCTATGTTACTACCCCCACGTCTGGCTGTTCTGTCTGTGTTTCTAGCCCCACGCCTGGCTGTTCTGTCTGTGTTACTACCCCCACGTCTGGTTGTTGTGTCTATGTTACTACCCCCACTTCTGGATGTTCTGTCTATGTTACTAGCCCCACGTCTGGCTGTTCTGTCTATGTTACCACCCCCATGTCTGGATGTGCTGTCTGTGTTACTACCCCACGTCTGGCTGTTCTGTCTGTGTTACTAACCCCACGTCTGGCTGTTCTGTTTGTGTTACTCACCCCATGTCTGGCTGTTCTGTCAATGTTAATACCCCCACGTCAGGCTGTTCTGTCTATGTTACTAGCCCCACGTCTGGCTGTTCTGTCTATGTTACCACCCCCATGTCTGGCTGTTCTGTCTATGTTACTACCCCCACATCTGGCATTTCTGTCTATGTTACTACCCCCACATATTGCCCTTTGTCTATGTTACTACCCCCACTTCTGGATGTTCTGTCTATGTTACTATCCCCACGTCTGGCTGTTCTGTCTGTGTTACTAACCCCACGTCTGGCTGTTCTGTTTGTGTTACTCACCCCATGTCTGGCTGTTCTGTCAATGTTAATACCCCCACGTCAGGCTGTTCTGTCTATGTTACTAGCCCCACGTCTGGCTGTTCTGTCTATGTTACCACCCCCATGTCTGGCTGTTCTGTCTGTGTTACTACCCCCACATCTGGCTGTTCTGTCTGTGTTACTACCCCCACGTCTGGCTGTTCTGTTTGTGTTAATCACCCCATGTCTGGCTGTTCTGTTTGTGTTACTCACCCCATGTCTGGCTGTTCTGTCTGTGTTACTACCCGCACGTTAGGCTGTTCTGTCTGTGTTACTACCCCCACGTCTGGCTGTTCTGTCTATGTTACTACCCCCATGTCTGGCTGTTCTGTCTATATTACCACCCCCATGTCCGGCTGTTCTGTCTGTGTTACTACCCCCACGTCTGCCTGTTCTGTCTGTGTTACTACCCCCACGTCTGGCTGCTCTGTTTGTGTTACTCACCCCATGTCTGGCTGTTCTGTCAATGTTAATACCCCCACGTCAGGCTGTTCTGTCTATGTTACTAGCCCCACTTCTGGCTGTTCTGTCTGTGTTACTAGCCCCACGCCTGGCTGTTCTGTCTGTGTTACTACCCCCACGTCTGGCTGTTCTGTCTATGTTACTACCCCCATGTCTGGCCCTCTGTATATGTCTGGCTGTTCTGTCTATGCTACTACCCCCACGTCTGGCTGTTCTGTCTATGTTACTACCCCCACGTCTGGCTGTTCTGTCTGTGTTACTACCCCCACGTCTGGCTGTTCTGTCTGTGTTACTACCCCCACGTCTGGCTGTTCTGTCTATGTTACTACCCCCACGTCAGGCTGTTCTGTCTATGTTACTACCCCCACTTCTGGCTGTTCTGTCTATGTTACTATCCCCACGTCTGGCTGTTCTGTCTATATTACCACCCCCATGTCAGGCTGTTCTGTCTGTGTTACTACCCCCACGTCTGGCTGTTCTGTCTGTGTTACTACCCCCACGTCTGGCTGTTCTGTCTATGTTACTACCCCCACGTCTGGCTGTTCTGTCTGTGTTACTAACCCTACGTCTGTCTGTTCTGTCTATGCTACTACCCCCACGTCTGGCTGTTCTGTCTATGTTACTACCTCCTTATCTGGCTGTTCTGTCTGTGTTACTACCCCCCGTCTGGCTTTTCTGTCTATGCTACTACCCCCACATCTGGCTGTTCTGTCTATGTTACTACCTCCTTATCTGACATGGAGGTAGTAACACAGACAGAACAACCAGATAAGGAGGTAGTAACATATGCTACTTACCCCACGTCTGGCTGTTCTGTCTGTGTTACTACCCCCACATCTGGCTGTTCTGTCTGTGTTACTACCCCCACGTCTGGCTGTTCTGTTTGTGTTATTCACCCCATGTCTGGCTGTTCTGTCTGTGTTACTACCCCCACATCTGGCTGTTCTGTCTGTGTTACTACCCCCACGTCTGGCTGTTCTGTTTGTGTTAATCACCCCATGTCTGGCTGTTCTGTTTGTGTTACTCACCCCATGTCTGGCTGTTCTGTCTGTGTTACTACCCCACGTCAGGCTGTTCTGTCTGTGTTACTACCCCCACGTCTGGCTGTTCTGTCTATGTTACTACCCCCATGTCTGGCTGTTCTGTCTATATTACCACCCCCATGTCCGGCTGTTCTGTCTGTGTTACTACCCCCACGTCTGCCTGTTCTGTCTGTGTTACTACCCCCACGTCTGGCTGTTCTGTTTGTGTTACTCACCCCATGTCTGGCTGTTCTGTCAATGTTAATACCCCACGTCAGGCTGTTCTGTCTATGTTACTAGCCCCACTTCTGGCTGTTCTGTCTGTGTTACTAGCCCCACGCCTGGCTGTTCTGTCTGTGTTACTACCCCACGTCTGGCTGTTCTGTCTATGTTACTACCCCCATGTCTGGCCCTCTGTATATGTCTGGCTGTTCTGTCTATGCTACTACCCCCACGTCTGGCTGTTCTGTCTATGTTACTACCCCCACGTCTGGCTGTTCTGTCTGTGTTACTACCCCCACGTCTGGCTGTTCTGTCTGTGTTACTACCCCACGTCTGGCTGTTCTGTCTATGTTACTACCCCCACGCCAGGCTGTTCTGTCTATGTTACTACCCCCACTTCTGGCTGTTCTGTCTATGTTACTATCCCCACGTCTGGCTGTTCTGTCTATATTACCACCCCCATGTCAGGCTGTTCTGTCTGTGTTACTACCCCCACGTCTGGCTGTTCTGTCTGTGTTACTACCCCCACGTCTGGCTGTTCTGTCTATGTTACTACCCCCACGTCTGTCTGTTCTGTCTATGCTACTACCCCCACGTCTGGCTGTTCTGTCTATGTTACTACCTCCTTATCTGGCTGTTCTGTCTGTGTTACTACCCCCCGTCTGGCTTTTCTGTCTATGCTACTACCCCCACATCTGGCTGTTCTGTCTATGTTACTACCTCCTTATCTGACATGGGGGTAGTAACACAGACAGAACAGCCAGATAAGGAGGTAGTAACATATGCTACTTACCCCACGTCTGGCTGTTCTGTCTGTGTTACTACCCCCACATCTGGCTGTTCTGTTTGTGTTATTCACCCCATGTCTGGCTGTTCTGTCTGTGTTACTACCCCCACATCTGGCTGTTCTGTCTGTGTTACTACCCCCACGTCTGGCTGTTCTGTTTGTGTTAATCACCCCATGTCTGGCTGTTCTGTTTGTGTTACTCACCCCATGTCTGGCTGTTCTGTCTGTGTTACTACCCCCACGTCAGGCTGTTCTGTCTGTGTTACTACCCCCACGTCTGGCTGTTCTGTCTATGTTACTACCCCCATGTCTGGCTGTTCTGTCTATATTACCACCCCCATGTCCGGCTGTTCTGTCTGTGTTACTACCCCCACGTCTGCCTGTTCTGTCTGTGTTACTACCCCCACGTCTGGCTGTTCTGTTTGTGTTACTCACCCCATGTCTGGCTGTTCTGTCAATGTTAATACCCCCACGTCAGGCTGTTCTGTCTATGTTACTAGCCCCACTTCTGGCTGTTCTGTCTGTGTTACTAGCCCCACGCCTGGCTGTTCTGTCTGTGTTACTACCCCCACGTCTGGCTGTTCTGTCTATGTTACTACCCCCATGTCTGGCCCTCTGTATATGTCTGGCTGTTCTGTCTATGCTACTACCCCCACGTCTGGCTGTTCTGTCTATGTTACTACCCCCACGTCTGGCTGTTCTGTCTGTGTTACTACCCCCACGTCTGGCTGTTCTGTCTGTGTTACTACCCCCACGTCTGGCTGTTCTGTCTATGTTACTACCCCCACGTCTGGCTGTTCTGTCTGTGTTACTAACCCCACGTCTGTCTGTTCTGTCTATGCTACTACCCCCACATCTGGCTGTTCTGTCTATGTTACTACCTCCTTATCTGACATGGGGGTAGTAACACAGACAGAACAGCCAGATAAGGAGGTAGTAACATATGCTACTCACCCCATGTCTGGCTGTTCTGTCAATGTTAATACCCCCACGTCTGGCTGTTCTGTCTGTGTTACTACCCCCACGTCTGGCT
The DNA here is from genome assembly GCA_030435695.1 of Brachymystax lenok tsinlingensis. Lineage (NCBI taxonomy): Eukaryota > Metazoa > Chordata > Actinopteri > Salmoniformes > Salmonidae > Brachymystax > Brachymystax lenok. The sequence goes on from CM059819.1 coordinate 18,576,893, forward strand.
GTTCTGTCTATGTTACCACCCCCATGTCTGGCTGTTCTGTCTGTGTTACTACCCCCACATTTCTCCTCCTCCTCTCTCTTGTTCAAATCTATCACTCTTTTTCTCTCTCTTAACCCCTCTCCTCATCTCTATTTCTCCCCCTCTCTTTCACCCCCACTCTCTCCCTTTCTCCCTCCTGGGTCTGTCATTGAGTGCACCTCCATATTTAATGTGTGTTTGTTCTCTGGTCCAGAGAGTGTAGTGGTCCTAAATGGTTGGAGTCTCGGTGTAGGGCAGCACTTTGCGTTACCCTTCTGTGTGTGTGTGTGTGTGTGTGTGTGTGTGTGTGTGTGTGTGTGTGTGTGTGTGTGTGTGTGTGCATACGTGTCTGTTTGTGTGTGTGTGCCTGTTTGCAATTCTGTTCCATTCTGTTCTGTTCTTTTACTCAAAGCTTAATGCATTTATCTATAGCTCCATGTGTTGTTTTGTTTTCTCTGTAGCTTGTTTTCTTTTGTCATTGGTTTCCAGAGAACCTTATTTCTCAGAGTGACACAGGAGGAAGTGCAGTGAGTCATTCACTTCTTGTTGCAGTTTATGTTTCAGTCACTATGCACAGGGGTTTCTTCTCTACCTTTCTGGATCAGTGTGTGTGTGACCTTATTTGAGATGCAGTGTTTCTGTCTTTTTGAGTCTTATTTTCTTGCTCCCTGTCTCTAATTTTCTCGCTCTGTCTCTCTCTCTTTTCTCTCTTTTCTCTCTTTTCTCTCTCTCTCTCTCCTTTTCTTTCTCTCTTCTTTTCTCTGTCTCTCCCCTCTGACTCTCTTACAACATGTGGTTGTGATGACTATCAGGTCCGTGCAGGTGATGATTCTCTCTCTCACTCTCTCTCCCTCTATCTTTTTCTCTCCCTTTCTCTCACTCCTCCTCTCTCTCACTCTCCTCGTCTCTTTCCCTCATTCTCTCCCCCTCTCTCTCCTATTCCTCCTCTCTCCTCCTCCCTCCTCCTCTCTCCTCCTCTCTCTCTCTGACGGTAGTCTTGTATGGTGATCTCCAGGTGAAGACTTGATGTGCTCTCTCTCTTCCTCCTCCTCTCTCTCTCCTCCTCCTATTCTCTCTCTCTCCTCCTCCTCCTCCTCCTCCTCCTCCTCCTCCTCCTCCTCCTCCTTCTTATCTCTCTCTTTCTGACAGTAGTGTTGTGTTGTGTTGTTGTTCTGCAGGTCATTCTACCAATGGCTCCATGGGGGAGGTGTCTATCTATCTATCTCTCCTCCTCTCTCTCTGACGGTAGTGTTGTGTTGTTGGTTTGCAGGTCAGTCTACCGACAGCTCCGTGGGGGAGGTGTCCATGCAGGTAGATCTCATCTCTCACCCTGGCACTGGAGAGCACAAAGTCAACGTGAAGGGTGAGACACACACGCAAGCACTCACACATACCATTCCTGTACACAAACGCACAGAGGAGGAAAGCAGAAACTGTGAAACAATTAAACCTCACTTTATCCTTTAGATAAGAACATTACAACAAGGATGTATCTTTCTTAGTCAAATCTATTCATACCTGTAATGTACAAAGAGGAACCACTGGGAGGAACATGTGCATGGATGGATGATTTGATTGACTGAATGATTGATTGGATGATTGACTGACTAACTGATTGACTGATTGACTGATTTCTTTATTGACTGATTGACTGATTGACTGATCGTTTGATTGATTGATTGGTTTCTTTATTGACTGATTGATTGATTGACTGATCGACTGATTGATTGATTGACCGATTGACTGATTGATTGATCGACTGATTGATTAACTGATTTCTTTATTGACTGATTGACTGATCGACTGATTGATTGATTTCTTTATTGACTGATTGATTGATTGACTGAGTGATTGATTGATTGACTGATTTATTTCTTTATTGAGTGATTGATTGATTGACTGATTGATTTCTTTATTGGCTGATTGATTGATTGACTGATTGATTGATTGACTGATTGATTGGTTGACTGATTGGTTGGTTGGTTGACTGATTGATTGGTTGATTGACTGATTGATTGGTTGATTGACTGATCGACTGGTTGATTGACTGATTTCTTGATTGACTGATCGACTGATTGATTGACTGACTGATTTCTTTATTGACTGATTGACTGATCGATTGATTGACTGGTTTCTTTATTGACTGATTGACTGATCGACTGATTGATTGACTGATTGATTGATCGACTGATTGACTGATCGAATGATTGATTGACTGATTTCTTTATTGACTGATTGACTGATTTCTTTATTGACTGATTGATTGATTGACTGGTTTCTTTATTGACTGATTGATTGATTGATTGACTGGTTTCTTTATTGACTGATCGACTGATTGATTGACTGATCGACTGATTGATTGATTGACCGATTGACTGATTGATTGATCGACTGATTGATTAACTGATTTCTTTATTGACTGATTGATTGATTGACTGATTTCTTTATTGACTGTGATTGATTGATTGATTGACTGATTGATTTCTTTATTGACTGATTGATTGATTGACTGATTTCTTTATTGACTGATTGATTGATTGATTGATTGACTGATTGATTTCTTTATTGACTGATTGATTGATTTCTTTATTGACTGATTGATTGATTGACTGGTTTCTTTATTGACTGATCGACTGATTGATTGACTGATCGACTGATTGATTGATTGACTGATTGATTGATCAACTGATTGATTAACTGATTTCTTTATTGACTGATTGACTGATCGACTGATTGATTTCTTTATTGACTGATTGATTGATTGACTGAGTGATTGATTGATTGACTGATTTATTTCTTTATTGACTGATTGATTGATTGACTGATTGATTTCTTTATTGGCTGATTGATTGATTGACTGATTTCTTTATTGACTGATCGACTGATTGATTGGTTGACTGATTGATTGGTTGATTGACTGATCGACTGGTTGATTGACTGATTTCTTGATTGACTGATCGACTGATTGATTGACTGACTGATTGACTGATTGATCGACTGATTGACTGATCGAATGATTGATTGACTGATTGACTGATTGACTGACTGACTGATCGAATGATTGATTGATTGACTGATCGAATGATTGATTGACATTCCTTTCTAGTGGTGGGGGTCATCAACCTAAACTGGCAGACCAATGCCATGTTCCGACCGTTCGTGGAGGTGAATGCAGTCGGGCCGCACCTCGCCGACAAAAAACGCAAGTTCACCACCAAGACCAAGAACAACAATTGGTCACCAAAGTACAACGAAACATTCCAATAGTAAGTCTGCTTCAATGTCTAAAGTAAGTCTGGTTAATTGTCTGATGTGCAATTAAACATTCTGGTAGTAAGTCTGCTTTATTGTCTAAAGTAAGTCTGCTTTATTCTCTAAAGTAGGTCTGCTTTATTCTCTAAAGTAGGTCTGCTTTATTCTCTAAAGTAGGTCTGCTTTATTGTCTAAAGGTCTGCTTTATTGTCTAAAGGTCTGCTTTATTGTCTAAAGTAGGTCTGCTTTATTGTCTAAATGTCTGGTTTATTGTGTAGAGTAAGTCTGCTTTATTGTCTAAAGTAGGTCTGGTTAATTGTCTAAATGTCTGGTTTATTGTGTAGAGTAAGTCTGCTTTATTGTCTAAAGTAGGTCTGGTTAATTGTCTAAATGTCTGGTTTATTGTGTAGAGTAAGTCTGCTTTATTGTCTAAAGTAAGTCTGCTTTATTGTCTAAAATAAGTCTGGTTAGTTGTCTGACATACAATTAAACATTCTGATAGTAAGTCTGCTTTATTGTCTAAAGGAAACAACCTAATCCTGTGTTTTGGCTTCAGTAATGTGTGTCTTGTTGTGCCAGGAGTGTTGCTCCTCCAGTAGTATATTATTTGCTGCATAGTGGGAATGTAGACACCTGCAGTGCTCACTGTCAAAACGTTTGGAAAAGGTTACAAGTGAAACTAGAAATGTTATCGCAGCATGATAGCAGAAAGTAATGAGATGATGAAGTGCTTTTAAAAATGAAAAAAAAAATAGAAATTTCAGTTACTTGAATAGTGAGAATAGAGAGAGGGGTGAGATAGGGTGAATGATCTATCTCTGCAGCTGTACCACTGTCTGTCTGATACTGAGCCAGGTGCATTTAAAGCACAATGTAGAGCCTGTGTCCCAAAAGCATCCTATTTCCTTTACACTGAGTGTACTAAACATTAGGAACACCTTCCTGATATTGAGTTGCATCCCTTTTTGCCCTCAGAACAGCCTCAATTTGTCAGGGCATGGTCTCTGCAAGGTGTTGAAAGGGTTCCACAGGGATGCTGGCCCATGTTGACTCCAATGCTTCCCACAGTTGTGTCAAGTTGGCTGGATGTCCTATGGGTGATGGACCATTCTTGATACACACCGGAAACTGTTAAAAAACCCAGCAGTGTTGCAGTTCTTGACACTCAAACCAGTGCTACCTACTACCATACCCCATTCAAAGGCACTTAATTATGTTGTCTTGCCCATTGGCACATACACAAGTAATGTATCAATTGTCTCAAGGCTTAAAAATCCTTATTTAAACTGTCTCCTCCCCTTCATCTACACTGATTGAAGTGGATTTAACAGGTGACATCAATAAGGGATCATAGCTTTCACCTGGATTCACCTGGTCAGTCTATGTCATGGAAAAAGCAGATGATTTCTGTTTTGTACACTCAGGGTATAGTGCCCTGGTGTCAAAAGTAGTGCACTACATAGTGAATAGGGTGCAATTTGGGATGCCGACATGGTTTGACTATCAGCTGTATCCAATCCTCTCACTGTGTTTCTGATGGTGAGCCAGATGTATGTGAAGCGCAGTCCGAGAGAGAGGGATCATCTGTACTGCCTACGTGGTCTCTGGTGCTCTTTTAATGCCAACAGAAACACCGTCGGCAAATACATGCAGATACATACTTCTTCTTATCATTGTTTTTCATTGCACCAAAGAAAACAACTGATAGACAACAATACAGATAAAAACACATTTGAAAAAACTGCCAGGGAGGATTGCAGAGGTCTTGAAAAAAGAAGGGTCAACACTGAAAATATTGACTCTTTGCATCAACTTCATAAAATGTTCAATAAAAGCCTTTGACACTTATGAAATGCTTCTAATTATACTTCAGTATTCCATAGTAACATCTGACAAAAATATCTAAAGACACTGAAGCAGCAAACTTTGTGGAAATTAATATTTGCAGTAAAACTGGCCTTCTTTAGACTAGTTGAGTATCTGGAGCATCAGCATTTGTGGGTTCGATTACAGGCTCAAAATGGCCAGAAACAAATACCTTTCTTCTGAAACTCGTCAGTCTATTCTTGTTCTGAGAAATGAAGGCTATTCCATGCTAGAAATTGCCAAGAAACTGAAGATCTTGTACAACGCTGTGTACTAATACTTCATAGCCCATCTTAATCTTCTCTTTTTATTGGACAGTCTGAGATATGGCTTTTTTCTTTGCAACTCTGCCTAGAAGGCCAGCATCCCGGAGTCGCCTCTTCACTGTTGACGTTGAGACTGGTGTTTTGCGGATCCGCAGATTTATAGAGGAGAATAATTTTCTACTCTTTAGGAACAATACCAGTTTGCATAGATTTGGTGCGATAGAGGCTCAGTAATCCAGAAAAACACTGATCACCAAAGAGGCACCAATCTCATCATGACCTGCTGCTGATATCTTTAAGTTACCAATTACCTCCATCACCTCCATTACATCATCACCTCCATCACCTCCATTACATCATCATCTCCATTACCTCCATTACATCATCACCTCCATCACCACCATTACATCATCACCTCCATTACCTCCATCACCTACATTACATCATCACCTCCATTACCTCCATCACCTCCATTACATCTTCACCTCCATCACCTCCATTACAGCATCACCTCCATTACAGCATCACCTCCATTACTTCCATTACCTCCATCACCTCCATTACATCTTCACCTCCATTACCTCCATCACCTCCATTACATCATCACCTCCATCACCACCATTACATCATCACCTCCATCACCTCCATTACATCGGGAGAATCATACTGAAGGAGAGAAGGGAAATGTCCCTTAATGTAATCCAGCTTTCTTTATTGTCTTTGACAGAGAGGAACCCACATTCACAAAGTCATTAAATTGACATGAAATAACATCAGGATCACTATAGGTCTTATTTCCTACAGTACATTGAGATGGGATAATTGTAGATGCTTTTTTCTTAGTCATCAGTTGGTTGATGATTTTCCAAGTTGACTTATTATTTAAGGATTCTTGGAATATGTTAGTAAAATATCTTCCTTCCTGATGTGCTCTGTGTGTGTGTGTTTGCGATCGTATGTTTCACGAGCGTGCGTTTGTGTGCTTTTGTTTGAAGCTTCAGAAGCCATTAGTAGTCTGTGGATAATTAGGTAGGTTCCTAAAGAAAAGGTTGCCTTGGAATTAATGGTCGCTCTGAACACAGACGTTTAACTCTGTTGCAAAACATGATTGAATTGTCCCTCATTTCAGTAAGTCACAACAATGAAATCTCTCCTTTCATAGAGATGTCACCGAGCCAACCTCTCTCACTGACAAATTATACATATTATTATACACATTATTATGCACCCTGCTACGGGACAAAGCCATCTGACCTCTTGTGAAATGCTCTGTCCTCATTGAGCCTTTGTACATAGGGAGAGTGGTGTGTGTGTTTGTGTGTGGTTTCTGTGCGTGTGTGTGTGCGTGTGTGTTTGTGTGTGGTTTCTGTGCGTGTGTGTTTGTTTGTGTGTTTGTTTGTGTTTGTGTGGTTTCTGTGTGTGTGTTTGTGTTTGTTTTTTGTGTGGTTTCTGTGTGTTTGTGTGTGGTTTCTGTGTGTGTGTGTGTGTGTGTGTTTGTGTGTGATTTCTGTGCGTGTGTGTTTGTGTGGTTTCTGTGTGTGTGTGTTTGCGTGTGGTTTCTGTGCGTGTGCGTTTGTGTGTGGTTTCTGTGCGTTTGTGTGTGTGTGTGTGTGTGTGTGTGGTTTCTGTGTGTTTGTGTTTGTGTGTGGTTTCTGTGCGTGTGTGTTTGTGTGTGGTTTCTGTGCGTGTGTGTTTGTGTGTGGTTTCTGTGCGTGTGTGTGTTTGTGTGTGGTTTCTGTACATGTGTGTTTGTGTGTGTTTGTATGTGGTTTCTGTGTGTGTGTGTGTTTGTGTGTGGTTTCTGTGTGTGTGTGTTTGTGTGTGGTTTCTGCGCGTGTGTATGTGTGTGTGTTTGTGTGTGGTTTCTGTGTGTATTTGTGTGTGTGTGTGTGTGTGTGTGTGTGTGTTTGTGTGTGGTTTCTGTGCGTGTGTGTGTTTGTGTGTGGTTTCTGTGTGTGTGTGTTTGTGTGTGGTTTCTGCGCGTGTGTATGTGTGTGTGTTTGTGTGTGGTTTCTGTGTGTATTTGTGTGTGTGTGTGTGTGTGTGTGTTTATGTGTGGTTCCAACTAACCTTTAGCTCTCTGGTGTCTGGTTTCTGACTGAATGAGTTCCGTTGTCTAATCAATCAATCAATGAATCAAACAGTCATACAACATGACATGTCCTCTGACTGTGTGTTGTTGTTAATGAAGATGTTTTATCTATCCTGTTCAATAAACTACAAATATGAGAGGAACGGGACTAATGTTGATCATGTTGTTATCTCTCTTCCTCCCCAGTGTTCTGAGCAATGAGTACGGTCCAGAGTGCTACGAGCTCCACGTCTCAGTGAAGGACTACTGCTTCGCCAGAGAGGACCGTATCATCGGCATGGCGGTCCTCCAGCTCAGAGACCTGGCCGACCAGGGGAGCTGCTGTGCCTGCTACCCCCTGGTGAAGAGCATCTCCATGGACGACACCGGACTCACCATCTTGAGGATACTCTCTCAAAGGACCAACGACGAAGTGGCCAAAGAGTTTTGTCGTCTCAAGACCGACATACGCTCTTCAGAAGAGGTGGCCTCCTAGTATGGAGACGGAGGGATGGATGGAATGGATGATTGCATGGAAGGGAAGAGAGGAGGGGAAGAGAGGGAGGGAGGCAAGAGGAAGGAAGGAAGGAAGGATCATGAAGGCCGACTGAGTTGAGGAGTTGTGTTGTCTGTTTTTGTGCATGTGCGTAAAACATCTGTTGGAATGTTCATTTTAAACTACAGTATGTACCAGTGTTTACTTACCGTATGCTCAATATTAAGTACTATATTCTACGAGTTATGTTAACGAGACATGAAATACCTTTTTGTACAACATTTCGATTTGTTCCGATAAAGTGCCAAACCAGAGGAAAAAAAGTACAACAACAAAACAAACAACAAAAGATAATAGTGATGAATTATGGTGAGACTTAATGTGTTTGATGAAAAATTTGCTTGATTATTTGGTTCGGTGTAAAATCATTCTCTCAAAGAAACGGTGGAGTTTTAATCGTTAAAAATCGTTCATTTGCACCCTCGTTTTGTTACTCGTCCCTTCACACAGCACTTGTTGTGCATGTCCCGTTTACAACTATGTCTCTTCTATCATCTCACAGTGATCACAGGGTCGGGGTCCATGTACCCTGGCCCTAAAACTCTTTGTATTTAAGCCGAAAACTGAAAAGAGACCATTTTTTTAACGGCGATGACTGCTATGTAAACCTTCATAGGTGTTTGTAATTTTATAACCATGACAACAACGAAAAGCCTCCAGTGCTGTCAGTCTACACAGAAATGGTGGATCCTGTTTTCTCTTTTTCTTTTTGCCTGTAATCTTTCCGTTCGGCCATCGGCTTTCAGCCTTTCTGTACGACCACTGTGAACACGAGCTTTGGAAGGCAAGCCTACATAACATTGGTTTGATATTGTTGTTTCCTATTTATTAAGATAACTTTGTTCCTGAGAAACTGCCAAAGTTATATAAAAATGTTTGTACAAAAGCAATCCATTACATGTATGAAAAAATATATATGTACATGTGAACTATTTACTTTTACAATGCTAAATATCTGATTGTTGATGGGCCGGTTCTAGAACTATTTTTTTTGTTTGTGTGAAGCTATTTACAAGATTTGAGAGTCGCAAAATGTTACTTTACACATTAGTTGAATTCAGCTTCTGCCATTTGGTTTATTTTTCTTCATAAAGGAACGAGTCTGACATTGGGTAAATATGCAACATTCCTATGTATTGCACTGATGGCGAATTGTATGTCATGTAAATATATTTAGTGAGAAATTGTACAAAACAACAGTCTCCTTTATTTCCAACACATTGTTCAGTGTTTTTTTTTGTTGTTTAATAATCTGATACAGTGATTCAGTGATATAATCATATATGCTGTAACCTCTATATACAGTATCTATTGCCAGAAAACATTTCACGTCTCAAATGGAATGACAGAGTAATGTACTCTATGGCCCACAGAGATCCTATAAATCACTAGAGTTCTAAGTCATTCTATTGTATGAACCTTCCCACTTAAAGATGCAATCTGTAACTTCATTGTCCCCTGTGGCCCTGGGCTCAAATGAAACCCACCAAGTAATCAACCCTAACCTTTCCTACCCCTCTCCTGGGGGACCACCAGACAGTATTAATTTTCGCACTAGCCCCGACGTTCCAAGGCTGAGAATACTTTAACACTAATCAGTAGAGAACATTTTCAGTGCCCCTTTTGAAGCTCAGAGTGAGAATGAATTGACTCACAGACTGGGTGTGTCAAAAAAAGTTAATCAAGGGGCGTGTCCGTGGCCTATGGGCCCTGGTCAAAAGTAGTGCACTATATAGTAAATATGGTGCCATTTGAGATGCTAACCAATAGAGAACACCCACCAGGGGCTATTCTTCTGTGAAGTCCAGAGGCAGCTAGCTAGCTACTCTTAGCTGTTTGCTCATTCTCAGCCCACAATTGTGTTATTGTGGAGAGCTGAAAGGCTTCAATAGACAGACTAGTCTTTAATTAGTCAAAACAAAGAGCATTTCGGGAGCTTGGGACTGTAAGGTTCTATCTGCAAAAAGATGAGTCTGATATAACTGTCAGAAATGTCTATATTGAATTATTTTGAACTTAACAACATTAATTGGGGTAATTCGATACTACTATATAGTTAGGGAACATTGAACAGAACAACGCTATGTCAATAACTACATTTTGTCAAAAATGTCAGATAGACCCTTATAGCCTCAAGGTCTCAATTTATCAATGTCATCTTATTGTCTACATCCCAAACAACACCCTATATAGTGCACTTATTTGACCATAGCCAATAGGGCTATATATTCCCTATAGGGTCTAGGGTGTTTGGGATGCAGTCTTGTCTTTGTTTTACAGTGAAGGGGGCCTGGCTGGCTGCTGGGATGAGAGCTATTTATAATTCTGCTGTTGGATCCATGGTGTCTTCAGAGATCAATTCATTCATCTCTCTCTCTCTCTCTCTCTCTCTCTCTCTCTCTCTCTCTCAGCACACAAGCTGTGACATCTGAGCTAGTCTCATAGAGGCTCAGCCTGAAGCATTTGAAGCTAGCTAACTCTTCCTGTTGTGCAAGTCTGTGTCTCAAATGGCACCCTATTCCCTACATAGTGCCATGGGCCCTGGTCAAAAGTAGTGCACTAAATCGGAAATAGTGTGCCATTTGGGATACATCCCTAGTCTCCATGCACGTCACAAACAGTATGGGTGCCTTTTGTAGATATTCTCACTCCAACAGCGTAACTCTGTAATGTAGAATAATGCCTGCATGTCGAGCCCTTATATTTAGCCTCACAATTAAGTGTTTTAACATTTTCTTTTCAGGACAACCAGGGCTACAAACGTACAACACAAAACAATTTGACAATAACAGTTGCATTCATTCGTTTTTTTGACAAATAGCAATTTAAAAAAAAACGTTTAGCCAAAGCAAAAACCTGATAAAAATGTATTTATATGAATGCTGTTCGGTAAGTACAGAAATGATTTGCTCAGGGTGAAATGAATATCCAACTAGTCAGTGACAACTGTGTGGAGTATGGTGTTTGTGACAGCAACTATGTGAGATTATTACAGTATTCTAATCAAATTAAATCAAACTGTATTAGTCACATGCGCCGAATACAACAGGTGTAGACCTTACAGTGAAATGCTTACTTACGAGCCCCTAACCAACAATGCAGTTAAAAAAAATACAGATAAGAATAAGAGATAAAAGTAACAAGTAATTAAAGAGCAGCAGTGAAATAGCAATAGCGAGACTATATACAGGGGCGTACCGATGCAGAGTCAATGTGCGGGGGGCACCGGTTACTTGAGGTAGTATGTACATGTAGGTAGAGATATTAAAGTGACTATGCATAGATCACAACAGAGAGTAGCAGTGGTGTAAAGAAGGGGTGGGGAGCACTGCAAATAGTCTGGGTAGCCATTTGACTAGATGTTCAGGAGTCTTATGGCTTGGGGGTAAAAGCTGACTTTACAGGGGCACCTTCAGGATCCGCCCTTGTCTCACAAACACCACTGTAGCTCATCCACGTTGATTCACACAGACTTACCAACGGATGCAGATGAAATAGACTAATCCAATTGTACAACCCAGAAGTCTGTAGCTCAAACACAATGTTCAAAAGGGGTTAGAAGTAAAAATTGCGCCGGAGTTGCGGTGGGACTCATTGGGTTAATGCTATACTGGGTTGAACTGTATGTAGCTGACAAGCGATGATCCAAAGACTAAGTGCTAGATTCAATCAGTTCTGCCTTTACCTGCGATAACCGAAAACTGCATAGCAGTTCAATTTTTTTTAGGCGGTGTCGAAAGTGTAACTGCATTGGAGCGGTCAAATCAGCAAATGGCTCACGGCGTTATACCTATTTTACCTGTATACCTAATTCGGACATAGTATAATTGATGGTGTAACAGTGTAGTGTCTTGATGGTGATGGTGGTAGTATAATTGATGGTGTAACAGTGTAGTGTCTTGATGGTGATGGTGGTAGTATAATTGATGGTGTAACAGTGTAGTGGCTTGATGGTGATGGTGGTAGTATAATTGATGGTGTAACAGTGTAGTGTCTTGATGGTGATGGTGGTAGTATAATTGATGGTGTAACAGTGTAGTGTCTTGATGGTGAAGGTGGTAGTATAATTGATGGTGTAACATTGTAGTGTCTTGATGGGGATGGTGGTAGTATGATTGATGGTGTAACAGTGTAGTGTCTTGATGGTGAAGGTGGTAGTATAATTGATGGTGTAACAGTGTAGTGTCTTGATGGTGAAGGTGGTAGTATAATTGATGGTGTAACAGTGTAGTGTCTTGATGGTGATGGTGGTAGTATAATTGATGGTGTAACAGTGTAGTGTCTTGATGGTGATGGTGGTAGTATAATTGATGGTGTAACAGTGTAGTGTCTTGATGGTGATGGTGGTAGTATAATTGATGGTGTAACAGTGTAGTGTCTTGATGGTGAAGGTGGTAGTATAATTGATGGTGTAACAGTGTAGTGTCTTGATGGTGAAGGTGGTAGTATAATTGATGGTGTAACAGTGTAGTGTCTTGATGGTGATGGTGGTAGTATAGTTGATGGTGTAACAGTGTAGTGCCATGATGGTTACGGTGGTAGTATAATTGATGGTGTAACAGTGTAGTGTCTTGATGGTGATAGTATAATTGATGGTGTAACAGTGTAGTGTCTTGATGGTGGTAGTATAATTGATGGTGTAACAGTGTAGTGTCTTTATGGTGAAGGTGGTAGTATAAGTGATGGTGAAGGTGGTAGTATAATTGATGGTGTAACAGTGTAGTGTCTTGATGGTGAAGGTGGTAGTATAATTGATGGTGTAACAGTGTAGTGTCTTGATGGTGAAGGTGGTAGTATAATTGATGGTGAAGGTGGTAGTATAATTGATGGTGTAACAGTGTAGTGTCTTGATGGTGAAGGTGGTAGTATAATTGATGGTGTAACAGTGTAGTGTCTTGATGGTGAAGGTGGTATTATAATTGATGGTGTAACAGTGTAGTGTCTTGATGGTGATGGTGGTAGTATAATTGATGGTGTAACAGTGTAGTGTCTTGATGGTGAAGGTGGTAGTATAATTGATGGTGAAGGTGGTAGTATAATTGATGGTGTAACAGTGTAGTGTCTTGATGGTGAAGGTGGTAGTATAATTGATGGTGTAACAGTGTAGTGTCTTGATGGTGAAGGTGGTAGTATAATTGATGGTGTAACAGTGTAGTGTCTTGATGGTGATGGTGGTAGTATAATTGATGGTGTAACAGTGTAGTGTCTTGATGGTGAAGGTGGTAGTATAATTGATGGTGTAACAGTGTAGTGTCTTGATGGTGATGGTGGTAGTATAATTGATGGTGTAACAGTGTAGTGTCTTGATGGTGATGGTGGTAGTATAATTGATGGTGTAACAGTGTAGTGTCTTGATGGTGATGGTGGTAGTATAATTGATGGGTTAACAGTGTAGTGTCTTTATGGTGAAGGTGGTAGTATAATTGATGGTGTAACAGTGTAGTGTCTTGATGGTGATGGTGGTAGTATAATTGATGGTGTAACAGTGTAGTGTCTTGATGGTGGTAGTATAATTGATGGTGTAACAGTGTAGTGTCTTGATGGTGATGGTGGTAGTATAATTGATGGTGTAACAGTGTAGTGTCTTGATGGTGAAGGTGGTAGTATAATTGATGGTGTAACAGTGTAGTGTCTTGATGGTGAAGGTGGTAGTATAATTGATGGTGTAACAGTGTAGTGTCTTGATGGTGATGGTGGTAGTATAGTTGATGGTGTAACAGTGTAGTGCCATGATGGTTACGGTGGTAGTATAATTGATGGTGTAACAGTGTAGTGTCTTGATGGTGATGGTGGTAGTATAATTGATGGTGTAACAGTGTAGTGTCTTGATGGTGGTAGTATAATTGATGGTGTAACAGTGTAGTGTCTTGATGGTGAAGGTGGTAGTATAATTGATGGTGTAACAGTGTAGTGTCTTGATGGTGAAGGTGGTAGTATAATTGATGGTGAAGGTGGTAGTATAATTGATGGTGTAACAGTGTAGTGTCTTGATGGTGAAGGTGGTAGTATAATTGATGGTGTAACAGTGTAGTGTCTTGATGGTGAAGGTGGTATTATAATTGATGGTGTAACAGTGTAGTGTCTTGATGGTGATGGTGGTAGTATAATTGATGGTGTAACAGTGTAGTGTCTTGATGGTGGTAGTATAATTGATGGTGTAACAGTGTAGTGTCTTTATGGTGAAGGTGGTAGTATAATTGATGGTGTAACAGTGTAGTGTCTTGATGGTGAAGGTGGTAGTATATTTGATGGTGTAACAGTGTAGTGTCTTTATGGTGATGGTGGTAGTATAATTGATGGTGTAACAGTGTAGTGTCTTGATGGTGATGGTGGTAGTATAATTGATGGTGTAACAGTGTAGTGTCTTGATGGTGATGGTGGTAGTATAATTGATGGTGTAACAGTGTAGTGTCTTGATGGTGAAGGTGGTAATCTAATTGATGGTGTAACAGTGTAGTGTCTTGATGGTGAAGGTGGTAATTGATGGTAGTATAATTGATGGTGTAACAGTGTAGTGTCTTGATGGTGATGGTGGTAGTATAATTGATGGTGTAACAGTGTAGTGTCTTGATGGTGAAGGTGGTAATTGATGGTAGTATAATTGATGGTGTAACAGTGTAGTGTCTTGATGGTGATGGTGGTAGTATAATTGATGGTGTAACAGTGTAGTGTCTTGATGGTGATGGTGGTAGTATAATTGATGGTGTAACAGTGTAGTGTCTTGATGGTGATGGTGGTAGTATAATTGATGGTGTAACAGTGTAGTGTCTTGATGGTGAAGGTGGTAGTATAATTGATGGTGTAACAGTGTAGTGTCTTGATGGTGAAGGTGGTAGTATATTTGATGGTGTAACAGTGTAGTGTCTTTATGGTGATGGTGGTAGTATAATTGATGGTGTAACAGTGTAGTGTCTTGATGGGGATGGTGGTAGTATAATTGATGGTGTAACAGTGTAGTGTCTTGATGGTGATGGTGGTAGTATAATTGATGGTGTAACAGTGTAGTGTCTTGATGGTGAAGGTGGTAATCTAATTGATGGTGTAACAGTGTAGTGTCTTGATGGTGAAGGTGGTAATTGATGGTAGTATAATTGATGGTGTAACAGTGTAGTGTCTTGATGGTGATGGTGGTAGTATAATTGATGGTGTAACAGTGTAGTGTCTTGATGGTGAAGGTGGTAATTGATGGTAGTATAATTGATGGTGTAACAGTGTAGTGTCTTGATGGTGATGGTGATAGTATAATTGATGGTGTAACAGTGTAGTGTCTTGATGGTGATGGTGGTAGTATAATTGATGGTGTAACAGTGTAGTGTCTTGATGGTGATGGTGGTAGTATAATTGATGGTGTAACAGTGTAGTGTCTTTATGGTGAAGGTGGTAGTATAATTGATAGTGCAACAGTGTAGTGTCTTGATGGTGATGGTGGTAGTATAATTGATGGTGTAACAGTGTAGTGTCTTGATGTTGATGGTGGTAGTATAATTGATGGTGTAACAGTGTAGTGTCTTGATGGTGATGGTGGTAGTATAATTGATGGTGTAACAGTGTAGTGTCTTGATGGTGATGGTGGTAGTATAATTGATGGTGTAACAGTGTAGTGTCTTGATGGTGAAGGTGGTAATATAATTGATGGTGTAACAGTGTAGTGTCTTGATGGTGAAGGTGATAATTGATGGTAGTATAATTGATGGTGTAACAGTGTAGTGTCTTGATGGTGATGGTGGTAGTATAATTGATGGTGTAACAGTGTAGTGTCTTGATGGTGAAGGTGGTAATTGATGGTAGTATAATTGATGGTGTAACAGTGTAGTGTCTTGATGGTGATGGTGGTACTATAATTGATGGTGTAACAGTGTAGTGTCTTGATGGTGATGGTGGTAGTATAATTGATGGTGTAACAGTGTAGTGTCTTGATGGTGATGGTGGTAGTATAATTGATGGTGTAACAGTGTAGTGTCTTTATGGTGAAGGTGGTAGTATAATTGATAGTGTAACAGTGTAGTGTCTTGATGGTGATGGTGGTAGTATAATTGATGGTGTAACAGTGTAGTGTCTTGAAGTTGATGGTGGTAGTATAATTGATGGTGTAACAGTGTAGTGTCTTGATGGTGATGGTGGTAGTATAATTGATGGTGTAACAGTGTAGTGTCTTGATGGTGATGGTGGTAGTATAATTGATGGTGTAACAGTGTAGTGTCTTGATGGTGAAGGTGGTAATATAATTGATGGTGTAACAGTGTAGTGTCTTGATGGTGAAGGTGATAATTGATGGTAGTATAATTGATGGTGTAACAGTGTAGTGTCTTGATGGTGATGGTGGTAGTATAATTGATGGTGTAACAGTGTAGTGTCTTGATGGTGAAGGTGGTAGTATAATTGATAGTGTAACAGTGTAGTGTCTTGATGATGATGGTGGTAGTATAATTGATGGTGTAACAGTGTAGTGTCTTGATGGTGATGGTGGTAGTATAATTGATGGTGTAACAGTGTAGTGTCTTGATGGTGATGGTGGTAGTATAATTGATGGTGTAACAGTGTAGTGTCTTGATGGTGATGGTGGTAGTATAATTGATGGTGTAACAGTGTAGTGTCTTGATGGTGATGGTGGTAGTAAAATTGATGGTGTAACAGTGTAGTGTCTTGATGGTGAAGGTGGTAGTACAATTGATGGTGTAACAGTGTAGTGTCTTGATGGTGATGGTCGTAGTATAGTTGATGGTGTAACAGTGTAGTGCCGTGATGGTGGTAGTATAATTGATGGTGTAACAGTGTAGTGTCTTGATGGTGATGGTGGTAGTATAATTGATGGTGTAACAGTGTAGTGTCTTTATGGTGAAGGTGGTAGTATAATTGATGGTGTAACAGTGTAGTGTCTTGATGGTGAAGGTGGTAGTATATTTGATGGTGTAACAGTGTAGTGTCTTTATGGTGATGGTGGTAGTATAATTGATGGTGTAACAGTGTAGTGTCTTGATGGGGATGGTGGTAGTATAATTGATGGTGTAACAGTGTAGTGTCTTGATGGTGATGGTGGTAGTATAATTGATGGTGTAACAGTGTAGTGTCTTTATGGTGAAGGTGGTAGTATAATTGATAGTGTAACAGTGTAGTGTCTTGATGGTGATGGTGGTAGTATAATTGATGGTGTAACAGTGTAGTGTCTTGAAGTTGATGGTGGTAGTATAATTGATGGTGTAACAGTGTAGTGTCTTGATGGTGATGGTGGTAGTATAATTGATGGTGTAACAGTTTAGTGTCTTGATGGTGATGGTGGTAGTATAATTGATGGTGTAACAGTGTAGTGTCTTGATGGTGAAGGTGGTAATATAATTGATGGTGTAACAGTGTAGTGTCTTGATGGTGAAGGTGATAATTGATGGTAGTATAATTGATGGTGTAACAGTGTAGTGTCTTGATGGTGATGGTGGTAGTATAATTGATGGTGTAACAGTGTAGTGTCTTGATGGTGAAGGTGGTAGTATAATTGATAGTGTAACAGTGTAGTGTCTTGATGATGATGGTGGTAGTATAATTGATGGTGTAACAGTGTAGTGTCTTGATGGTGATGGTGGTAGTATAATTGATGGTGTAACAGTGTAGTGTCTTGATGGTGATGGTGGTAGTATAATTGATGGTGTAACAGTGTAGTGTCTTGATGGTGAAGGTGGGAGTATAATTGATGGTGTAACAGTGTAGTGTCTTGATGGTGAAGGTGGTAGTATAATTGATGGTGTAACAGTGTAGTGTCTTGATGGTGATGGTGGTAGTATAATTGATGGTGTAACAGTGTAGTGTCTTGATGGTGAAGGTGGTAGTATAATTGATGGTGTAACAGTGTAGTGTCTTGATGGTGATGGTGGTAGTATAATTGATGGTGTAACAGTGTAGTGTCTTGATGGTGATGGTGGTAGTATAATTGATGGTGTAACAGTGTAGTGTCTTAATGGTGAAGGTGGTAGTATATTTGATGGTGTAACAGTGTAGTGTCTTTATGGTGATGGTGGTAGTATAATTGATGGTGTAACAGTGTAGTGTCTTGATGGGGATGGTGGTAGTATAATTGATGGTGTAACAGTGTAGTGTCTTGATGGTGATGGTGGTAGTATAATTGATGGTGTAACAGTGTAGTGTCTTGATGGTGAAGGTGTTAATATAATTGATGGTGTAACAGTGTAGTGTCTTGATGGTGAAGGTCGTAATTGATGGTAGTATAATTGATGGTGTAACAGTGTAGTGTCTTGATGGTGATGGTGGTAGTATAATTGATGGTGTAACAGTGTAGTGTCTTGATGGTGATGGTGGTAGTATAATTGATGGTGTAACAGTGTAGTGTCTTGATGGGGATGGTGGTAGTATAATTGATGGTGTAACAGTGTAGTTAGTGTCTTGATGGTGATGGAGGTAGTATAATTGATGGTGTAACAGTGTAGTGTCTTGATGGTGAAGGTCGTAATTGATGGTAGTATAATTGATGGTGTAACAGTGTAGTGTCTTGATGGTGATGGTGGTAGTATAATTGATGGTGTAACAGTGTAGTGTCTTGATGGTGATGGTGGTAGTATAGTTGATGGTGTAACAGTGTAGTGCCATGATGGTGATGGTGGTAGTATAATTGATGGTGTAACAGTGTAGTGTCTTGATGGGGATGGTGGTAGTATAATTGATGGTGTAACAGTGTAGTGTCTTGATGGTGAAGGCGGTAGTATAATTGATGGTGTAACAGTGTAGTGTCTTGATGGTGATGGTGGTAGTATAATTGATGGTGTAACAGTGTAGTGTCTTGATGGGAATGGTGGTAGTAAAATTGATGGTGTAACAGTGTAGTGTCTTGATGGTGAAGGTGGTAGTATAATTGATGGTGTAACAGTGTAGTGTCTTGATGGTGATGGTGGTAGTATAATTGATGGTGTAACAGTGTAGTGTCTTGATGGTGATGGTGGTAGTATAATTGATGGTGTAACAGTGTAGTGTCTTTATGGTGAAGGTGGTAGTATAATTTATGGTGTAACAGTGTAGTATCTTGATGGGGATGGTGGTAGTATATTTGATAGTGTAACAGTGTAGTGTCTTGATGGTGATGGTGGTAGTATAATTGATGGTGTAACAGGTTAGTGTCTTGATGGTGAAGGTGGTAGTATAATTGATGGTGTAACAGTGTAGTGTCTTGATGGTGAAGGTGGTAGTATAATTGATGGTGTAACAGTGTAGTGTCTTGATGGTGATGGTGGTAGTATAATTGATGGTGTAACAGTGTAGTGTCTTGATGGTGATGGTGGTAGTATGATTGATGGTGTAACAGTGTAGTGTCTTGATGGTGATGGTGGTAGTATAATTGATGGTGTAACAGTGTAGTGTCTTGATGGTGATGGTGGTAGTATAATTGATGGTGTAACAGTGTAGTGTCTTGATGGTGAAGGTGGTAATTGATGGTAGTATAATTGATGGTGTAACAGTGTAGTGTCTTGATGGTGATGGTGGTAGTATAATTGATGGTATAACAGTGTAGTGTCTTGATGGGGATGGTGGTAGTATAATTGATGGTGTAACAGTGTAGTGTCTTGATGGTGATGGTGGTAGTATAATTGATGGTGTAACAGTGTAGTGTATTGATGGGGATGGTGATAGTATAATTGATGGTGTAACAGTGTAGTGTCTTGATGGTGAAGGTGGTAATGTAGTTGATGGTGTAACAGTGTAGTGTCTTGATGGTGATGGTGGTATTATAGTTGATGGTGTAACAGTGTAGTGCCATGATGGTGATGGTGGTAGTATAATTGATGGTGTAACAGTGTAGTGTCTTGATGGTGATGGTGGTAGTATAAGTGATGCTGTAACAGTGTAGTGTCTTGATGGTGATGGTGGTAGTATAATTGATGGTGTAACAGTGTAGTGTATTGATGGGGATGGTGATAGTATAATTGATGGTGTAACAGTGTAGTGTCTTGATGGTGAAGGTGGTAGTATAATTGATGGTGTAACAGTGTAGTGTCTTGATGGTGATGGTGGTATTATAGTTGATGGTGTAACAGTGTAGTGCCATGATGGTGATGGTGGTAGTATAATTGATGGTGTAACAGTGTAGTGTCTTGATGGTGATGGTGGTAGTATAATTGATGGTGTAACAGTGTAGTGTCTTGATGGTGATGGTGGTAGTATAATTGATGGTGTAACAGTGTAGTGTCTTTATGGTGAAGGTGGTAATATAATTGATGGTGTAACAGTGTAGTGTCTTGATGGTGATGGTGGTAGTATAATTGATGGTGTAACAGTGTAGTGTCTTGATGGGGATGGTGATAGTATAATTGATGGTGTAACAGTGTAGTGTCTTGATGGTGATGGTGGTAGTATAATTGATGGTGTAACACTGTAGTGTCTTGATGGTGAAGGTGGTAGTATAATTGATGGTGTAACAGTGTAGTGTCTTGATGGTGATGGTGGTAGTATAATTGATGGTGTAACAGTGTAGTGTCTTGATGGTGAAGGTGGTAGTATAATTGATGGTGTAACAGTGTAGTGTCTTGATGGTGATGGTGGTAGTATAATTGATGGTGTAACAGTGTAGTGTCTTGATGGTGATGGTGGTAGTATAATTGATGGTGTAACAGTGTAGTGTCTTTATGGTGAAGGTGGTAGTATAATTGATGGTGTAACAGTGTAGTGTCTTGATGGTGATGGTGGTAGTATAATTGATGGTGTAACAGTGTAGTGTCTTGATGGGGATGGTGGTAGTATAATTGATGGTGTAACAGTGTAGTGTCTTGATGGTGATGGTGGTAGTATAATTGATGGTGTAACAGTGTAGTGTCTTGATGGTGATGGTTGTAGTATAATTGATGGTGTAACAGTGTAGTGTCTTTATGGTGAAGGTGGTAGTATAATTGATGGTGTAACAGTGTAGTGTCTTGATGGTGAAGGTGGTAGTATAATTGATGGTGTAACAGTGTAGTGTCTTGATGGTGATGGTGGTAGTATAATTGATGGTGTAACAGTGTAGTGTCTTGATGGTGATGGTGGTAGTATAATTGATGGTGTAACAGTGTAGTGTCTTTATGGTGAAGGTGGTAGTATAATTGATGGTGTAACAGTGTAGTGTCTTGATGGTGATGGTGGTAGTAGAATTGATGGTGTAACAGTGTAGTGTCTTGATGGGGATGGTGGTAGTATAATTGATGGTGTAACAGTGTAGTGTCTTTATGGTGAAGGTGGTAATATAATTGATGGTGTAACAGTGTAGTGTCTTGATGGTGATGGTGGTAGTATAATTGATGGTGTAACAGTGTAGTGTCTTGATGGGGATGGTGGTAGTATAATTGATGGTGTAACAGTGTAGTGTCTTGATGGTGATGGTGGTAGTATAATTGATGGTGTAACAGTGTAGTGTCTTGATGGTGGTAGTATAATTGATGGTGTAACAGTGTAGTGTCTTGATGGTGATGGTGGTAGTATAATTGATGGTGTAACAGTGTAGTGTCTTTATGGTGAAGGTGGTAGTATAATTGATGGTGTAACAGTGTAGTGTCTTGATGGTGGTAGTATAATTGATGGTGTAACAGTGTAGTGTCTTGATGGTGATGGTGGTAGTATAATTGATGGTGAAGGTTGTAGTATAATTGATGGTGTAACAGTGTAGTGTCTTGATGGTGAAGGTGGTAGTATAATTGATGGTGTAACAGTGAAGTGCAATGATGGTTATGGTGGTAGTGCCATGATGGTGATGGTGGTAGTATAATTGATGGTGTAACAGTGTAGTGTCTTGATGGTGATGGTGGTAGTATAATTGATGGTGTAACAGTGTAGTGTCTTGATGGTGAAGGCGGTAGTATAATTGATGGTGTAACAGTGTAGTGTCTTGATGGTGATGGTGGTAGTATAATTGATGGTGTAACAGTGTAGTGTCTTGATGGGAATGGTGGTAGTAAAATTGATGGTGTAACAGTGTAGTGTCTTGATGGTGAAGGTGGTAGTATAATTGATGGTGTAACAGTGTAGTGTCTTGATGGTGATGGTGGTAGTATAATTGATGGTGTAACAGTGTAGTGTCTTGATGGTGAAGGTGGTAGTATAATTGATGGTGTAACAGTGTAGTGTCTTGATGGTGAAGGTGGTAGTATAATTGATGGTGTAACAGTGTAGTGTCTTGATGGTGATGGTGGTAGTATAATTGATGGTGTAACAGTGTAGTGTCTTGATGGTGAAGGTGGTAGTATAATTGATGGTGTAACAGTGTAGTGTCTTGATGGTGATGGTGGTAGTATAATTGATGGTGTAACAGTGTAGTGTCTTGATGGTGATGGTGGTAGTATAATTGATGGTGTAACAGTGTAGTGTCTTGATGGTGAAGGTGGTAGTATAATTGATGGTGTAACAGTGTAGTGTCTTGATGGTGATGGTGGTAGTATAGTTGATGGTGTAACAGTGTAGTGCCATGATGGTGATGGTGGTAGTATAATTGATGGTGTAACAGTGTAGTGTCTTGATGGTGATGGTGGTAGTATAGTTGATGGTGTAACAGTGTAGTGTCTTGATGGGGATGGTGGTAGTATAATTGATGGTGTAACAGTGTAGTGTCTTGATGGTGATGGTGGTAGTATAATTGATGGTGTAACAGTGTAGTGTCTTTATGGTGAAGGTGGTAGTATAATTTATGGTGTAACAGTGTAGTGTCTTGATGGGGATGGTGGTAGTATATTTGATAGTGTAACAGTGTAGTGTCTTGATGGTGATGGTGGTAGTATAATTGATGGTGTAACAGGTTAGTGTCTTGATGGTGAAGGTGGTAGTATAATTGATGGTGTAACAGTGTAGTGTCTTGATGGTGAAGGTGGTAGTATAATTGATGGTGTAACAGTGTAGTGTCTTGATGGTGATGGTGGTAGTATAATTGATGGTGTAACAGTGTAGTGTCTTGATGGTGATGGTGGTAGTATGATTGATGGTGTAACAGTGTAGTGTCTTGATGGTGAAGGTGGTAGTATAATTGATGGTGTAACAGTGTAGTGTCTTGATGGTGATGGTGGTAGTATAATTGATGGTGTAACAGTGTAGTGTCTTGATGGTGAAGGTGGTAATTGATGGTAGTATAATTGATGGTGTAACAGTGTAGTGTCTTGATGGTGATGGTGGTAGTATAATTGATGGTGTAACAGTGTAGTGTCTTGATGGGGATGGTGGTAGTATAATTGATGGTGTAACAGTGTAGTGTCTTGATGGTGATGGTGGTAGTATAATTGATGGTGTAACAGTGTAGTGTATTGATGGGGATGGTGATAGTATAATTGATGGTGTAACAGTGTAGTGTCTTGATGGTGAAGGTGGTAATGTAGTTGATGGTGTAACAGTGTAGTGTATTGATGGGGATGGTGATAGTATAATTGATGGTGTAACAGTGTAGTGTCTTGATGGTGAAGGTGGTAGTATAATTGATGGTGTAACAGTGTAGTGTCTTGATGGTGATGGTGGTATTATAGTTGATGGTGTAACAGTGTAGTGCCATGATGGTGATGGTGGTAGTATAATTGATGGTGTAACAGTGTAGTGTCTTGATGGTGATGGTGGTAGTATAATTGATGGTGTAACAGTGTAGTGTCTTGATGGTGATGGTGGTAGTATAATTGATGGTGTAACAGTGTAGTGTCTTTATGGTGAAGGTGGTAATATAATTGATGGTGTAACAGTGTAGTGTCTTGATGGTGATGGTGGTAGTATAATTGATGGTGTAACAGTGTAGTGTCTTGATGGGGATGGTGGTAGTATAATTGATGGTGTAACAGTGTAGTGTCTTGATGGTGATGGTGGTAGTATAATTGATGGTGTAACACTGTAGTGTCTTGATGGTGAAGGTGGTAGTATAATTGATGGTGTAACAGTGTAGTGTCTTGATGGTGATGGTGGTAGTATAATTGATGGTGTAACAGTGTAGTGTCTTGATGGTGAAGGTGGTAGTATAATTGATGGTGTAACAGTGTAGTGTCTTGATGGTGATGGTGGTAGTATAATTGATGGTGTAACAGTGTAGTGTCTTGATGGTGATGGTGGTAGTATAATTGATGGTGTAACAGTGTAGTGTCTTTATGGTGAAGGTGGTAGTATAATTGATGGTGTAACAGTGTAGTGTCTTGATGGTGATGGTGGTAGTATAATTGATGGTGTAACAGTGTAGTGTCTTGATGGGGATGGTGGTAGTATAATTGATGGTGTAACAGTGTAGTGTCTTGATGGTGATGGTGGTAGTATAATTGATGGTGTAACAGTGTAGTGTCTTGATGGTGATGGTTGTAGTATAATTGATGGTGTAACAGTGTAGTGTCTTTATGGTGAAGGTGGTAGTATAATTGATGGTGTAACAGTGTAGTGTCTTGATGGTGATGGTGGTAGTATAATTGATGGTGTAACAGTGTAGTGTCTTGATGGTGGTAGTATAATTGATGGTGTAACAGTGTAGTGTCTTGATGGTGATGGTGGTAGTATAATTGATGGTGTAACAGTGTAGTGTCTTTATGGTGAAGGTGGTAGTATAATTGATGGTGTAACAGTGTAGTGTCTTGATGGTGGTAGTATAATTGATGGTGTAACAGTGTAGTGTCTTGATGGTGATGGTGGTAGTATAATTGATGGTGTAACAGTGTAGTGTCTTGATGGTGAAGATGGTAATTGATGGTAGTATAATTGATGGTGTAACAGTGTAGTGTCTTGATGGTGATGGTGGTAGTATAATTGATGGTGTAACAGTGTAGTGTCTTGATGGGGATGGTGGTAGTATAATTGATGGTGTAACAGTGTAGTGTCTTGATGGTGATGGTGGTAGTATAATTGATGGTGTAACAGTGTAGTGTATTGATGGGGATGGTGATAGTATAATTGATGGTGTAACAGTGTAGTGTCTTGATGGTGAAGGTGGTAATGTAGTTGATGGTGTAACAGTGTAGTGTCTTGATGGTGATGGTGGTATTATAGTTGATGGTGTAACAGTGTAGTGCCATGATGGTGATGGTGGTAGTATAATTGATGGTGTAACAGTGTAGTGTCTTGATGGTGATGGTGGTAGTATAAGTGATGGTGTAACAGTGTAGTGTCTTGATGGTGATGGTGGTAGTATAATTGATGGTGTAACAGTGTAGTGTCTTGATGGGGATGGTGGTAGTATAATTGATGGTGTAACAGTGTAGTGTCTTGATGGTGAAGGTGGTAGTATAATTGATGGTGTAACAGTGTAGTGTCTTGATGGTGATGGTGGTATTATAGTTGATGGTGTAACAGTGTAGTGCCATGATGGTGATGGTGGTAGTATAATTGATGGTGTAACAGTGTAGTGTCTTGATGGTGATGGTGGTAGTATAATTGATGGTGTAACAGTGTAGTGTCTTGATGGTGATGGTGGTAGTATAATTGATGGTGTAACAGTGTAGTGTCTTTATGGTGAAGGTGGTAATATAATTGATGGTGTAACAGTGTAGTGTCTTGATGGTGATGGTGGTAGTATAATTGATGGTGTAACAGTGTAGTGTCTTGATGGGGATGGTGGTAGTATAATTGATGGTGTAACAGTGTAGTGTCTTGATGGTGATGGTGGTAGTATAATTGATGGTGTAACAGTGTAGTGTCTTGATGGTGATGGTTGTAGTATAATTGATGGTGTAACAGTGTAGTGTCTTTATGGTGAAGGTGGTAGTATAATTGATGGTGTAACAGTGTAGTGTCTTGATGGTGATGGTGGTAGTATAATTGATGGTGTAACAGTGTAGTGTCTTGATGGTGGTAGTATAATTGATGGTGTAACAGTGTAGTGTCTTGATGGTGATGGTGGTAGTATAATTGATGGTGTAACAGTGTAGTGTCTTTATGGTGAAGGTGGTAGTATAATTGATGGTGTAACAGTGTAGTGTCTTGATGGTGGTAGTATAATTGATGGTGTAACAGTGTAGTGTCTTGATGGTGATGGTGGTAGTATAATTGATGGTGAAGGTTGTAGTATAATTGATGGTGTAACAGTGTAGTGTCTTGATGGTGAAGGTGGTAGTATAATTGATGGTGTAACAGTGAAGTGCAATGATGGTTATGGTTGTAGTATAATTGATGGTGTAACAGTGTAGTGTCTTGATGGTGAAGGTGGTAGTATAATTGATGGTGTAACAGTGTAGTGGCTTGATGGTGATGGTGGTAGAATAATTGATGGTGTAACAGTGTAGTGCCATGATGGTGATGGTGGTAGTGTAATTGATGGTGTAACAGTGTAGTGTCTTGATGGTGATGGTGGTAGTATAATTGATGGTGTAACAGTGTAGTGTCTTGATTGTGATGGTGGTAGTATAATTGATGGTGTAACAGTGTAGTGTCTTTATGGTGAAGGTGGTAGTATAATTGATGGTGTAACAGTGTAGTGTCTTGATGGTGATGGTGGTAGTATAATTGATGGTGTAACAGTGTAGTGTCTTGATGGGGATGGTGGTAGTATAATTGATGGTGTAACAGTGTAGTGTCTTTATGGTGAAGGTGGTAGTATAATTGATGGTGTAACAGTGTAGTGTCTTGATGGTGATGGTGGTAGTATAATTGATGGTGTAACAGTGTAGTGTCTTGATGGTGATGGTGGTAGTATAATTGATGGTGTAACAGTGTAGCGTCTTGATGGTGAAGGTGGTAATGTAGTTGATGGTGTAACAGTGTAGTGTCTTGATGGTGATGGTGGTATTATAGTTGATGGTGTAACAGTGTAGTGCCATGATGGTGATGGTGGTAGTATAATTGATGGTGTAACAGTGTAGTGTCTTGATGGTGATGGTGGTAGTATAAGTGATGGTGTAACAGTGTAGTGTCTTGATGGTGATGGTGGTAGTATAATTGATGGTGTAACAGTGTAGTGTATTGATGGGGATGGTGATAGTATAATTGATGGTGTAACAGTGTAGTGTCTTGATGGTGAAGGTGGTAGTATAATTGATGGTGTAACAGTGTAGTGTCTTGATGGTGATGGTGGTATTATAGTTGATGGTGTAACAGTGTAGTGCCATGATGGTGATGGTGGTAGTATAATTGATGGTGTAACAGTGTAGTGTCTTGATGGTGATGGTGGTAGTATAATTGATGGTGTAACAGTGTAGTGTCTTGATGGTGATGGTGTTAGTATAATTGATGGTGTAACAGTGTAGTGTCTTGATGGTGATGGTGGTAGTAAAATTGATGGTGTAACATTGTAGTTTCTTGATGGTGAACGTGGTAGTACAATTGATGGTGTAACAGTGTAGTGTCTTGATGGTGATGGTCGTAGTATAGTTGATGGTGTAACAGTGTAGTGCCGTGATGGTGGTAGTATAATTGATGGTGTAACAGTGTAGTGTCTTGATGGTGATGGTGGTAGTATAATTGATGGTGTAACAGTGTAGTGTCTTGATGATGATGGTGGTAGTATAATTGATGGTGTAACAGTGTAGTGTCTTGATGGTGAAGGTGATAATTGATGGTAGTATAATTGATGGTGTAACAGTGTAGTGTCTTGATGGTGATGGTGGTAGTATAATTGATGGTGTAACAGTGTAGTGTCTTGATGGTGAAGGTGGTAGTATAATTGATAGTGTAACAGTGTAGTGTCTTGATGATGATGGTGGTAGTATAATTGATGGTGTAACAGTGTAGTGTCTTGATGGTGATGGTGGTAGTATAATTGATGGTGTAACAGTGTAGTGTCTTGATGGTGATGGTGGTAGTATAATTGATGGTGTAACAGTGTAGTGTCTTGATGGTGATGGTGTTAGTATAATTGATGGTGTAACAGTGTAGTGTCTTGATGGTGATGGTGGTAGTAAAATTGATGGTGTAACATTGTAGTTTCTTGATGGTGAACGTGGTAGTACAATTGATGGTGTAACAGTGTAGTGTCTTGATGGTGATGGTCGTAGTATAGTTGATGGTGTAACAGTGTAGTGCCGTGATGGTGGTAGTATAATTGATGGTGTAACAGTGTAGTGTCTTGATGGTGATGGTGGTAGTATAATTGATGGTGTAACAGTGTAGTGTCTTTTTGGTGAAGGTGGTAGTATAATTGATGGT
The DNA here is from genome assembly GCA_030435695.1 of Brachymystax lenok tsinlingensis. Lineage (NCBI taxonomy): Eukaryota > Metazoa > Chordata > Actinopteri > Salmoniformes > Salmonidae > Brachymystax > Brachymystax lenok. The sequence goes on from CM059819.1 coordinate 18,604,968, forward strand.
GTAACAGTGTCGTGTCTTGATCGTGAAGGTGGTAGTATATTTGATGGTGTAACAGTGTAGTGTCTTTATGGTGATGGTGGTAGTATAATTGATGGTGTAACAGTGTAGTGTCTTGATGGGGATGGTGGTAGTATAATTGATGGTGTAACAGTGTAGTGTCTTGATGGTGATGGTGGTAGTATAATTGATGGTGTAACAGTGTAGTGTCTTGATGGTGAAGGTGGTAATCTAATTGATGGTGTAACAGTGTAGTGTCTTGATGGTGAAGGTGGTAATTGATGGTAGTATAATTGATGGTGTAACAGTGTAGTGTCTTGATGGTGGTAGTATAATTGATGGTGTAACAGTGTAGTGTCTTGATGGTGATGGTGGTAGTATAATTGATGGTGTAACAGTGTAGTGTCTTGATGGTGATGGTGGTAGTATAATTGATGGTGTAACAGTGTAGTGTCTTGATGGTGATGGTGGTAGTATAATTGATGGTGTAACAGTGTAGTGTCTTTATGGTGAAGGTGGTAGTATAATTGATAGTGCAACAGTGTAGTGTCTTGATGGTGATGGTGGTAGTATAATTGATGGTGTAACAGTGTAGTGTCTTGATGTTGATGGTGGTAGTATAATTGATGGTGTAACAGTGTAGTGTCTTGATGGTGATGGTGGTAGTATAATTGATGGTGTAACAGTGTAGTGTCTTGATGGTGATGGTGGTAGTATAATTGATGGTGTAACAGTGTAGTGTCTTGATGGTGAAGGTGGTAATATAATTGATGGTGTAACAGTGTAGTGTCTTGATGGTGAAGGTGATAATTGATGGTAGTATAATTGATGGTGTAACAGTGTAGTGTCTTGATGGTGATGGTGGTAGTATAATTGATGGTGTAACAGTGTAGTGTCTTGATGGTGTAGGTGGTAATTGATGGTAGTATAATTGATGGTGTAACAGTGTAGTGTCTTGATGGTGATGGTGGTAGTATAATTGATGGTGTAACAGTGTAGTGTCTTGATGGGGATGGTGGTAGTATAATTGATGGTGTAACAGTGTAGTGTCTTGATGGTGATGGTGGTAGTATAATTGATGGTGTAACAGTGTAGTGTCTTGATGGTGATGGTTGTAGTATAATTGATGGTGTAACAGTGTAGTGTCTTTATGGTGAAGGTGGTAGTATAATTGATGGTGTAACAGTGTAGTGTCTTGATGGTGATGGTGGTAGTATAATTGATGGTGTAACAGTGTAGTGTCTTGATGGTGGTAGTATAATTGATGGTGTAACAGTGTAGTGTCTTGATGGTGATGGTGGTAGTATAATTGATGGTGTAACAGTGTAATGTCTTTATGGTGAAGGTGGTAGTATATATGATGGTGTAACAGTGTAGTGTCTTGATGGTGGTAGTATAATTGATGGTGTAACAGTGTAGTGTCTTGATGGTGATGGTGGTAGTATAATTGATGGTGAAGGTGGTAGTATAATTGATGGTGTAACAGTGTAGTGTCTTGATGGTGAAGGTGGTAGTATAATTGATGGTGTAACAGTGTAGTGCAATGATGGTTATGGTGGTAGTATAATTGATGGTGTAACAGTGTAGTGTCTTGATGGTGAAGGTGGTAGTATAATTGATGGTGTAACAGTGTAGTGTCTTGATGTTGAAGGTGGTAGTATAATTGATGGTGTAACAGTGTAGTGTCTTGATGGTGATGGTGGTAGTATAATTGATGGTGTAACAGTGTAGTGTCTTGATGGTGATGGTGGTAGTATAATTGATGGTGTAACAGTGTAGTGTCTTGATTGTGATGGTGGTAGTATAATTGATGGTGTAACAGTGTAGTGTCTTTATGGTGAAGGTGGTAGTATAATTGATGGTGTAACAGTGTAGTGTCTTGATGGTGATGGTGGTAGTATAATTGATGGTGGTGTAACAGTGTAGTGTCTTGATGGGGATGGTGGTAGTATAATTGATGGTGTAACAGTGTAGTGTCTTGATGGTGATGGTGGTAGTATAATTGATGGTGTAACAGTGTAGCGTCTTGATGGTGAAGGTGGTAATGTAGTTGATGGTGTAACAGTGTAGTGTCTTGATGGTGATGGTGGTATTATAGTTGATGGTGTAACAGTGTAGTGCCATGATGGTGATGGTGGTAGTATAATTGATGGTGTAACAGTGTAGTGTCTTGATGGTGATGGTGGTAGTATAAGTGATGGTGTAACAGTGTAGTGTCTTGATGGTGATGGTGGTAGTATAATTGATGGTGTAACAGTGTAGTGTATTGATGGGGATGGTGATAGTATAATTGATGGTGTAACAGTGTAGTGTCTTGATGGTGAAGGTGGTAGTATAATTGATGGTGTAACAGTGTAGTGTCTTGATGGTGATGGTGGTATTATAGTTGATGGTGTAACAGTGTAGTGCCATGATGGTGATGGTGGTAGTATAATTGATGGTGTAACAGTGTAGTGTCTTGATGGTGAAGGTGGTAATTGATGGTAGTATATTTGATGGTGTAACAGTGTAGTGTCTTGATGGTGATGGTGGTAGTATAATTGATGGTGTAACAGTGTAGTGTCTTGATGGTGATGGTGGTAGTATAATTGATGGTGTAACAGTGTAGTGTCTTGATGGTGATGGTGGTAGTATAATTGATGGTGTAACAGTGTAGTGTCTTTATGGTGAAGGTGGTAGTATAATTGATAGTGTAACAGTGTAGTGTCTTGATGGTGATGGTGGTAGTATAATTGATGGTGTAACAGTGTAGTGTCTTGATGGTGATGGTGGTAGTATAATTGATGGTGTAACAGTGTAGTGTCTTGATGGTGATGGTGGTAGTATAATTGATGGTGTAACAGTGTAGTGTCTTGATGGTGAAGGTGGTAATATAATTGATGGTGTAACAGTGTAGTGTCTTGATGGTGAAGGTGATAATTGATGGTAGTATAATTGATGGTGTAACAGTGTAGTGTCTTGATGGTGATGGTGGTAGTATAATTGATGGTGTAACAGTGGAGTGTCTTGATGGTGAAGGTGGTAGTATAATTGATAGTGTAACAGTGTAGTGTCTTGATGATGATGGTGGTAGTATAATTGATGGTGTAACAGTGTAGTGTCTTGATGGTGATGGTGGTAGTATAATTGATGGTGTAACAGTGTAGTGTCTTGATGGTGATGGTGGTAGTATAATTGATGGTGTAACAGTGTAGTGTCTTGATGGTGATGGTGTTAGTATAATTGATGGTGTAACAGTGTAGTGTCTTGATGGTGATGGTGGTAGTAAAATTGATGGTGTAACATTGTAGTTTCTTGATGGTGAACGTGGTAGTACAATTGATGGTGTAACAGTGTAGTGTCTTGATGGTGATGGTCGTAGTATAGTTGATGGTGTAACAGTGTAGTGCCGTGATGGTGGTAGTATAATTGATGGTGTAACAGTGTAGTGTCTTGATGGTGATGGTGGTAGTATAATTGATGGTGTAACAGTGTAGTGTCTTTTTGGTGAAGGTGGTAGTATAATTGATGGTGTAACAGTGTCGTGTCTTGATCGTGAAGGTGGTAGTATATTTGATGGTGTAACAGTGTAGTGTCTTTATGGTGATGGTGGTAGTATAATTGATGGTGTAACAGTGTAGTGTCTTGATGGGGATGGTGGTAGTATAATTGATGGTGTAACAGTGTAGTGTCTTGATGGTGATGGTGGTAGTATAATTGATGGTGTAACAGTGTAGTGTCTTGATGGTGATGGTGGTAGTATAATTGATGGTGTAACAGTGTAGTGTCTTGATGGTGAAGGTGGTAATTGATGGTAGTATAATTGATGGTGTAACAGTGTAGTGTCTTGATGGTGATGGTGGTAGTATAATTGATGGTGTAACAGTGTAGTGTCTTGATGGTGATGGTGGTAGTATAATTGATGGTGTAACAGTGTAGTGTCTTGATGGTGATGGTGGTAGTATAATTGATGGTGTAACAGTGTAGTGTCTTTATGGTGAAGGTGGTAGTATAATTGATAGTGCAACAGTGTAGTGTCTTGATGGTGATGGTGGTAGTATAATTGATGGTGTAACAGTGTAGTGTCTTGATGTTGATGGTGGTAGTATAATTGATGGTGTAACAGTGTAGTGTCTTGATGGTGATGGTGGTAGTATAATTGATGGTGTAACAGTGTAGTGTCTTGATGGTGATGGTGGTAGTATAATTGATGGTGTAACAGTGTAGTGTCTTGATGGTGAAGGTGGTAATATAATTGATGGTGTAACAGTGTAGTGTCTTGATGGTGAAGGTCATAATTGATGGTAGTATAATTGATGGTGTAACAGTGTAGTGTCTTGATGGTGATGGTGGTAGTATAATTGATGGTGTAACAGTGTAGTGTCTTGGTGGTGAAGGTGGTAATTGATGGTAGTATAATTGATGGTGTAACAGTGTAGTGTCTTGATGGTGGTAGTATAATTGATGGTGTAACAGTGTAGTGTCTTGATGGTGATGGTGGTAGTATAATTGATGGTGTAACAGTGTAGTGTCTTGATGGTGATGGTGGTAGTATAATTGATGGTGTAACAGTGTAGTGTCTTTATGGTGAAGGTGGTAGTATAATTGATAGTGTAACAGTGTAGTGTCTTGATGGTGATGGTGGTAGTATAATTGATGGTGTAACAGTGTAGTGTCTTGATGGTGATGGTGGTAGTATAATTGATGGTGTAACAGTGTAGTGTCTTGATGGTGGTAGTATAATTGATGGTGTGTAACAGTGTAGTGTCTTGATGGTGATGGTGGTAGTATAATTGATGGTGTAACAGTGTAGTGTCTTGATGGTGAAGGTGGTAGTATAATTGATGGTGTAACAGTGTAGTGTCTTGATGGTGAAGGTGGTAGTATAATTGATGGTGTAACAGTGTAGTGCAATGATGGTTATGGTGGTAGTATAATTGATGGTGTAACAGTGTAGTGTCTTGATGGTGAAGGTGGTAGTATAATTGATGGTGTAACAGTGTAGTGTCTTGATGTTGAAGGTTGTAGTATAATTGATGGTGTAACAGTGTAGTGTCTTGATGGTGATGGTGGTAGTATAATTGATGGTGTAACAGTGTAGTGTCTTGATGGTGAAGGTGGTAGTATAATTGATGGTGTAACAGTGTGGTGGCTTGATGGTGATGGTGGTAGAATAATTGATGGTGTAACAGTGTAGTGCCATGATGGTGATGGTGGTAGTGTAATTGATGGTGTAACAGTGTAGTGTCTTGATGGTGATGGTGGTAGTATAATTGATGGTGTAACAGTGTAGTGTCTTGATTGTGATGGTGGTAGTATAATTGATGGTGTAACAGTGTAGTGTCTTTATGGTGAAGGTGGTAGTATAATTGATGGTGTAACAGTGTAGTGTCTTGATGGTGATGGTGGTAGTATAATTGATGGTGTAACAGTGTAGTGTCTTGATGGGGATGGTGGTAGTATAATTGATGGTGTAACAGTGTAGTGTCTTGATGGTGATGGTGGTAGTATAATTGATGGTGTAACAGTGTAGCGTCTTGATGGTGAAGGTGGTAATGTAGTTGATGGTGTAACAGTGTAGTGTCTTGATGGTGATGGTGGTATTATAGTTGATGGTGTAACAGTGTAGTGCCATGATGGTGATGGTGGTAGTATAATTGATGGTGTAACAGTGTAGTGTCTTGATGGTGATGGTGGTAGTATAAGTGATGGTGTAACAGTGTAGTGTCTTGATGGTGATGGTGGTAGTATAATTGATGGTGTAACAGTGTAGTGTATTGATGGGGATGGTGATAGTATAATTGATGGTGTAACAGTGTAGTGTCTTGATGGTGAAGGTGGTAGTATAATTGATGGTGTAACAGTGTAGTGTCTTGATGGTGATGGTGGTATTATAGTTGATGGTGTAACAGTGTAGTGCCATGATGGTGATGGTGGTAGTATAATTGATGGTGTAACAGTGTAGTGTCTTGATGGTGAAGGTGGTAATTGATGGTAGTATAATTGATGGTGTAACAGTGTAGTGTCTTGATGGTGATGGTGGTAGTATAATTGATGGTGTAACAGTGTAGTGTCTTGATGGTGATGGTGGTAGTATAATTGATGGTGTAACAGTGTAGTGTCTTGATGGTGATGGTGGTAGTATAATTGATGGTGTAACAGTGTAGTGTCTTTATGGTGAAGGTGGTAGTATAATTGATAGTGTAACAGTGTAGTGTCTTGATGGTGATGGTGGTAGTATAATTGATGGTGTAACAGTGTAGTGTCTTGATGGTGATGGTGGTAGTATAATTGATGGTGTAACAGTGTAGTGTCTTGATGGTGATGGTGGTAGTATAATTGATGGTGTAACAGTGTAGTGTCTTGATGGTGAAGGTGGTAATATAATTGATGGTGTAACAGTGTAGTGTCTTGATGGTGAAGGTGATAATTGATGGTAGTATAATTGATGGTGTAACAGTGTAGTGTCTTGATGGTGATGGTGGTAGTATAATTGATGGTGTAACAGTGGAGTGTCTTGATGGTGAAGGTGGTAGTATAATTGATAGTGTAACAGTGTAGTGTCTTGATGATGATGGTGGTAGTATAATTGATGGTGTAACAGTGTAGTGTCTTGATGGTGATGGTGGTAGTATAATTGATGGTGTAACAGTGTAGTGTCTTGATGGTGATGGTGGTAGTATAATTGATGGTGTAACAGTGTAGTGTCTTGATGGTGATGGTGTTAGTATAATTGATGGTGTAACAGTGTAGTGTCTTGATGGTGATGGTGGTAGTAAAATTGATGGTGTAACATTGTAGTTTCTTGATGGTGAACGTGGTAGTACAATTGATGGTGTAACAGTGTAGTGTCTTGATGGTGATGGTCGTAGTATAGTTGATGGTGTAACAGTGTAGTGCCGTGATGGTGGTAGTATAATTGATGGTGTAACAGTGTAGTGTCTTGATGGTGATGGTGGTAGTATAATTGATGGTGTAACAGTGTAGTGTCTTTTTGGTGAAGGTGGTAGTATAATTGATGGTGTAACAGTGTCGTGTCTTGATCGTGAAGGTGGTAGTATATTTGATGGTGTAACAGTGTAGTGTCTTTATGGTGATGGTGGTAGTATAATTGATGGTGTAACAGTGTAGTGTCTTGATGGTGATGGTGGTAGTATAATTGATGGTGTAACAGTGTAGTGTCTTGATGGTGAAGGTGGTAAACTAATTGATGGTGTAACAGTGTAGTGTCTTGATGGTGAAGGTGGTAATTGATGGTAGTATAATTGATGGTGTAACAGTGTAGTGTCTTGATGGTGATGGTGGTAGTATAATTGATGGTGTAACAGTGTAGTGTCTTGATGGTGAAGGTGGTAATTGATGGTAGTATAATTGATGGTGTAACAGTGTAGTGTCTTGATGGTGATGGTGGTAGTATAATTGATGGTGTAACAGTGTAGTGTCTTGATGGTGATGGTGGTAGTATAATTGATGGTGTAACAGTGTAGTGTCTTGATGGTGATGGTGGTAGTATAATTGATGGTGTAACAGTGTAGTGTCTTGATGGTGATGGTGGTAGTATAATTGATGGTGTAACAGTGTAGTGTCTTGATGGTGATGGTGGTAGTATAATTGATGGTGTAACAGTGTAGTGTCTTGATGGTGATGGTGGTAGTATAATTGATGGTGTAACAGTGTAGTGTCTTGATGGTGATGGTGGTAGTATAATTGATGGTGTAACAGTGTAGTGTCTTGATGGTGATGGTGGTAGTATAATTGATGGTGTAACAGTGTAGTGTCTTGATGGTGAAGGTGGTAATATAATTGATGGTGTAACAGTGTAGTGTCTTGATGGTGAAGCTGATAATTGATGGTAGTATAATTGATGGTGTAACAGTGTAGTGTCTTGATGGTGATGGTGGTAGTATAATTGATGGTGTAACAGTGTAGTGTCTTGATGGTGAAGGTGGTAATTGATGGTAGTATAATTGATGGTGTAACAGTGTAGTGTCTTGATGGTGATGGTGGTAGTATAATTGATGGTGTAACAGTGTAGTGTCTTGATGGTGATGGTGGTAGTATAATTGATGGTGTAACAGTGTAGTGTCTTGATGGTGATGGTGGTAGTATAATTGATGGTGTAACAGTGTAGTGTCTTTATGGTGAAGGTGGTAGTATAATTGATAGTGTAACAGTGTAGTGTCTTGATGGTGATGGTGGTAGTATAATTGATGGTGTAACAGTGTAGTGTCTTGAAGTTGATGGTGGTAGTATAATTGATGGTGTAACAGTGTAGTGTCTTGATGGTGATGGTGGTAGTATAATTGATGGTGTAACAGTGTAGTGTCTTGATGGTGATGGTGGTAGTATAATTGATGGTGTAACAGTGTAGTGTCTTGATGGTGAAGGTGGTAATATAATTGATGGTGTAACAGTGTAGTGTCTTGATGGTGAAGGTGATAATTGATGGTAGTATAATTGATGGTGTAACAGTGTAGTGTCTTGATGGTGATGGTGGTAGTATAATTGATGGTGTAACAGTGTAGTGTCTTGATGGTGAAGGTGGTAGTATAATTGATAGTGTAACAGTGTAGTGTCTTGATGATGATGGTGGTAGTATAATTGATGGTGTAACAGTGTAGTGTCTTGATGGTGATGGTGGTAGTATAATTGATGGTGTAACAGTGTAGTGTCTTGATGGTGATGGTGGTAGTATAATTGATGGTGTAACAGTGTAGTGTCTTGATGGTGAAGGTGGTAGTATAATTGATGGTGTAACAGTGTAGTGTCTTGATGGTGAAGGTGGTAGTATAATTGATGGTGTAACAGTGTAGTGTCTTGATGGTGATGGTGGTAGTATAATTGATGGTGTAACAGTGTAGTGTCTTGATGGTGAAGGTGGTAGTATAATTGATGGTGTAACAGTGTAGTGTCTTGATGGTGATGGTGGTAGTATAATTGATGGTGTAACAGTGTAGTGTCTTGATGGTGATGGTGGTAGTATAATTGATGGTGTAACAGTGTAGTGTCTTAATGGTGAAGGTGGTAGTATAATTGATGGTGTAACAGTGTAGTGTCTTTATGGTGATGGTGGTAGTATAATTGATGGTGTAACAGTGTAGTGTCTTGATGGGGATGGTGGTAGTATAATTGATGGTGTAACAGTGTAGTGTCTTGATGGTGATGGTGGTAGTATAATTGATGGTGTAACAGTGTAGTGTCTTGATGGTGAAGGTGTTAATATAATTGATGGTGTAACAGTGTAGTGTCTTGATGGTGAAGGTCGTAATTGATGGTAGTATAATTGATGGTGTAACAGTGTAGTGTCTTGATGGTGATGGTGGTAGTATAATTGATGGTGTAACAGTGTAGTTAGTGTCTTGATGGTGATGGAGGTAGTATAATTGATGGTGTAACAGTGTAGTGTCTTGATGGTGAAGGTCGTAATTGATGGTAGTATAATTGATGGTGTAACAGTGTAGTGTCTTGATGGTGATGGTGGTAGTATAATTGATGGTGTAACAGTGTAGTGTCTTGATGGTGATGGTGGTAGTATAATTGATGGTGTAACAGTGTAGTGTCTTGATGGGAATGGTGGTAGTAAAATTGATGGTGTAACAGTGTAGTGTCTTGATGGTGAAGGTGGTAGTATAATTGATGGTGTAACAGTGTAGTGTATTGATGGTGATGGTGGTAGTATAGTTGATGGTGTAACAGTGTAGTGCCATGATGGTGATGGTGGTAGTATAATTGATGGTGTAACAGTGTAGTGTCTTGATGGGGATGGTGGTAGTATAATTGATGGTGTAACAGTGTAGTGTCTTGATGGTGAAGGCGGTAGTATAATTGATGGTGTAACAGTGTAGTGTCTTGATGGTGATGGTGGTAGTATAATTGATGGTGTAACAGTGTAGTGTCTTGATGGTGAAGGTGGTAGTATAATTGATGGTGTAACAGTGTAGTGTCTTGATGGGAATGGTGGTAGTAAAATTGATGGTGTAACAGTGTAGTGTCTTGATGGTGAAGGTGGTAGTATAATTGATGGTGTAACAGTGTAGTGTCTTGATGGTGATGGTGGTAGTATAATTGATGGTGTAACAGTGTAGTGTCTTGATGGTGAAGGTGGTAGTATAATTGATGGTGTAACAGTGTAGTGTATTGATGGTGAAGGTGGTAGTATAATTGATGGTGTAACAGTGTAGTGTCTTGATGGTGATGGTGGTAGTATAATTGATGGTGTAACAGTGTAGTGTCTTGATGGTGAAGGTGGTAGTATAATTGATGGTGTAACAGTGTAGTGTCTTGATGGTGATGGTGGTAGTATAATTGATGGTGTAACAGTGTAGTGTCTTGATGGTGATGGTGGTAGTATAATTGATGGTGTAACAGTGTAGTGTCTTGATGGTGAAGGTGGTAGTATAATTGATGGTGTAACAGTGTAGTGTCTTGATGGTGATGGTGGTAGTATAGTTGATGGTGTAACAGTGTAGTGCCATGATGGTGATGGTGGTAGTATAATTGATGGTGTAACAGTGTAGTGTCTTGATGGTGATGGTGGTAGTATAGTTGATGGTGTAACAGTGTAGTGTCTTGATGGTGATGGTGGTAGTATAATTGATGGTGTAACAGTGTAGTGTCTTGATGGTGATGGTGGTAGTATAATTGATGGTGTATCAGTGTAGTGTCTTTATGGTGAAGGTGGTAGTATAATTTATGGTGTAACAGTGTAGTGTCTTGATGGGGATGGTGGTAGTATAATTGATGGTGTAACAGTGTAGTGTCTTGATGGTAATGGTGGTAGTATAATTGATGGTGTAACAGGTTAGTGTCTTGATGGTGAAGGTGGTAGTATAATTGATGGTGTAACAGTGTAGTGTCTTGATGGTGAAGGTGGTAGTATAATTGATGGTGTAACAGTGTAGTGTCTTGATGGTGATTGTGGTAGTATAATTGATGGTGTAACAGTGTAGTGTCTTGATGGTGATGGTGGTAGTATGATTGATGGTGTAACAGTGTAGTGTCTTGATGGGGATGGTGGTAGTATAATTGATGGTGTAACAGTGTAGTGTCTTGATGGTGATGGTGGTAGTATAATTGATGGTGTAACAGGTTAGTGTCTTGATGGTGAAGGTGGTAGTATAATTGATGGTGTAACAGTGTAGTGTCTTGATGGTGAAGGTGGTAGTATAATTGATGGTGTAACAGTGTAGTGTCTTGATGGTGATGGTGGTAGTATAATTGATGGTGTAACAGTGTAGTGTCTTGATGGTGATGGTGGTAGTATGATTGATGGTGTAACAGTGTAGTGTCTTGATGGTGATGGTGGTAGTATAATTGATGGTGTAACAGTGTAGTGTCTTGATGGTGATGGTGGTAGTATAATTGATGGTGTAACAGTGTAGTGTCTTGATGGTGAAGGTGCTAGTATAATTGATGGTGTAACAGTGTAGTGTCTTGATGGTGATGGTGGTAGTATAATTGATGGTGTAACAGTGTAGTGTCTTGATGGGGATGGTGGTAGTATAATTGATGGTGTAACAGTGTAGTGTCTTGATGGTGATGGTGGTAGTATAATTGATGGTGTAACAGTGTAGTGTATTGATGGGGATGGTGATAGTATAATTGATGGTGTAACAGTGTAGTGTCTTGATGGTGAAGGTGGTAATGTAGTTGATGGTGTAACAGTGTAGTGTCTTGATGGTGATGGTGGTATTATAGTTGATGGTGTAACAGTGTAGTGCCATGATGGTGATGGTGGTAGTATAATTGATGGTGTAACAGTGTAGTGTCTTGATGGTGATGGTGGTAGTATAAGTGATGGTGTAACAGTGTAGTGTCTTGATGGTGATGGTGGTAGTATAATTGATGGTGTAACAGTGTAGTGTATTGATGGGGATGGTGGTAGTATAATTGATGGTGTAACAGTGTAGTGTCTTGATGGTGAAGGTGGTAGTATAATTGATGGTGTAACAGTGTAGTGTCTTGATGGTGATGGTGGTATTATAGTTGATGGTGTAACAGTGTAGTGCCATGATGGTGATGGTGGTAGTATAATTGATGGTGTAACAGTGTAGTGTCTTGATGGTGATGGTGGTAGTATAATTGATGGTGTAACAGTGTAGTGTCTTGATGGTGATGGTGGTAGTATAATTGATGGTGTAACAGTGTAGTGTCTTTATGGTGAAGGTGGTAATATAATTGATGGTGTAACAGTGTAGTGTCTTGATGGTGATGGTGGTAGTATAATTGATGGTGTAACAGTGTAGTGTCTTGATGGTGAAGGTGGTAGTATAATTGATGGTGTAACAGTGTAGTGTCTTGATGGTGATGGTGGTAGTATAATTGATGGTGTAACAGTGTAGTGTCTTGATGGTGATGGTGGTAGTATAATTGATGGTGTAACAGTGTAGTGTCTTGATGGTGAAGGTGGTAGTATAATTGATGGTGTAACAGTGTAGTGTCTTGATGGTGATGGTGGTAGTATAGTTGATGGTGTAACAGTGTAGTGTCTTGATGGTGATGGTGGTAGTATGATTGATGGTGTAACAGTGTAGTGTCTTGATGGTGATGGTGGTAGTATAATTGATGGTGTAACAGTGTAGTGTCTTGATGGTGATGGTGGTAGTATAATTGATGGTGTAACAGTGTAGTGTCTTGATGGTGAAGGTGCTAGTATAATTGATGGTGTAACAGTGTAGTGTCTTGATGGTGATGGTGGTAGTATAATTGATGGTGTAACAGTGTAGTGTCTTGATGGTGATGGTGGTAGTATAATTGATGGTGTAACAGTGTAGTGTCTTGATGGTGATGGTGGTAGTATAATTGATGGTGTAACAGTGTAGTGTCTTTATGGTGAAGGTGGTAGTATAATTGATAGTGCAACAGTGTAGTGTCTTGATGGTGATGGTGGTAGTATAATTGATGGTGTAACAGTGTAGTGTCTTGATGTTGATGGTGGTAGTATAATTGATGGTGTAACAGTGTAGTGTCTTGATGGTGATGGTGGTAGTATAATTGATGGTGTAACAGTGTAGTGTCTTGATGGTGATGGTGGTAGTATAATTGATGGTGTAACAGTGTAGTGTCTTGATGGTGAAGGTGGTAATATAATTGATGGTGTAACAGTGTAGTGTCTTGATGGTGAAGGTCATAATTGATGGTAGTATAATTGATGGTGTAACAGTGTAGTGTCTTGATGGTGATGGTGGTAGTATAATTGATGGTGTAACAGTGTAGTGTCTTGGTGGTGAAGGTGGTAATTGATGGTAGTATAATTGATGGTGTAACAGTGTAGTGTCTTGATGGTGGTAGTATAATTGATGGTGTAACAGTGTAGTGTCTTGATGGTGATGGTGGTAGTATAATTGATGGTGTAACAGTGTAGTGTCTTGATGGTGATGGTGGTAGTATAATTGATGGTGTAACAGTGTAGTGTCTTTATGGTGAAGGTGGTAGTATAATTGATAGTGTAACAGTGTAGTGTCTTGATGGTGATGGTGGTAGTATAATTGATGGTGTAACAGTGTAGTGTCTTGATGGTGATGGTGGTAGTATAATTGATGGTGTAACAGTGTAGTGTCTTGATGGTGGTAGTATAATTGATGGTGTAACAGTGTAGTGTCTTGATGGTGATGGTGGTAGTATAATTGATGGTGTAACAGTGTAGTGTCTTTATGGTGAAGGTGGTAGTATAATTGATGGTGTAACAGTGTAGTGTCTTGATGGTGAAGGTGGTAGTATAATTGATGGTGTAACAGTGTAGTGCAATGATGGTTATGGTGGTAGTATAATTGATGGTGTAACAGTGTAGTGTCTTGATGGTGAAGGTGGTAGTATAATTGATGGTGTAACAGTGTAGTGTCTTGATGTTGAAGGTTGTAGTATAATTGATGGTGTAACAGTGTAGTGTCTTGATGGTGATGGTGGTAGTATAATTGATGGTGTAACAGTGTAGTGTCTTGATGGTGAAGGTGGTAGTATAATTGATGGTGTAACAGTGTAGTGGCTTGATGGTGATGGTGGTAGAATAATTGATGGTGTAACAGTGTAGTGCCATGATGGTGATGGTGGTAGTGTAATTGATGGTGTAACAGTGTAGTGTCTTGATGGTGATGGTGGTAGTATAATTGATGGTGTAACAGTGTAGTGTCTTGATTGTGATGGTGGTAGTATAATTGATGGTGTAACAGTGTAGTGTCTTTATGGTGAAGGTGGTAGTATAATTGATGGTGTAACAGTGTAGTGTCTTGATGGTGATGGTGGTAGTATAATTGATGGTGTAACAGTGTAGTGTCTTGATGGGGATGGTGGTAGTATAATTGATGGTGTAACAGTGTAGTGTCTTGATGGTGATGGTGGTAGTATAATTGATGGTGTAACAGTGTAGCGTCTTGATGGTGAAGGTGGTAATGTAGTTGATGGTGTAACAGTGTAGTGTCTTGATGGTGATGGTGGTATTATAGTTGATGGTGTAACAGTGTAGTGCCATGATGGTGATGGTGGTAGTATAATTGATGGTGTAACAGTGTAGTGTCTTGATGGTGATGGTGGTAGTATAAGTGATGGTGTAACAGTGTAGTGTCTTGATGGTGATGGTGGTAGTATAATTGATGGTGTAACAGTGTAGTGTATTGATGGGGATGGTGATAGTATAATTGATGGTGTAACAGTGTAGTGTCTTGATGGTGAAGGTGGTAGTATAATTGATGGTGTAACAGTGTAGTGTCTTGATGGTGATGGTGGTATTATAGTTGATGGTGTAACAGTGTAGTGCCATGATGGTGATGGTGGTAGTATAATTGATGGTGTAACAGTGTAGTGTCTTGATGGTGAAGGTGGTAATTGATGGTAGTATAATTGATGGTGTAACAGTGTAGTGTCTTGATGGTGATGGTGGTAGTATAATTGATGGTGTAACAGTGTAGTGTCTTGATGGTGATGGTGGTAGTATAATTGATGGTGTAACAGTGTAGTGTCTTGATGGTGATGGTGGTAGTATAATTGATGGTGTAACAGTGTAGTGTCTTTATGGTGAAGGTGGTAGTATAATTGATAGTGTAACAGTGTAGTGTCTTGATGGTGATGGTGGTAGTATAATTGATGGTGTAACAGTGTAGTGTCTTGATGGTGATGGTGGTAGTATAATTGATGGTGTAACAGTGTAGTGTCTTGATGGTGATGGTGGTAGTATAATTGATGGTGTAACAGTGTAGTGTCTTGATGGTGAAGGTGGTAATATAATTGATGGTGTAACAGTGTAGTGTCTTGATGGTGAAGGTGATAATTGATGGTAGTATAATTGATGGTGTAACAGTGTAGTGTCTTGATGGTGATGGTGGTAGTATAATTGATGGTGTAACAGTGGAGTGTCTTGATGGTGAAGGTGGTAGTATAATTGATAGTGTAACAGTGTAGTGTCTTGATGATGATGGTGGTAGTATAATTGATGGTGTAACAGTGTAGTGTCTTGATGGTGATGGTGGTAGTATAATTGATGGTGTAACAGTGTAGTGTCTTGATGGTGATGGTGGTAGTATAATTGATGGTGTAACAGTGTAGTGTCTTGATGGTGATGGTGTTAGTATAATTGATGGTGTAACAGTGTAGTGTCTTGATGGTGATGGTGGTAGTAAAATTGATGGTGTAACATTGTAGTTTCTTGATGGTGAACGTGGTAGTACAATTGATGGTGTAACAGTGTAGTGTCTTGATGGTGATGGTCGTAGTATAGTTGATGGTGTAACAGTGTAGTGCCGTGATGGTGGTAGTATAATTGATGGTGTAACAGTGTAGTGTCTTGATGGTGATGGTGGTAGTATAATTGATGGTGTAACAGTGTAGTGTCTTTTTGGTGAAGGTGGTAGTATAATTGATGGTGTAACAGTGTCGTGTCTTGATCGTGAAGGTGGTAGTATATTTGATGGTGTAACAGTGTAGTGTCTTTATGGTGATGGTGGTAGTATAATTGATGGTGTAACAGTGTAGTGTCTTGATGGGGATGGTGGTAGTATAATTGATGGTGTAACAGTGTAGTGTCTTGATGGTGATGGTGGTAGTATAATTGATGGTGTAACAGTGTAGTGTCTTGATGGTGAAGGTGGTAATCTAATTGATGGTGTAACAGTGTAGTGTCTTGATGGTGAAGGTGGTAATTGATGGTAGTATAATTGATGGTGTAACAGTGTAGTGTCTTGATGGTGATGGTGGTAGTATAATTGATGGTGTAACAGTGTAGTGTCTTGATGGTGAAGGTGGTAATATAATTGATGGTGTAACAGTGTAGTGTCTTGATGGTGAAGGTGATAATTGATGGTAGTATAATTGATGGTGTAACAGTGTAGTGTCTTGATGGTGATGGTGGTAGTATAATTGATGGTGTAACAGTGGAGTGTCTTGATGGTGAAGGTGGTAGTATAATTGATAGTGTAACAGTGTAGTGTCTTGATGATGATGGTGGTAGTATAATTGATGGTGTAACAGTGTAGTGTCTTGATGGTGATGGTGGTAGTATAATTGATGGTGTAACAGTGTAGTGTCTTGATGGTGATGGTGGTAGTATAATTGATGGTGTAACAGTGTAGTGTCTTGATGGTGATGGTGTTAGTATAATTGATGGTGTAACAGTGTAGTGTCTTGATGGTGATGGTGGTAGTAAAATTGATGGTGTAACATTGTAGTTTCTTGATGGTGAACGTGGTAGTACAATTGATGGTGTAACAGTGTAGTGTCTTGATGGTGATGGTCGTAGTATAGTTGATGGTGTAACAGTGTAGTGCCGTGATGGTGGTAGTATAATTGATGGTGTAACAGTGTAGTGTCTTGATGGTGATGGTGGTAGTATAATTGATGGTGTAACAGTGTAGTGTCTTTTTGGTGAAGGTGGTAGTATAATTGATGGTGTAACAGTGTCGTGTCTTGATCGTGAAGGTGGTAGTATATTTGATGGTGTAACAGTGTAGTGTCTTTATGGTGATGGTGGTAGTATAATTGATGGTGTAACAGTGTAGTGTCTTGATGGGGATGGTGGTAGTATAATTGATGGTGTAACAGTGTAGTGTCTTGATGGTGATGGTGGTAGTATAATTGATGGTGTAACAGTGTAGTGTCTTGATGGTGAAGGTGGTAATCTAATTGATGGTGTAACAGTGTAGTGTCTTGATGGTGAAGGTGGTAATTGATGGTAGTATAATTGATGGTGTAACAGTGTAGTGTCTTGATGGTGATGGTGGTAGTATAATTGATGGTGTAACAGTGTAGTGTCTTGATGGTGAAGGTGGTAATTGATGGTAGTATAATTGATGGTGTAACAGTGTAGTGTCTTGATGGTGATGGTGGTAGTATAATTGATGGTGTAACAGTGTAGTGTCTTGATGGTGATGGTGGTAGTATAATTGATGGTGTAACAGTGTAGTGTCTTGATGGTGATGGTGGTAGTATAATTGATGGTGTAACAGTGTAGTGTCTTTATGGTGAAGGTGGTAGTATAATTGATAGTGCAACAGTGTAGTGTCTTGATGGTGATGGTGGTAGTATAATTGATGGTGTAACAGTGTAGTGTCTTGATGTTGATGGTGGTAGTATAATTGATGGTGTAACAGTGTAGTGTCTTGATGGTGATGGTGGTAGTATAATTGATGGTGTAACAGTGTAGTGTCTTGATGGTGATGGTGGTAGTATAATTGATGGTGTAACAGTGTAGTGTCTTGATGGTGAAGGTGGTAATATAATTGATGGTGTAACAGTGTAGTGTCTTGATGGTGAAGGTGATAATTGATGGTAGTATAATTGATGGTGTAACAGTGTAGTGTCTTGATGGTGATGGTGGTAGTATAATTGATGGTGTAACAGTGTAGTGTCTTGATGGTGAAGGTGGTAATTGATGGTAGTATAATTGATGGTGTAACAGTGTAGTGTCTTGATGGTGATGGTGGTAGTATAATTGATGGTGTAACAGTGTAGTGTCTTGATGGTGATGGTGGTAGTATAATTGATGGTGTAACAGTGTAGTGTCTTGATGGTGATGGTGGTAGTATAATTGATGGTGTAACAGTGTAGTGTCTTTATGGTGAAGGTGGTAGTATAATTGATAGTGTAACAGTGTAGTGTCTTGATGGTGATGGTGGTAGTATAATTGATGGTGTAACAGTGTAGTGTCTTGAAGTTGATGGTGGTAGTATAATTGATGGTGTAACAGTGTAGTGTCTTGATGGTGATGGTGGTAGTATAATTGATGGTGTAACAGTGTAGTGTCTTGATGGTGATGGTGGTAGTATAATTGATGGTGTAACAGTGTAGTGTCTTGATGGTGAAGGTGGTAATATAATTGATGGTGTAACAGTGTAGTGTCTTGATGGTGAAGGTGATAATTGATGGTAGTATAATTGATGGTGTAACAGTGTAGTGTCTTGATGGTGATGGTGGTAGTATAATTGATGGTGTAACAGTGTAGTGTCTTGATGGTGAAGGTGGTAGTATAATTGATAGTGTAACAGTGTAGTGTCTTGATGATGATGGTGGTAGTATAATTGATGGTGTAACAGTGTAGTGTCTTGATGGTGATGGTGGTAGTATAATTGATGGTGTAACAGTGTAGTGTCTTGATGGTGATGGTGGTAGTATAATTGATGGTGTAACAGTGTAGTGTCTTGATGGTGAAGGTGGTAGTATAATTGATGGTGTAACAGTGTAGTGTCTTGATGGTGAAGGTGGTAGTATAATTGATGGTGTAACAGTGTAGTGTCTTGATGGTGATGGTGGTAGTATAATTGATGGTGTAACAGTGTAGTGTCTTGATGGTGAAGGTGGTAGTATAATTGATGGTGTAACAGTGTAGTGTCTTGATGGTGATGGTGGTAGTATAATTGATGGTGTAACAGTGTAGTGTCTTGATGGTGATGGTGGTAGTATAATTGATGGTGTAACAGTGTAGTGTCTTAATGGTGAAGGTGGTAGTATAATTGATGGTGTAACAGTGTAGTGTCTTTATGGTGATGGTGGTAGTATAATTGATGGTGTAACAGTGTAGTGTCTTGATGGGGATGGTGGTAGTATAATTGATGGTGTAACAGTGTAGTGTCTTGATGGTGATGGTGGTAGTATAATTGATGGTGTAACAGTGTAGTGTCTTGATGGTGAAGGTGTTAATATAATTGATGGTGTAACAGTGTAGTGTCTTGATGGTGAAGGTCGTAATTGATGGTAGTATAATTGATGGTGTAACAGTGTAGTGTCTTGATGGTGATGGTGGTAGTATAATTGATGGTGTAACAGTGTAGTTAGTGTCTTGATGGTGATGGAGGTAGTATAATTGATGGTGTAACAGTGTAGTGTCTTGATGGTGAAGGTCGTAATTGATGGTAGTATAATTGATGGTGTAACAGTGTAGTGTCTTGATGGTGATGGTGGTAGTATAATTGATGGTGTAACAGTGTAGTGTCTTGATGGTGATGGTGGTAGTATAATTGATGGTGTAACAGTGTAGTGTCTTGATGGGAATGGTGGTAGTAAAATTGATGGTGTAACAGTGTAGTGTCTTGATGGTGAAGGTGGTAGTATAATTGATGGTGTAACAGTGTAGTGTATTGATGGTGATGGTGGTAGTATAGTTGATGGTGTAACAGTGTAGTGCCATGATGGTGATGGTGGTAGTATAATTGATGGTGTAACAGTGTAGTGTCTTGATGGGGATGGTGGTAGTATAATTGATGGTGTAACAGTGTAGTGTCTTGATGGTGATGGTGGTAGTATAATTGATGGTGTAACAGTGTAGTGTCTTGATGGGAATGGTGGTAGTAAAATTGATGGTGTAACAGTGTAGTGTCTTGATGGTGAAGGTGGTAGTATAATTGATGGTGTAACAGTGTAGTGTCTTGATGGTGATGGTGGTAGTATAATTGATGGTGTAACAGTGTAGTGTCTTGATGGTGAAGGTGGTAGTATAATTGATGGTGTAACAGTGTAGTGTCTTGATGGTGAAGGTGGTAGTATAATTGATGGTGTAACAGTGTAGTGTCTTGATGGTGATGGTGGTAGTATAATTGATGGTGTAACAGTGTAGTGTCTTGATGGTGAAGGTGGTAGTATAATTGATGGTGTAACAGTGTAGTGTCTTGATGGTGATGGTGGTAGTATAATTGATGGTGTAACAGTGTAGTGTCTTGATGGTGATGGTGGTAGTATAATTGATGGTGTAACAGTGTAGTGTCTTGATGGTGAAGGTGGTAGTATAATTGATGGTGTAACAGTGTAGTGTCTTGATGGTGATGGTGGTAGTATAGTTGATGGTGTAACAGTGTAGTGCCATGATGGTGATGGTGGTAGTATAATTGATGGTGTAACAGTGTAGTGTCTTGATGGTGATGGTGGTAGTATAGTTGATGGTGTAACAGTGTAGTGTCTTGATGGTGATGGTGGTAGTATAATTGATGGTGTAACAGTGTAGTGTCTTGATGGTGATGGTGGTAATATAATTGATGGTGTATCAGTGTAGTGTCTTTATGGTGAAGGTGGTAGTATAATTTATGGTGTAACAGTGTAGTGTCTTGATGGGGATGGTGGTAGTATAATTGATGGTGTAACAGTGTAGTGTCTTGATGGTAATGGTGGTAGTATAATTGATGGTGTAACAGGTTAGTGTCTTGATGGTGAAGGTGGTAGTATAATTGATGGTGTAACAGTGTAGTGTCTTGATGGTGAAGGTGGTAGTATAATTGATGGTGTAACAGTGTAGTGTCTTGATGGTGATGGTGGTAGTATAATTGATGGTGTAACAGTGTAGTGTCTTGATGGTGATGGTGGTAGTATGATTGATGGTGTAACAGTGTAGTGTCTTGATGGTGATGGTGGTAGTATAATTGATGGTGTAACAGTGTAGTGTCTTGATGGTGATGGTGGTAGTATAATTGATGGTGTAACAGTGTAGTGTCTTGATGGTGAAGGTGCTAGTATAATTGATGGTGTAACAGTGTAGTGTCTTGATGGTGATGCTAGTATAATTGATGGTGTAACAGTGTAGTGTCTTGATGGTGATGGTGGTAGTATAATTGATGGTGTAACAGTGTAGTGTCTTGATGGGGATGGTGGTAGTATAATTGATGGTGTAACAGTGTAGTGTCTTGATGGTGATGGTGGTAGTATAATTGATGGTGTAACAGTGTAGTGTATTGATGGGGATGGTGATAGTATAATTGATGGTGTAACAGTGTAGTGTCTTGATGGTGAAGGTGGTAATGTAGTTGATGGTGTAACAGTGTAGTGTCTTGATGGTGATGGTGGTATTATAGTTGATGGTGTAACAGTGTAGTGCCATGATGGTGATGGTGGTAGTATAATTGATGGTGTAACAGTGTAGTGTCTTGATGGTGATGGTGGTAGTATAAGTGATGGTGTAACAGTGTAGTGTCTTGATGGTGATGGTGGTAGTATAATTGATGGTGTAACAGTGTAGTGTATTGATGGGGATGGTGGTAGTATAATTGATGGTGTAACAGTGTAGTGTCTTGATGGTGAAGGTGGTAGTATAATTGATGGTGTAACAGTGTAGTGTCTTGATGGTGATGGTGGTATTATAGTTGATGGTGTAACAGTGTAGTGCCATGATGGTGATGGTGGTAGTATAATTGATGGTGTAACAGTGTAGTGTCTTGATGGTGATGGTGGTAGTATAATTGATGGTGTAACAGTGTAGTGTCTTGATGGTGATGGTGGTAGTATAATTGATGGTGTAACAGTGTAGTGTCTTTATGGTGAAGGTGGTAATATAATTGATGGTGTAACAGTGTAGTGTCTTGATGGTGATGGTGGTAGTATAATTGATGGTGTAACAGTGTAGTGTCTTGATGGTGAAGGTGGTAGTATAATTGATGGTGTAACAGTGTAGTGTCTTGATGGTGATGGTGGTAGTATAATTGATGGTGTAACAGTGTAGTGTCTTGATGGTGATGGTGGTAGTATAATTGATGGTGTAACAGTGTAGTGTCTTGATGGTGAAGGTGGTAGTATAATTGATGGTGTAACAGTGTAGTGTCTTGATGGTGATGGTGGTAGTATAGTTGATGGTGTAACAGTGTAGTGTCTTGATGGTGATGGTGGTAGTATGATTGATGGTGTAACAGTGTAGTGTCTTGATGGTGATGGTGGTAGTATAATTGATGGTGTAACAGTGTAGTGTCTTGATGGTGATGGTGGTAGTATAATTGATGGTGTAACAGTGTAGTGTCTTGATGGTGAAGGTGCTAGTATAATTGATGGTGTAACAGTGTAGTGTCTTGATGGTGATGGTGGTAGTATAATTGATGGTGTAACAGTGTAGTGTCTTGATGGGGATGGTGGTAGTATAATTGATGGTGTAACAGTGTAGTGTCTTGATGGTGATGGTGGTAGTATAATTGATGGTGTAACAGTGTAGTGTATTGATGGGGATGGTGATAGTATAATTGATGGTGTAACAGTGTAGTGTCTTTATGGTGAAGGTGGTAATGTAGTTGATGGTGTAACAGTGTAGTGTCTTGATGGTGATGGTGGTATTATAGTTGATGGTGTAACAGTGTAGTGCCATGATGGTGATGGTGGTAGTATAATTGATGGTGTAACAGTGTAGTGTCTTGATGGTGATGGTGGTAGTATAAGTGATGGTGTAACAGTGTAGTGTCTTGATGGTGATGGTGGTAGTATAATTGATGGTGTAACAGTGTAGTGTATTGATGGGGATGGTGATAGTATAATTGATGGTGTAACAGTGTAGTGTCTTGATGGTGAAGGTGGTATTATAATTGATGGTGTAACAGTGTAGTGTCTTGATGGTGATGGTGGTATTATAGTTGATGGTGTAACAGTGTAGTGCCATGATGGTGATGGTGGTAGTATAATTGATGGTGTAACAGTGTAGTATCTTGATGGTGATGGTGGTAGTATAATTGATGGTGTAACAGTGTAGTGTCTTGATGGTGATGGTGGTAGTATAATTGATGGTGTAACAGTGTAGTGTCTTTATGGTGAAGGTGGTAATATAATTGATGGTGTAACAGTGTAGTGTCTTGATGGTGATGGTGGTAGTATAATTGATGGTGTAACAGTGTAGTGTCTTGATGGTGAAGGTGGTAGTATAATTGATGGTGTAACAGTGTAGTGTCTTGATGGTGATGGTGGTAGTATAATTGATGGTGTAACAGTGTAGTGTCTTGATGGTGATGGTGGTAGTATAATTGATGGTGTAACAGTGTAGTGTCTTGATGGTGAAGGTGGTAGTATAATTGATGGTGTAACAGTGTAGTGTCTTGATGGTGATGGTGGTAGTATAGTTGATGGTGTAACAGTGTAGTGTCTTGATGGTGATGGTGGTAGTATGATTGATGGTGTAACAGTGTAGTGTCTTGATGGTGATGGTGGTAGTATAATTGATGGTGTAACAGTGTAGTGTCTTGATGGGGATGGTGGTAGTATAATTGATGGTGTAACAGTGTAGTGTCTTGATGGTGATGGTGGTAGTATAATTGATGGTGTAACAGTGTAGTGTATTGATGGGGATGGTGATAGTATAATTGATGGTGTAACAGTGTAGTGTCTTGATGGTGAAGGTGGTAATGTAGTTGATGGTGTAACAGTGTAGTGTCTTGATGGTGATGGTGGTATTATAGTTGATGGTGTAACAGTGTAGTGCCATGATGGTGATGGTGGTAGTATAATTGATGGTGTAACAGTGTAGTGTCTTGATGGTGAAGGTGCTAGTATAATTGATGGTGTAACAGTGTAGTGTCTTGATGGTGATGGTAGTATAATTGATGGTGTAACTAGTGTCTTGATGGTGAAGGTGCTAGTATAATTGATGGTGTAACAGTGTAGTGTCTTGATGGTGATGGTGGTAGTATAATTGATGGTGTAACAGTGTAGTATCTTGATGGGGATGGTGGTAGTATAATTGATGGTGTAACAGTGTAGTGTCTTGATGGTGATGGTGGTAGTATAATTGATGGTGTAACAGTGTAGTGTATTGATGGGGATGGTGATAGTATAATTGATGGTGTAACAGTGTAGTGTCTTGATGGTGAAGGTGGTAGTATAATTGATGGTGTAACAGTGTAGTGTCTTGATGGTGATGGTGGTATTATAGTTGATGGTGTAACAGTGTAGTGCCATGATGGTGATGGTGGTAGTATAATTGATGGTGTAACAGTGTAGTGTCTTGATGGTGATGGTGGTAGTATAATTGATGGTGTAACAGTGTAGTGTCTTGATGGTGATGGTGGTAGTATAATTGATGTTGTAACAGTGTAGTGTCTTTATGGTGAAGGTGGTAATATAATTGATGGTGTAACAGTGTTGTGTCTTGATGGTGATGGTGGTAGTATAATTGATGGTGTAACAGTGTAGTGTCTTGATGGGGATGGTGGTAGTATAATTGAAAGTGTAACAGTGTAGTGTCTTGATGGTGATGGTGGTAGTATAATTGATGGTGTAACACTGTAGTGTCTTGATGGTGAAGGTGGTAGTATAATTGATGGTGTAACAGTGTAGTGTCTTGATGGTGATGGTGGTAGTATAATTGATGGTGTAACAGTGTAGTGTCTTGATGGTGAAGGTGGTAGTATAATTGATGGTGTAACAGTGTAGTGTCTTGATGGTGATGGTGGTAGTATAATTGATGGTGTAACAGTGTAGTGTCTTGATGGTGATGGTGGTAGTATAATTGATGGTGTAACAGTGTAGTGTCTTTATGGTGAAGGTGGTAGTATAATTGATGGTGTAACAGTGTAGTGTCTTGATGGTGATGGTGGTAGTATAATTGATGGTGTAACAGTGTAGTGTCTTGATGGGGATGGTGGTAGTATAATTGATGGTGTAACAGTGTAGTGTCTTGATGGTGATGGTGGTAGTATAATTGATGGTGTAACAGTGTAGTGTCTTGATGGTGATGGTTGTAGTACAATTGATGGTGTAACAGTGTAGTGTCTTGATGGGGATGGTGGTAGTATAATTGATGGTGTAACAGTGTAGTGTCTTGATGGTGATGGTTGTAGTACAATTGATGGTGTAACAGTGTAGTGTATTGATAGGGATGGTGATAGTATAATTGATGGTGTAACAGTGTAGTGTCTTGATGGTGAAGGTGGTAATGTAGTTGATGGTGTAACAGTGTAGTGTCTTGATGGTGATGGTGGTATTATAGTTGATGGTGTAACAGTGTAGTGCCATGATGGTGATGGTGGTAGTATAATTGATGGTGTAACAGTGTAGTGTCTTGATGGTGAAGGTGCTAGTATAATTGATGGTGTAACAGTGTAGTGTCTTGATGGTGAAGGTGGTAGTATAATTGATGGTGTAACAGTGTAGTGTCTTGATGGTGATGGTGGTAGTATAATTGATGGTGTAACAGTGTAGTGTCTTGATGGGGATGGTGGTAGTATAATTGATGGTGTAACAGTGTAGTGTCTTGATGGTGATGGTGGTAGTATAATTGATGGTGTAACAGTGTAGTGTCTTGATGGTGATGGTTGTAGTACAATTGATGGTGTAACAGTGTAGTGTCTTTATGGTGAAGGTGGTAGTATAATTGATGGTGTAACAGTGTAGTGTCTTGATGGTGATGGTGGTAGTATAATTGATGGTGTAACAGTGTAGTGTCTTGATGGTGATGGTGGTAGTATAATTGATGGTGTAACAGTGTAGTGTCTTGATGGTGATGGTGGTAGTATAATTGATGGTGTAACAGTGTAGTGTCTTGATGGTGATGGTGGTAGTATAATTGATGGTGTAACAGTGTAGTGTCTTGATGGTGATGGTGGTAGTATAATTGATGGTGTAACAGTGTAGTGTCTTGATGGTGATGGTGGTAGTATAATTGATGGTGTAACAGTGTAGTGTCTTGATGGTGAAGGTTGTAGTATAATTGATGGTGTAACAGTGTAGTGTCTTGATGGTGATGGTGGTAGTATAATTGATTGTGTAACAGTGTAGTGTCTTGATGGTGATGGTGGTAGTATAATTGATGGTGTAACAGTGTAGTGTCTTTATGGTGAAGGTGGTAGTATAATTGATGGTGTAACAGTGTAGTGTCTTGATGGTGATGGTGGTAGTATAATTGATGGTGTAACAGTGTAGTGTCTTGATGGGGATGGTGGTAGTATAATTGATGGTGTAACAGTGTAGTGTCTTGATGGTGATGGTGGTAGTATAATTGATGGTGTAACAGTGTAGTGTCTTGATGGTGATGGTTGTAGTATAATTGATGGTGTAACAGTGTAGTGTCTTTATGGTGAAGGTGGTAGTATAATTGATGGTGTAACAGTGTAGTGTCTTGATGGTGATGGTGGTAGTATAATTGATGGTGTAACAGTGTAGTGTCTTGATGGTGATGGTGGTAGTATAATTGATGGTGTAACAGTGTAGTGTCTTGATGGTGATGGTGGTAGTATAATTGATGGTGTAACAGTGTAGTGTCTTTATGGTGGTGGTGGTAGTATATTTGATGGTGTAACAGTGTAGTGTCTTGATGGTGGTAGTATAATTGATGGTGTAACAGTGTAGTGTCTTGATGGTGATGGTGGTAGTATAATTGATGGTGAAGGTGGTAGTATAATTGATGGTGTAACAGTGTAGTGTCTTGATGGTGAAGGTGGTAGTATAATTGATGGTGTAACAGTGTAGTGCAATGATGGTTATGGTGGTAGTATAATTGATGGTGTAACAGTGTAGTGTCTTGATGGTGAAGGTGGTAGTATAATTGATGGTGTAACAGTGTAGTGTCTGGATGTTGAAGGTGGTAGTATAATTGATGGTGTAACAGTGTAGTGTCTTGATGGTGATGGTGGTAGTATAATTGATGGTGTAACAGTGTAGTGTCTTGATGGTGAAGGTGGTAGTATAATTGATGGTGTAACAGTGTAGTGGCTTGATGGTGATGGTGGTAGAATAATTGATGGTGTAACAGTGTAGTGCCATGATGGTGATGGTGGTAGTGTAATTGATGGTGTAACAGTGTAGTGTCTTGATGGTGATGGTGGTAGTATAATTGATGGTGTAACAGTGTAGTGTCTTGATTGTGATGGTGGTAGTATAATTGATGGTGTAACAGTGTAGTGTCTTTATGGTGAAGGTGGTAGTATAATTGATGGTGTAACAGTGTAGTGTCTTGATGGTGATGGTGGTAGTATAATTGATGGTGTAACAGTGTAGTGTCTTGATGGTGATGGTGGTAGTATAATTGATGGTGTAACAGTGTAGTGTCTTGATGGGGATGGTGGTAGTATAATTGATGGTGTAACAGTGTAGTGTCTTGATGGTGATGGTGGTAGTATAATTGATGGTGTAACAGTGTAGTGTCTTGATGGTGATGGTTGTAGTACAATTGATGGTGTAACAGTGTAGTGTCTTTATGGTGAAGGTGGTAGTATAATTGATGGTGTAACAGTGTAGTGTCTTGATGGTGATGGTGGTAGTATAATTGATGGTGTAACAGTGTAGTGTCTTGATGGTGGTAGTATAATTGATGGTGTAACAGTGTAGTGTCTTGATGGTGATGGTGGTAGTATAATTGATGGTGTAACAGTGTAGTGTCTTGATGGTGATGGTGGTAGTATAATTGATGGTGTAACAGTGTAGTGTCTTGATGGTGAAGGTTGTAGTATAATTGATGGTGTAACAGTGTAGTGTCTTGATGGTGATGGTGGTAGTATAATTGATTGTGTAACAGTGTAGTGTCTTGATGGTGATGGTGGTAGTATAATTGATGGTGTAACAGTGTAGTGTCTTTATGGTGAAGGTGGTAGTATAATTGATGGTGTAACAGTGTAGTGTCTTGATGGTGATGGTGGTAGTATAATTGATGGTGTAACAGTGTAGTGTCTTGATGGGGATGGTGGTAGTATAATTGATGGTGTAACAGTGTAGTGTCTTGATGGTGATGGTGGTAGTATAATTGATGGTGTAACAGTGTAGTGTCTTGATGGTGATGGTTGTAGTATAATTGATGGTGTAACAGTGTAGTGTCTTTATGGTGAAGGTGGTAGTATAATTGATGGTGTAACAGTGTAGTGTCTTGATGGTGATGGTGGTAGTATAATTGATGGTGTAACAGTGTAGTGTCTTGATGGTGATGGTGGTAGTATAATTGATGGTGTAACAGTGTAGTGTCTTGATGGTGATGGTGGTAGTATAATTGATGGTGTAACAGTGTAGTGTCTTTATGGTGAAGGTGGTAGTATAATTGATGGTGTAACAGTGTAGTGTCTTGATGGTGGTAGTATAATTGATGGTGTAACAGTGTAGTGTCTTGATGGTGATGGTGGTAGTATAATTGATGGTGAAGGTGGTAGTATAATTGATGGTGTAACAGTGTAGTGTCTTGATGGTGAAGGTGGTAGTATAATTGATGGTGTAACAGTGTAGTGCAATGATGGTTATGGTGGTAGTATAATTGATGGTGTAACAGTGTAGTGTCTTGATGGTGAAGGTGGTAGTATAATTGATGGTGTAACAGTGTAGTGTCTGGATGTTGAAGGTGGTAGTATAATTGATGGTGTAACAGTGTAGTGTCTTGATGGTGATGGTGGTAGTATAATTGATGGTGTAACAGTGTAGTGTCTTGATGGTGAAGGTGGTAGTATAATTGATGGTGTAACAGTGTAGTGGCTTGATGGTGATGGTGGTAGAATAATTGATGGTGTAACAGTGTAGTGCCATGATGGTGATGGTGGTAGTGTAATTGATGGTGTAACAGTGTAGTGTCTTGATGGTGATGGTGGTAGTATAATTGATGGTGTAACAGTGTAGTGTCTTGATTGTGATGGTGGTAGTATAATTGATGGTGTAACAGTGTAGTGTCTTTATGGTGAAGGTGGTAGTATAATTGATGGTGTAACAGTGTAGTGTCTTGATGGTGATGGTGGTAGTATAATTGATGGTGTAACAGTGTAGTGTCTTGATGGGGATGGTGGTAGTATAATTGATGGTGTAACAGTGTAGTGTCTTGATGGTGATGGTGGTAGTATAATTGATGGTGTAACAGTGTAGCGTCTTGATGGTGAAGGTGGTAATGTAGTTGATGGTGTAACAGTGTAGTGTCTTGATGGTGATGGTGGTATTATAGTTGATGGTGTAACAGTGTAGTGCCATGATGGTGATGGTGGTAGTATAATTGATGGTGTAACAGTGTAGTGTATTGATGGGGATGGTGATAGTATAATTGATGGTGTAACAGTGTAGTGTCTTGATGGTGAAGGTGGTAGTATAATTGATGGTGTAACAGTGTAGTGTCTTGATGGTGATGGTGGTATTATAGTTGATGGTGTAACAGTGTAGTGTCATGATGGTGATGGTGGTAGTATAATTGATGGTGTAACAGTGTAGTGTCTTGATGGTGATGGTGGTAGTATAATTGATGGTGTAACAGTGTAGTGTCTTGATGGTGATGGTGGTAGTATAATTGATGGTGTAACATTGTAGTGTCTTTATGGTGAAGGTGGTAATATAATTGATGGTGTAACAGTGTAGTGTCTTGATGGTGATGGTGGTAGTATAATTGATGGTGTAACAGTGTATTGTCTTGATGGGGATGGTGGTAGTATAATTGATGGTGTAACAGTGTAGTGTCTTGATGGTGATGGTGGTAGTATAATTGATGGTGTAACACTGTAGTGTCTTGATGGTGAAGGTGGTAGTATAATTGATGGTTTAACAGTGTAGTGTCTTGATGGTGATGGTGGTAGTATAATTGATGGTGTAACAGTGTAGTGTCTTGATGGTGAAGGTGGTAGTATAATTGATGGTGTAACAGTGTAGTGTCTTGATGGTGATGGTGGTAGTATAATTGATGGTGTAACAGTGTAGTGTCTTGATGGTGATGGTGGTAGTATAATTGATGGTGTAACAGTGTAGTGTCTTTATGGTGAAGGTGGTAGTATAATTGATGGTGTAACAGTGTAGTGTCTTGATTGTTATGGTGGTAGTATGATTGATGGTGTAACAGTGTAGTGTCTTGATGGGGATGGTGGTAGTATAATTAATGGTGTAACAGTGTAGTGTCTTGATGGTGATGGTGGTAGTATAATTGATGGTGTAACAGTGTAGTGTCTTGATGGTGATGGTTGTAGTATAATTGATGGTGTAACAGTGTAGTGTCTTTATGGTGAAGGTGGTAGTATAATTGATGGTGTAACAGTGTAGTGTCTTGATGGTGATGGTGGTAGTATAATTGATGGTGTAACAGTGTAGTGTCTTGATGGTGATGGTGGTAGTATAATTGATGGTGTAACAGTGTAGTGTCTTGATGGTGATGGTGGTAGTATAATTGATGGTGTAACAGTGTAGTGTCTTGATGGGGATGGTGGTAGTATAATTGATGGTGTAACAGTGTAGTGTGTTGATGGTGATGGTGGTAGTATAATTGATGGTGTAACAGTGTAGTGTCTTGATGGTGATGGTGGTAGTATAATTGATGGTGTAACAGTGTAGTGTCTTGATGGTGATGGTGGTAGTATAATTGATGGTGTAACAGTGTAGTGTCTTTATGGTGAAGGTGGTAGTATAATTGATGGTGTAACAGTGTACTGTCTTGATGGTGATGGTTGTAGTATAATTGATGGTGTAACAGTGTAGTGTCTTGATGGGGATGGTGGTAGTATAATTGATGGTGTAACAGTGTAGTGTCTTGATGGTGATGGTGGTAGTATAATTGATGGTGTAACAGTGTAGTGTCTTGATGGTGGTAGTATAATTGATGGTGTAACAGTGTAGTGTCTTGATGGTGAAGGTGGTAGTATAATTGATGGTGTAACAGTGTAGTGTCTTGATGGTGAAGGTGGTTGTATAATTGATGGTGTAACAGTGTAGTGTCTTGATGGTGATGGTGATGGTGGTAGTATAATTGATGGTGTAACAGTGTAGTGTCTTGATGGGGATGGTGGTAATATAATTGATGGTGTAACAGTGTAGTGTCTTGATGGTGATGGTGGTAGTATAATTGATGGTGTAACAGTGTAGTGTCTTGAAAGGGTTGGTGGTAGTAAAATTGATGGTGTAACAGTGTAGTGTCTTGATGGTGAAGGTGGTAGTATAATTGATGGTGTAACAGTGTAGTGTCTTGATGGTGATGGTGGTAGTATAATTTATGGTGTAACAGTGTAGTGCCGTGATGGTGATGGTGGTAGTATAATTGATGGTGTAACAGTGTAGTGTCTTGATTGTGATGGTGGTAGTATAATTGATGGTGTAAAAATGCAGTGTCTTGATGGTGATGGTGGTAGTATAATTGATGGTGTAACAGTTTAGTGTCTTGATGGTGATGGTGGTAGTATAATTGATGGTGTAACAGTGTAGTGTCTTGATGGGGATGGTGGTAGTAAAATTGATGGTGTAACAGTATAGTGTCTTGATGGTGAAGGTGGTAGTACAATTGATGGTGTAACAGTGTAGTGTATTGATGGTGATGGTGGTAGTATAATTGATGGTGTAACAGTGTAGTGTCTTGATGGTGATGGTAGTAAAATTGATGGAGTAACAGTTTAGTGTCTTGATGGGGATGGTGGTAGTATAATTGATGGTGTAACAGTGTAGTGGTATTGATGGTGATGGTGCTAGTATAATTGATGGTGTAACAGTGTCGTGTCTTGATGGTGGTAGTATAATTGATGGTGTAACATTGTAGTGCCATGATGGTGATTGTGGTAGTATAATTGATGGTGTAACAGTGTAGTGTCTTGAAGGTGGTAGTATAATTGATGGTGTAACAGTGTAATGTCTTGATGGTGATGGGGGTAGTATAATTGATGGTGTAACAGTGTAGTGTCTTGATGGTGATGGTGGTAGTAAAATTGATGGAGTAACAGTTTAGTATCTTGATGGGGATGGTGGTAGTATAATTGATGGTGTAACAGTGTAGTGTCTTGATGGGGATGGTGGTAGTATAATTGATGGTGTAACAGTGTAGTGGTCTTGATGGTGATGGTGGTAGTATAATTGATGGTGTAACAGTGTAGTGTCTTGATGGTGGTAGTACAATTGATGGTGTAACAGTGTAGTATATTGATGGTGATGGTGGTAGTATAATTGATGGTGTAACAGTGTAGTGTGTTGATGGTGATGGTGGTAGTAAAATGGATGCTGTAGCAGTGTAGTGTCTTGCTGGTGATGGTGGTAGTGAAATTGATGTTGTAACAGTGTAGTGTCTTGATGGTGGTAGTATAATTAATGGTGTAACAGTGTAGTGGTATTGATGGTGATGGTGCTAGTATAATTGATGGTGTAACAGTGTCGTGTCTTGATGGTGGTAGTATAATTGATGGTGTAACAGTGTAGTGCCATGATGGTGATGGTGGTAGTATAATTGATGGTGTAACAGTGTAGTGTCTTGAAGGTGGTAGTATAATTGATGGTGTAACAGTGTAGTGTCTTGATGGTGATGGGGGTAGTATAATTGATGGTGTAACAGTGTAGTGTCTTGATGGTGATGGTGGTAGTAAAATTGATGGAGTAACAGTTTAGTGTCTTGATGGGGATGGTGGTAGTATAATTGATGGTGTAACAGTGTAGTGTCTTGATGGTGATGGGGGTAGTGAAATTTATGTTGTAACAGTGTAGTGTCTTGATGGTGGTAGTATAATTAATGGTGTAACAGTGTAGTGGTCTTGATGGTGATGGTGGTAGTATAATTGATGGTGTAACAGTGTAGTGTCTTGATGGTAGTAGTACAATTGATGGTGTAACAGTGTAGTATCTTGATGGTGATGGTGGTAGTATAATTGATGGTGTAACAGTGTAGTGTGTTGATGGTGATGGTGGTAGTAAAATGGATGCTGTAGCAGTGTAGTGTCTTGCTGGTGATGGTGGTAGTGAAATTGATGTTGTAACAGTGTAGTGTCTTGATGGTGGTAGTATAATTAATGGTGTAACAGTGTAGTGTCTTGATGGTGATGGTGGTAGTATAATTGATGGTGTAACAGTGTAGTATCTTGATGGTGATGGTGGTAGTATAATTGATGGTGTAACAGTGTAGTGTCTTGATGGGGGTAGTATAATTGATGGTGTAACAGTGTAGTGTCTTGATGGTGGTAGTATAATTGATGGTGTAACAGTGTAGTGTCTTGATGGTGATGGTGGTAGTATAATTGATGGTGTAACAGTGTAGTGTCTTGATGGTGATGGTGGTTGAATAGTTGATGGTGTAACAGTGTAGTGGCTTGATGGTGATGGTGGTAGTATAATTGATGGTGTAACAGTGTAGTGTCTTGATGGTGATGGTGGTAGTATAGTTGATGGTGTAACAGTGTAGTGCCATGATGGTGATGGTGGTAGTATAATTGATGGTGTAACAGTGTAGTGTCTTGATGGTGATGGTGGTAGTATAATTGATGGTGTAACAGTGTAGTGTCTTGATGGTGATGGTGGTAGTATAATTGATGGTGTAACAGTGTAGTGTCTTTATGGTGAAGGTGGTAGTATAATTGATGGTGTAACAGTGTAGTGTCTTTATGGTGAAGGTGGTAGTATAATTGATGGTGTAACAGTGTAGTGTCTTGATGGGGATGGTGGTAGTATAATTGATGGTGTAACAGTGTAGTGTCTTGATGGTGATGGTGGTAGTATAATTGATGGTGTAACAGTGTAGTGTCTTGATGGTGATGGTAGTATAATTGATGGTGTAACAGTGTAGTGTCTTGATGGTGATGGTGGTAGTATAATTGATGGTGTAACAGTGTAGTGTCTTCATGGGGATGGTGGTAGTATAATTGATGGTGTAACAGTGTAGTGTCTTGATGGTGATGGTGGTAGTATAATTGATGGTGTAACAGTGTAGTGTCTTGATGGTGATGGTGGTAGTATAATTGATGGTGTAATAGTGTAGTGTCTTGATGGTGATGGTGGTAGTAAAATTGATGGAGTAACAGTTTAGTGTCTTGATGGGGATGGTGGTAGTATAATTGATGGTGTAACAGTGTAGTGGTATTGATGGTGATGGTGGTAGTATAATTGATGGTGTAACAGTGTAGTGTCTTGATGGTGATGGTGGTAGTATAACTGATGGTGTAACAGTGTAGTGTCTTGATGGTGATGGTGGTAGTATAATTGATGGTGTAACAGTGTAGTGTCTTGATGGTGATGGTGGTAGTATAATTGATGGTGTAACAGTGTAGTGTCTTTATGGTGAAGGTGGTAGTATAATTGATGGTGTAACAGTGTAGTGTCTTGATGGGGATGGTGGTAGTATAATTGATGGTGTAACAGTGTAGTGTCTTGATGGTGATGGTGGTAGTATAATTGATGGTGTAACAGTGTAGTGTCTTCATGGGGATGGTGGTAGTATAATTGATGGTGTAACAGTGTAGTGTCTTGATGGTGATGGTGGTAGTATAATTGATGGTGTAACAGTGTAGTGTCTTGATGGTGAAGGCGGTAGTACAATTGATGGAGTAACAGTTTAGTGTCTTGATGGGGATGGTGGTAGTATAATTGATGGTGTAACAGTGTAGTGGTATTGATGGTGATGGTGGTAGTATAATTGATGGTGTAACAGTGTAGTGTCTTGATGGTGATGGTGGTAGTATAACTGATGGTGTAACAGTGTAGTGTCTTGATGGTGATGGTGGTAGTATAATTGATGGTGTAACAGTGTAGTGTCTTGATGGTGAAGGCGGTAGTACAATTGATGGAGTAACAGTTTAGTGTCTTGATGGGGATGGTGGTAGTATAATTGATGGTGTAACAGTGTAGTGTCTTGATGGGGATGGTGGTAGTATAATTGATGGTGTAACAGTGTAGTGTCTTGATGGGGATGGTGGTAGTATAATTGATGGTGTAACAGTGTAGTGTCTTGATGGTGATGGGGGTAGTATAATTGATGGTGTAACAGTGTAGTGTCTTGATGGTGATGGTGGTAGTAAAATTGATGGAGTAACAGTTTAGTGTCTTGATGGGGATGGTGGTAGTATAATTGATGGTGTAACAGTGTAGTGTCTTTATGGTGATGGGGGTAGTATAATTGATGGTGTAACAGTGTAGTGTCTTGAAGGTGGTAGTATAATTGATGGTGTTACAGTGCAGTGTCTTGATGGTGATGGGGGTAGTATAATTGATGGTGTAACAGTGTAGTGTCTTGATGGTGATGGTGGTAGTAAAATTGATGGAGTAACAGTTTAGTGTCTTGATGGGGATGGTGGTAGTATAATTGATGGTGTAACAGTGTAGTGTCTTGATGGTGATGGGGGTAGTATAATTGATGGTGTAACAGTGTAGTGTCTTGATGGTGATGGTGGTAGTAAAATTGATGGAGTAACAGTTTAGTGTCTTGATGGGGATGGTGGTAGTATAATTGATGGTGTAACAGTGTAGTGGTCTTGATGGTGATGGTGGTAGTATAATTGATGGTGTAACAGTGTAGTGTCTTGATGGTGGTAGTATAATTGATGGTGTAACAGTGTAGTGTCTTGATGGTGATGGGGGTAGTATAATTGATGGTGTAACAGTGTAGTGTCTTGAAGGTGGTAGTATAATTGATGGTGTTACAGTGCAGTGTCTTGATGGTGATGGTGGTAGTAAAATTGATGGAGTAACAGTTTAGTGTCTTGATGGGGATGGTGGTAGTATAATTGATGGTGTAACAGTGTAGTGTCTTGATGGTGATGGGGGTAGTATAATTGATGGTGTAACAGTGTAGTGTCTTGATGGTGATGGTGGTAGTAAAATTGATGGAGTAACAGTTTAGTGTCTTGATGGGGATGGTGGTAGTATAATTGATGGTGTAACAGTGTAGTGGTATTGATGGTGATGGTGGTAGTATAATTGATGGTGTAACAGTGTAGTGTCTTGATGGTGGTAGTACAATTGATGGTGTAACAGTGTAGTATCTTGATGGTGATGGTGGTAGTATAATTGATGGTGTAACAGTGTAGTGTGTTGATGGTGATGGTGGTAGTAAAATGGATGCTGTAGCAGTGTAGTGTCTTGCTGGTGATGGTGGTAGTGAAATTGATGTTGTAACAGTGTAGTGTCTTGATGGTGGTAGTATAATTAATGGTGTAACAGTGTAGTGTCTTGATGGTGATGGTGGTAGTATAATTGATGGTGTAACAGTGTAGTGTCTTGATGGGGATGGTGGTAGTATAATTGATGGTGTAACAGTGTAGTGCCATGATGGTTATGGTGGTAGTATAATTGATGGTGTAACAGTGTAGTGTCTTGATGGTGATGGTGGTAGTAAAATTGATGGATTAACAGTTTAGTGTCTTGATGGGGATGGTGGTAGTATAATTAATGGTGTAACAGTGTAGTGGTATTGATGGTGATGGTGCTAGTATAATTGATGGTGTAACAGTGTAGTGTCTTGATGGTGGTAGTATAATTGATGGTGTAACAGTGTAGTGCCATGATGGTGATGGTGGTAGTATAATTGATGGTGTAACAGTGTAGTGTCTTGATGGTGATGGTGGTAGTATAATTGATGGTGTAACAGTGTAGTGTCTTGATGGTGATGGTGGTAGTATAATTGATGGTGTAACAGTGTAGTGTCTTGATGGTGATGGTGGTAGTAAAATTGATGGAGTAACAGTTTAGTGTCTTGATGGGGATGGTGGTAGTATAATTGATGGTGTAACAGTGTAGTGTCTTGATGGTGATGGGGGTAGTATAATTGATGGTGTAACAGTGTAGTGTCTTGATGGTGATGGTGGTAGTAAAATTGATGGAGTAACAGTTTAGTGTCTTGATGGGGATGGTGGTAGTATAATTGATGGTGTAACAGTGTAGTGGTCTTGATGGTGATGGTGGTAGTATAATTGATGGTGTAACAGTGTAGTGTCTTGATGGTGATGGTGGTAGTATAATTGATGGTGTAACAGTGTAGTGTCTTGATGGTGATGGTGGTAGTATAATTGATGGTGTAACAGTGTAGTGTCTTGATGGTGATGGTGGTAGTAAAATTGATGCTGTAACAGTGTAGTGTCTTGATGGTGATGGTGGTAGTATAATTGATGTTGTAACAGTGTAGTGTCGTGATGGTGGTAGTATAATTGATGGTGTAACAGTGTAGTGTCTTGATGGTGATGGTGGTAGTATAATTGATGGTGTAACAGTGTAGTATCTTGATGGTGATGGTGGTAGTATAATTGATGGTGTAACAGTGTAGTGTCTTGATGGTGGTAGTATAATTGATGGTGTAACAGTGTAGTGTCTTGATGGTGATGGTGGTAGTATAATTGATGGTGTAACAGTGTAGTGTCTTGATGGTGATGGTGGTAGTATAATTGATGGTGTAACAGTGTAGTGTCTTGATGGTGATGGTGGTAGTATAATTGATGGTGTAACAGTGTAGTGTCTTGATGGTGATGGTGGTAGTATAATTGATGGTGTAACAGTGTAGTGTCTTGATGGTGATGGTGGTAGTATAATTGATGGTGTAACAGTGTAGTGTCTTGATGGTGATGGTGGTAGTATAATTGATGGTGTAACAGTGTAGTGTCTTGATGGTGATGGTGGTAGTATAATTGATGGTGTAACAGTGTAGTGTCTTGATGGTGATGGTGGTAGTATAATTGATGGTGTAACAGTGTAGTGTCTTGATGGTGATGGTGGTAGTATAATTGATGGTGTAACAGTGTAGTGTCTTGATGGTGATGGTGGTAGTATAATTGATGGTGTAACAGTGTAGTGTCTTGATGGTGATGGTGGTAGTATAATTGATGGTGTAACAGTGTAGTGTCTTGATGGTGATGGTGGTAGTATAATTGATGGTGTAACAGTGTAGTGTCTTGATGGTGATGGTGGTAGTATAATTGATGGTGTAACAGTGTAGTGTCTTGATGGTGATGGTGGTAGTATAATTGATGGTGTAACAGTGTAGTGTCTTGATGGTGATGGTGGTAGTATAATTGATGGTGTAACAGTGTAGTGTCTTGATGGTGATGGTGGTAGTATAATTGATGGTGTAACAGTGTAGTGTCTTGATGGTGATGGTGGTAGTATAATTGATGGTGTAACAGTGTAGTGTCTTGATGGTGATGGTGGTAGTATAATTGATGGTGTAACAGTGTAGTGTCTTGATGGTGATGGTGGTAGTATAATTGATGGTGTAACAGTGTAGTGTCTTGATGGTGATGGTGGTAGTATAATTGATGGTGTAACAGTGTAGTGTCTTGATGGTGATGGTGGTAGTATAATTGATGGTGTAACAGTGTAGTGTCTTGATGGTGATGGTGGTAGTATAATTGATGGTGTAACAGTGTAGTGTCTTGATGGTGATGGTGGTAGTATAATTGATGGTGTAACAGTGTAGTGTCTTGATGGTGATGGTGGTAGTATAATTGATGGTGTAACAGTGTAGTGTCTTGATGGTGATGGTGGTAGTATAATTGATGGTGTAACAGTGTAGTGTCTTGATGGTGATGGTGGTAGTATAATTGATGGTGTAACAGTGTAGTGTCTTGATGGTGATGGTGGTAGTATAATTGATGGTGTAACAGTGTAGTGTCTTGATGGTGATGGTGGTAGTATAATTGATGGTGTAACAGTGTAGTGTCTTGATGGTGATGGTGGTAGTATAATTGATGGTGTAACAGTGTAGTGTCTTGATGGTGATGGTGGTAGTATAATTGATGGTGTAACAGTGTAGTGTCTTGATGGTGATGGTGGTAGTATAATTGATGGTGTAACAGTGTAGTGTCTTGATGGTGATGGTGGTAGTATAATTGATGGTGTAACAGTGTAGTGTCTTGATGGTGATGGTGGTAGTATAATTGATGGTGTAACAGTGTAGTGTCTTGATGGTGATGGTGGTAGTATAATTGATGGTGTAACAGTGTAGTGTCTTGATGGTGATGGTGGTAGTATAATTGATGGTGTAACAGTGTAGTGTCTTGATGGTGATGGTGGTAGTATAATTGATGGTGTAACAGTGTAGTGTCTTGATGGTGATGGTGGTAGTATAATTGATGGTGTAACAGTGTAGTGTCTTGATGGTGATGGTGGTAGTATAATTGATGGTGTAACAGTGTAGTGTCTTGATGGTGATGGTGGTAGTATAATTGATGGTGTAACAGTGTAGTGTCTTGATGGTGATGGTGGTAGTATAATTGATGGTGTAACAGTGTAGTGTCTTGATGGTGATGGTGGTAGTATAATTGATGGTGTAACAGTGTAGTGTCTTGATGGTGATGGTGGTAGTATAATTGATGGTGTAACAGTGTAGTGTCTTGATGGTGATGGTGGTAGTATAATTGATGGTGTAACAGTGTAGTGTCTTGATGGTGATGGTGGTAGTATAATTGATGGTGTAACAGTGTAGTGTCTTGATGGTGATGGTGGTAGTATAATTGATGGTGTAACAGTGTAGTGTCTTGATGGTGATGGTGGTAGTATAATTGATGGTGTAACAGTGTAGTGTCTTGATGGTGATGGTGGTAGTATAATTGATGGTGTAACAGTGTAGTGTCTTGATGGTGATGGTGGTAGTATAATTGATGGTGTAACAGTGTAGTGTCTTGATGGTGATGGTGGTAGTATAATTGATGGTGTAACAGTGTAGTGTCTTGATGGTGATGGTGGTAGTATAATTGATGGTGTAACAGTGTAGTGTCTTGATGGTGATGGTGGTAGTATAATTGATGGTGTAACAGTGTAGTGTCTTGATGGTGATGGTGGTAGTATAATTGATGGTGTAACAGTGTAGTGTCTTGATGGTGATGGTGGTAGTATAATTGATGGTGTAACAGTGTAGTGTCTTGATGGTGATGGTGGTAGTATAATTGATGGTGTAACAGTGTAGTGTCTTGATGGTGATGGTGGTAGTATAATTGATGGTGTAACAGTGTAGTGTCTTGATGGTGATGGTGGTAGTATAATTGATGGTGTAACAGTGTAGTGTCTTGATGGTGATGGTGGTAGTATAATTGATGGTGTAACAGTGTAGTGTCTTGATGGTGTGGTAGTATAATTGATGGTGTAACAGTGTAGTGTCTTGATGGTGATGGTGGTAGTATAATTGATGGTGTAACAGTGTAGTGTCTTGATGGTGATGGTGGTAGTATAATTGATGGTGTAACAGTGTAGTGTCTTGATGGTGATGGTGGTAGTATAATTGATGGTGTAACAGTGTAGTGTCTTGATGGTGATGGTGGTAGTATAATTGATGGTGTAACAGTGTAGTGTCTTGATGGTGATGGTGGTAGTATAATTGATGGTGTAACAGTGTAGTGTCTTGATGGTGATGGTGGTAGTATAATTGATGGTGTAACAGTGTAGTGTCTTGATGGTGATGGTGGTAGTATAATTGATGGTGTAACAGTGTAGTGTCTTGATGGTGATGGTGGTAGTATAATTGATGGTGTAACAGTGTAGTGTCTTGATGGTGATGGTGGTAGTATAATTGATGGTGTAACAGTGTAGTGTAGTGTCTTGATGGTGATGGTGGTAGTATAATTGATGGTGTAACAGTGTAGTGTCTTGATGGTGATGGTGGTAGTATAATTGATGGTGTAACAGTGTAGTGTCTTGATGGTGATGGTGGTAGTATAATTGATGGTGTAACAGTGTAGTGTCTTGATGGTGATGGTGGTAGTATAATTGATGGTGTAACAGTGTAGTGTCTTGATGGTGATGGTGGTAGTATAATTGATGGTGTAACAGTGTAGTGTCTTGATGGTGATGGTGGTAGTATAATTGATGGTGTAACAGTGTAGTGTCTTGATGGTGATGGTGGTAGTATAATTGATGGTGTAACAGTGTAGTGTCTTGATGGTGATGGTGGTAGTATAATTGATGGTGTAACAGTGTAGTGTCTTGATGGTGATGGTGGTAGTATAATTGATGGTGTAACAGTGTAGTGTCTTGATGGTGATGGTGGTAGTATAATTGATGGTGTAACAGTGTAGTGTCTTGATGGTGATGGTGGTAGTATAATTGATGGTGTAACAGTGTAGTGTCTTGATGGTGATGGTGGTAGTATAATTGATGGTGTAACAGTGTAGTGTCTTGATGGTGATGGTGGTAGTATAATTGATGGTGTAACAGTGTAGTGTCTTGATGGTGATGGTGGTAGTATAATTGATGGTGTAACAGTGTAGTGTCTTGATGGTGATGGTGGTAGTATAATTGATGGTGTAACAGTGTAGTGTCTTGATGGTGATGGTGGTAGTATAATTGATGGTGTAACAGTGTAGTGTCTTGATGGTGATGGTGGTAGTATAATTGATGGTGTAACAGTGTAGTGTCTTGATGGTGATGGTGGTAGTATAATTGATGGTGTAACAGTGTAGTGTCTTGATGGTGATGGTGGTAGTATAATTGATGGTGTAACAGTGTAGTGTCTTGATGGTGATGGTGGTAGTATAATTGATGGTGTAACAGTGTAGTGTCTTGATGGTGATGGTGGTAGTATAATTGATGGTGTAACAGTGTAGTGTCTTGATGGTGATGGTGGTAGTATAATTGATGGTGTAACAGTGTAGTGTCTTGATGGTGATGGTGGTAGTATAATTGATGGTGTAACAGTGTAGTGTCTTGATGGTGATGGTGGTAGTATAATTGATGGTGTAACAGTGTAGTGTCTTGATGGTGATGGTGGTAGTATAATTGATGGTGTAACAGTGTAGTGTCTTGATGGTGATGGTGGTAGTATAATTGATGGTGTAACAGTGTAGTGTCTTGATGGTGATGGTGGTAGTATAATTGATGGTGTAACAGTGTAGTGTCTTGATGGTGATGGTGGTAGTATAATTGATGGTGTAACAGTGTAGTGTCTTGATGGTGATGGTGGTAGTATAATTGATGGTGTAACAGTGTAGTGTCTTGATGGTGATGGTGGTAGTATAATTGATGGTGTAACAGTGTAGTGTCTTGATGGTGATGGTGGTAGTATAATTGATGGTGTAACAGTGTAGTGTCTTGATGGTGATGGTGGTAGTATAATTGATGGTGTAACAGTGTAGTGTCTTGATGGTGATGGTGGTAGTATAATTGATGGTGTAACAGTGTAGTGTCTTGATGGTGATGGTGGTAGTATAATTGATGGTGTAACAGTGTAGTGTCTTGATGGTGATGGTGGTAGTATAATTGATGGTGTAACAGTGTAGTGTCTTGATGGTGATGGTGGTAGTATAATTGATGGTGTAACAGTGTAGTGTCTTGATGGTGATGGTGGTAGTATAATTGATGGTGTAACAGTGTAGTGTCTTGATGGTGATGGTGGTAGTATAATTGATGGTGTAACAGTGTAGTGTCTTGATGGTGATGGTGGTAGTATAATTGATGGTGTAACAGTGTAGTGTCTTGATGGTGATGGTGGTAGTATAATTGATGGTGTAACAGTGTAGTGTCTTGATGGTGATGGTGGTAGTATAATTGATGGTGTAACAGTGTAGTGTCTTGATGGTGATGGTGGTAGTATAATTGATGGTGTAACAGTGTAGTGTCTTGATGGTGATGGTGGTAGTATAATTGATGGTGTAACAGTGTAGTGTCTTGATGGTGATGGTGGTAGTATAATTGATGGTGTAACAGTGTAGTGTCTTGATGGTGATGGTGGTAGTATAATTGATGGTGTAACAGTGTAGTGTCTTGATGGTGATGGTGGTAGTATAATTGATGGTGTAACAGTGTAGTGTCTTGATGGTGATGGTGGTAGTATAATTGATGGTGTAACAGTGTAGTGTCTTGATGGTGATGGTGGTAGTATAATTGATGGTGTAACAGTGTAGTGTCTTGATGGTGATGGTGGTAGTATAATTGATGGTGTAACAGTGTAGTGTCTTGATGGTGATGGTGGTAGTATAATTGATGGTGTAACAGTGTAGTGTCTTGATGGTGATGGTGGTAGTATAATTGATGGTGTAACAGTGTAGTGTCTTGATGGTGATGGTGGTAGTATAATTGATGGTGTAACAGTGTAGTGTCTTGATGGTGATGGTGGTAGTATAATTGATGGTGTAACAGTGTAGTGTCTTGATGGTGATGGTGGTAGTATAATTGATGGTGTAACAGTGTAGTGTCTTGATGGTGATGGTGGTAGTATAATTGATGGTGTAACAGTGTAGTGTCTTGATGGTGATGGTGGTAGTATAATTGATGGTGTAACAGTGTAGTGTCTTGATGGTGATGGTGGTAGTATAATTGATGGTGTAACAGTGTAGTGTCTTGATGGTGATGGTGGTAGTATAATTGATGGTGTAACAGTGTAGTGTCTTGATGGTGATGGTGGTAGTATAATTGATGGTGTAACAGTGTAGTGTCTTGATGGTGATGGTGGTAGTATAATTGATGGTGTAACAGTGTAGTGTCTTGATGGTGATGGTGGTAGTATAATTGATGGTGTAACAGTGTAGTGTCTTGATGGTGATGGTGGTAGTATAATTGATGGTGTAACAGTGTAGTGTCTTGATGGTGATGGTGGTAGTATAATTGATGGTGTAACAGTGTAGTGTCTTGATGGTGATGGTGGTAGTATAATTGATGGTGTAACAGTGTAGTGTCTTGATGGTGATGGTGGTAGTATAATTGATGGTGTAACAGTGTAGTGTCTTGATGGTGATGGTGGTAGTATAATTGATGGTGTAACAGTGTAGTGTCTTGATGGTGATGGTGGTAGTATAATTGATGGTGTAACAGTGTAGTGTCTTGATGGTGATGGTGGTAGTATAATTGATGGTGTAACAGTGTAGTGTCTTGATGGTGATGGTGGTAGTATAATTGATGGTGTAACAGTGTAGTGTCTTGATGGTGATGGTGGTAGTATAATTGATGGTGTAACAGTGTAGTGTCTTGATGGTGATGGTGGTAGTATAATTGATGGTGTAACAGTGTAGTGTCTTGATGGTGATGGTGGTAGTATAATTGATGGTGTAACAGTGTAGTGTCTTGATGGTGATGGTGGTAGTATAATTGATGGTGTAACAGTGTAGTGTCTTGATGGTGATGGTGGTAGTATAATTGATGGTGTAACAGTGTAGTGTCTTGATGGTGATGGTGGTAGTATAATTGATGGTGTAACAGTGTAGTGTCTTGATGGTGATGGTGGTAGTATAATT
Organism: Brachymystax lenok tsinlingensis; assembly: GCA_030435695.1. NCBI lineage: Eukaryota > Metazoa > Chordata > Actinopteri > Salmoniformes > Salmonidae > Brachymystax > Brachymystax lenok. The sequence goes on from CM059819.1 coordinate 18,648,920, forward strand.
GATGGTGTAACAGTGTAGTGTCTTGATGGTGATGGTGGTAGTATAATTGATGGTGTAACAGTGTAGTGTCTTGATGGTGATGGTGGTAGTATAATTGATGGTGTAACAGTGTAGTGTCTTGATGGTGATGGTGGTAGTATAATTGATGGTGTAACAGTGTAGTGTCTTGATGGTGATGGTGGTAGTATAATTGATGGTGTAACAGTGTAGTGTCTTGATGGTGATGATGGTGGTAGTATAATTGATGGTGTAACAGTGTAGTGTCTTGATGGTGATGGTGGTAGTATAATTGATGGTGTAACAGTGTAGTGTCTTGATGGTGATGGTGGTAGTATAATTGATGGTGTAACAGTGTAGTGTCTTGATGGTGATGGTGGTAGTATAATTGATGGTGTAACAGTGTAGTGTCTTGATGGTGATGGTGGTAGTATAATTGATGGTGTAACAGTGTAGTGTCTTGATGGTGATGGTGGTAGTATAATTGATGGTGTAACAGTGTAGTGTCTTGATGGTGATGGTGGTAGTATAATTGATGGTGTAACAGTGTAGTGTCTTGATGGTGATGGTGGTAGTATAATTGATGGTGTAACAGTGTAGTGTCTTGATGGTGATGGTGGTAGTATAATTGATGGTGTAACAGTGTAGTGTCTTGATGGTGATGGTGGTAGTATAATTGATGGTGTAACAGTGTAGTGTCTTGATGGTGATGGTGGTAGTATAATTGATGGTGTAACAGTGTAGTGTCTTGATGGTGATGGTGGTAGTATAATTGATGGTGTAACAGTGTAGTGTCTTGATGGTGAAGGTGGTAGTATAATTGATGGTGTAACAGTGTAGTGTCTTGATGGTGATGGTGGTAGTATAATTGATGGTGTAACAGTGTAGTGTCTTGATGGTGATGGTGGTAGTATAATTGATGGTGTAACAGTGTAGTGTCTTGATGGTGATGGTGGTAGTATAATTGATGGTGTAACAGTGTAGTGTCTTGATGGTGATGGTGGTAGTATAATTGATGGTGTAACAGTGTAGTGTCTTGATGGTGATGGTGGTAGTATAATTGATGGTGTAACAGTGTAGTGTCTTGATGGTGATGGTGGTAGTATAATTGATGGTGTAACAGTGTAGTGTCTTGATGGTGATGGTGGTAGTATAATTGATGGTGTAACAGTGTAGTGTCTTGATGGTGATGGTGGTAGTATAATTGATGGTGTAACAGTGTAGTGTCTTGATGGTGATGGTGGTAGTATAATTGATGGTGTAACAGTGTAGTGTCTTGATGGTGATGGTGGTAGTATAATTGATGGTGTAACAGTGTAGTGTCTTGATGGTGATGGTGGTAGTATAATTGATGGTGTAACAGTGTAGTGTCTTGATGGTGATGGTGGTAGTATAATTGATGGTGTAACAGTGTAGTGTCTTGATGGTGATGGTGGTAGTATAATTGATGGTGTAACAGTGTAGTGTCTTGATGGTGATGGTGGTAGTATAATTGATGGTGTAACAGTGTAGTGTCTTGATGGTGATGGTGGTAGTATAATTGATGGTGTAACAGTGTAGTGTCTTGATGGTGATGGTGGTAGTATAATTGATGGTGTAACAGTGTAGTGTCTTGATGGTGATGGTGGTAGTATAATTGATGGTGTAACAGTGTAGTGTCTTGATGGTGATGGTGGTAGTATAATTGATGGTGTAACAGTGTAGTGTCTTGATGGTGATGGTGGTAGTATAATTGATGGTGTAACAGTGTAGTGTCTTGATGGTGATGGTGGTAGTATAATTGATGGTGTAACAGTGTAGTGTCTTGATGGTGATGGTGGTAGTATAATTGATGGTGTAACAGTGTAGTGTCTTGATGGTGATGGTGGTAGTATAATTGATGGTGTAACAGTGTAGTGTCTTGATGGTGATGGTGGTAGTATAATTGATGGTGTAACAGTGTAGTGTCTTGATGGTGATGGTGGTAGTATAATTGATGGTGTAACAGTGTAGTGTCTTGATGGTGATGGTGGTAGTATAATTGATGGTGTAACAGTGTAGTGTCTTGATGGTGATGGTGGTAGTATAATTGATGGTGTAACAGTGTAGTGTCTTGATGGTGATGGTGGTAGTATAATTGATGGTGTAACAGTGTAGTGTCTTGATGGTGATGGTGGTAGTATAATTGATGGTGTAACAGTGTAGTGTCTTGATGGTGATGGTGGTAGTATAATTGATGGTGTAACAGTGTAGTGTCTTGATGGTGATGGTGGTAGTATAATTGATGGTGTAACAGTGTAGTGTCTTGATGGTGATGGTGGTAGTATAATTGATGGTGTAACAGTGTAGTGTCTTGATGGTGATGGTGGTAGTATAATTGATGGTGTAACAGTGTAGTGTCTTGATGGTGATGGTGGTAGTATAATTGATGGTGTAACAGTGTAGTGTCTTGATGGTGATGGTGGTAGTATAATTGATGGTGTAACAGTGTAGTGTCTTGATGGTGATGGTGGTAGTATAATTGATGGTGTAACAGTGTAGTGTCTTGATGGTGATGGTGGTAGTATAATTGATGGTGTAACAGTGTAGTGTCTTGATGGTGATGGTGGTAGTATAATTGATGGTGTAACAGTGTAGTGTCTTGATGGTGATGGTGGTAGTATAATTGATGGTGTAACAGTGTAGTGTCTTGATGGTGATGGTGGTAGTATAATTGATGGTGTAACAGTGTAGTGTCTTGATGGTGATGGTGGTAGTATAATTGATGGTGTAACAGTGTAGTGTCTTGATGGTGATGGTGGTAGTATAATTGATGGTGTAACAGTGTAGTGTCTTGATGGTGATGGTGGTAGTATAATTGATGGTGTAACAGTGTAGTGTCTTGATGGTGATGGTGGTAGTATAATTGATGGTGTAACAGTGTAGTGTCTTGATGGTGATGGTGGTAGTATAATTGATGGTGTAACAGTGTAGTGTCTTGATGGTGATGGTGGTAGTATAATTGATGGTGTAACAGTGTAGTGTCTTGATGGTGATGGTGGTAGTATAATTGATGGTGTAACAGTGTAGTGTCTTGATGGTGATGGTGGTAGTATAATTGATGGTGTAACAGTGTAGTGTCTTGATGGTGATGGTGGTAGTATAATTGATGGTGTAACAGTGTAGTGTCTTGATGGTGATGGTGGTAGTATAATTGATGGTGTAACAGTGTAGTGTCTTGATGGTGATGGTGGTAGTATAATTGATGGTGTAACAGTGTAGTGTCTTGATGGTGATGGTGGTAGTATAATTGATGGTGTAACAGTGTAGTGTCTTGATGGTGATGGTGGTAGTATAATTGATGGTGTAACAGTGTAGTGTCTTGATGGTGATGGTGGTAGTATAATTGATGGTGTAACAGTGTAGTGTCTTGATGGTGATGGTGGTAGTATAATTGATGGTGTAACAGTGTAGTGTCTTGATGGTGATGGTGGTAGTATAATTGATGGTGTAACAGTGTAGTGTCTTGATGGTGATGGTGGTAGTATAATTGATGGTGTAACAGTGTAGTGTCTTGATGGTGATGGTGGTAGTATAATTGATGGTGTAACAGTGTAGTGTCTTGATGGTGATGGTGGTAGTATAATTGATGGTGTAACAGTGTAGTGTCTTGATGGTGATGGTGGTAGTATAATTGATGGTGTAACAGTGTAGTGTCTTGATGGTGATGGTGGTAGTATAATTGATGGTGTAACAGTGTAGTGTCTTGATGGTGATGGTGGTAGTATAATTGATGGTGTAACAGTGTAGTGTCTTGATGGTGATGGTGGTAGTATAATTGATGGTGTAACAGTGTAGTGTCTTGATGGTGATGGTGGTAGTATAATTGATGGTGTAACAGTGTAGTGTCTTGATGGTGATGGTGGTAGTATAATTGATGGTGTAACAGTGTAGTGTCTTGATGGTGATGGTGGTAGTATAATTGATGGTGTAACAGTGTAGTGTCTTGATGGTGATGGTGGTAGTATAATTGATGGTGTAACAGTGTAGTGTCTTGATGGTGATGGTGGTAGTATAATTGATGGTGTAACAGTGTAGTGTCTTGATGGTGATGGTGGTAGTATAATTGATGGTGTAACAGTGTAGTGTCTTGATGGTGATGGTGGTAGTATAATTGATGGTGTAACAGTGTAGTGTCTTGATGGTGATGGTGGTAGTATAATTGATGGTGTAACAGTGTAGTGTCTTGATGGTGATGGTGGTAGTATAATTGATGGTGTAACAGTGTAGTGTCTTGATGGTGATGGTGGTAGTATAATTGATGGTGTAACAGTGTAGTGTCTTGATGGTGATGGTGGTAGTATAATTGATGGTGTAACAGTGTAGTGTCTTGATGGTGATGGTGGTAGTATAATTGATGGTGTAACAGTGTAGTGTCTTGATGGTGATGGTGGTAGTATAATTGATGGTGTAACAGTGTAGTGTCTTGATGGTGATGGTGGTAGTATAATTGATGGTGTAACAGTGTAGTGTCTTGATGGTGATGGTGGTAGTATAATTGATGGTGTAACAGTGTAGTGTCTTGATGGTGAAGGTGGTAGTATAATTGATGGTGTAACAGTGTAGTGTCTTGATGGTGATGGTGGTAGTATAATTGATGGTGTAACAGTGTAGTGTCTTGATGGTGATGGTGGTAGTATAATTGATGGTGTAACAGTGTAGTGTCTTGATGGTGATGGTGGTAGTATAATTGATGGTGTAACAGTGTAGTGTCTTGATGGTGATGGTGGTAGTATAATTGATGGTGTAACAGTGTAGTGTCTTGATGGTGATGGTGGTAGTATAATTGATGGTGTAACAGTGTAGTGTCTTGATGGTGATGGTGGTAGTATAATTGATGGTGTAACAGTGTAGTGTCTTGATGGTGATGGTGGTAGTATAATTGATGGTGTAACAGTGTAGTGTCTTGATGGTGATGGTGGTAGTATAATTGATGGTGTAACAGTGTAGTGTCTTGATGGTGAAGGTGGTAGTATAATTGATGGTGTAACAGTGTAGTGTCTTGATGGTGATGGTGGTAGTATAATTGATGGTGTAACAGTGTAGTGTCTTGATGGTGATGGTGGTAGTATAATTGATGGTGTAACAGTGTAGTGTCTTGATGGTGATGGTGGTAGTATAATTGATGGTGTAACAGTGTAGTGTCTTGATGGTGATGGTGGTAGTATAATTGATGGTGTAACAGTGTAGTGTCTTGATGGTGAAGGTGGTAGTATAATTGATGGTGTAACAGTGTAGTGTCTTGATGGTGATGGTGGTAGTATAATTGATGGTGTAACAGTGTAGTGTCTTGATGGTGATGGTGGTGGTGGTAGTATAATTGATGGTGTAACAGTGTAGTGTCTTGATGGTGATGGTGGTAGTATAATTGATGGTGTAACAGTGTAGTGTCTTGATGGTGAAGGTGGTAGTATAATTGATGGTGTAACAGTGTAGTGTCTTGATGGTGATGGTGGTAGTATAATTGATGGTGTAACAGTGTAGTGTCTTGATGGTGATGGTGGTAGTATAATTGATGGTGTAACAGTGTAGTGTCTTGATGGTGATGGTGGTAGTATAATTGATGGTGTAACAGTGTAGTGTCTTGATGGTGATGGTGGTAGTATAATTGATGGTGTAACAGTGTAGTGTCTTGATGGTGATGGTGGTAGTATAATTGATGGTGTAACAGTGTAGTGTCTTGATGGTGATGGTGGTAGTATAATTGATGGTGTAACAGTGTAGTGTCTTGATGGTGATGGTGGTAGTATAATTGATGGTGTAACAGTGTAGTGTCTTGATGGTGATGGTGGTAGTATAATTGATGGTGTAACAGTGTAGTGTCTTGATGGTGATGGTGGTAGTATAATTGATGGTGTAACAGTGTAGTGTCTTGATGGTGATGGTGGTAGTATAATTGATGGTGTAACAGTGTAGTGTCTTGATGGTGATGGTGGTAGTATAATTGATGGTGTAACAGTGTAGTGTCTTGATGGTGAAGGTGGTAGTATAATTGATGGTGTAACAGTGTAGTGTCTTGATGGTGATGGTGGTAGTATAATTGATGGTGTAACAGTGTAGTGTCTTGATGGTGATGGTGGTAGTATAATTGATGGTGTAACAGTGTAGTGTCTTGATGGTGATGGTGGTAGTATAATTGATGGTGTAACAGTGTAGTGTCTTGATGGTGATGGTGGTAGTATAATTGATGGTGTAACAGTGTAGTGTCTTGATGGTGATGGTGGTAGTATAATTGATGGTGTAACAGTGTAGTGTCTTGATGGTGATGGTGGTAGTATAATTGATGGTGTAACAGTGTAGTGTCTTGATGGTGATGGTGGTAGTATAATTGATGGTGTAACAGTGTAGTGTCTTGATGGTGATGGTGGTAGTATAATTGATGGTGTAACAGTGTAGTGTCTTGATGGTGATGGTGGTAGTATAATTGATGGTGTAACAGTGTAGTGTCTTGATGGTGATGGTGGTAGTATAATTGATGGTGTAACAGTGTAGTGTCTTGATGGTGATGGTGGTAGTATAATTGATGGTGTAACAGTGTAGTGTCTTGATGGTGATGGTGGTAGTATAATTGATGGTGTAACAGTGTAGTGTCTTGATGGTGATGGTGGTAGTATAATTGATGGTGTAACAGTGTAGTGTCTTGATGGTGATGGTGGTAGTATAATTGATGGTGTAACAGTGTAGTGTCTTGATGGTGATGGTGGTAGTATAATTGATGGTGTAACAGTGTAGTGTCTTGATGGTGATGGTGGTAGTATAATTGATGGTGTAACAGTGTAGTGTCTTGATGGTGATGGTGGTAGTATAATTGATGGTGTAACAGTGTAGTGTCTTGATGGTGATGGTGGTAGTATAATTGATGGTGTAACAGTGTAGTGTCTTGATGGTGATGGTGGTAGTATAATTGATGGTGTAACAGTGTAGTGTCTTGATGGTGATGGTGGTAGTATAATTGATGGTGTAACAGTGTAGTGTCTTGATGGTGATGGTGGTAGTATAATTGATGGTGTAACAGTGTAGTGTCTTGATGGTGATGGTGGTAGTATAATTGATGGTGTAACAGTGTAGTGTCTTGATGGTGATGGTGGTAGTATAATTGATGGTGTAACAGTGTAGTGTCTTGATGGTGATGGTGGTAGTATAATTGATGGTGTAACAGTGTAGTGTCTTGATGGTGATGGTGGTAGTATAATTGATGGTGTAACAGTGTAGTGTCTTGATGGTGATGGTGGTAGTATAATTGATGGTGTAACAGTGTAGTGTCTTGATGGTGATGGTGGTAGTATAATTGATGGTGTAACAGTGTAGTGTCTTGATGGTGATGGTGGTAGTATAATTGATGGTGTAACAGTGTAGTGTCTTGATGGTGATGGTGGTAGTATAATTGATGGTGTAACAGTGTAGTGTCTTGATGGTGATGGTGGTAGTATAATTGATGGTGTAACAGTGTAGTGTCTTGATGGTGATGGTGGTAGTATAATTGATGGTGTAACAGTGTAGTGTCTTGATGGTGATGGTGGTAGTATAATTGATGGTGTAACAGTGTAGTGTCTTGATGGTGATGGTGGTAGTATAATTGATGGTGTAACAGTGTAGTGTCTTGATGGTGATGGTGGTAGTATAATTGATGGTGTAACAGTGTAGTGTCTTGATGGTGATGGTGGTAGTATAATTGATGGTGTAACAGTGTAGTGTCTTGATGGTGATGGTGGTAGTATAATTGATGGTGTAACAGTGTAGTGTCTTGATGGTGATGGTGGTAGTATAATTGATGGTGTAACAGTGTAGTGTCTTGATGGTGATGGTGGTAGTATAATTGATGGTGTAACAGTGTAGTGTCTTGATGGTGATGGTGGTAGTATAATTGATGGTGTAACAGTGTAGTGTCTTGATGGTGATGGTGGTAGTATAATTGATGGTGTAACAGTGTAGTGTCTTGATGGTGATGGTGGTAGTATAATTGATGGTGTAACAGTGTAGTGTCTTGATGGTGATGGTGGTAGTATAATTGATGGTGTAACAGTGTAGTGTCTTGATGGTGATGGTGGTAGTATAATTGATGGTGTAACAGTGTAGTGTCTTGATGGTGATGGTGGTAGTATAATTGATGGTGTAACAGTGTAGTGTCTTGATGGTGATGGTGGTAGTATAATTGATGGTGTAACAGTGTAGTGTCTTGATGGTGATGGTGGTAGTATAATTGATGGTGTAACAGTGTAGTGTCTTGATGGTGATGGTGGTAGTATAATTGATGGTGTAACAGTGTAGTGTCTTGATGGTGATGGTGGTAGTATAATTGATGGTGTAACAGTGTAGTGTCTTGATGGTGATGGTGGTAGTATAATTGATGGTGTAACAGTGTAGTGTCTTGATGGTGATGGTGGTAGTATAATTGATGGTGTAACAGTGTAGTGTCTTGATGGTGATGGTGGTAGTATAATTGATGGTGTAACAGTGTAGTGTCTTGATGGTGATGGTGGTAGTATAATTGATGGTGTAACAGTGTAGTGTCTTGATGGTGATGGTGGTAGTATAATTGATGGTGTAACAGTGTAGTGTCTTGATGGTGATGGTGGTAGTATAATTGATGGTGTAACAGTGTAGTGTCTTGATGGTGATGGTGGTAGTATAATTGATGGTGTAACAGTGTAGTGTCTTGATGGTGATGGTGGTAGTATAATTGATGGTGTAACAGTGTAGTGTCTTGATGGTGATGGTGGTAGTATAATTGATGGTGTAACAGTGTAGTGTCTTGATGGTGATGGTGGTAGTATAATTGATGGTGTAACAGTGTAGTGTCTTGATGGTGATGGTGGTAGTATAATTGATGGTGTAACAGTGTAGTGTCTTGATGGTGATGGTGGTAGTATAATTGATGGTGTAACAGTGTAGTGTCTTGATGGTGATGGTGGTAGTATAATTGATGGTGTAACAGTGTAGTGTCTTGATGGTGATGGTGGTAGTATAATTGATGGTGTAACAGTGTAGTGTCTTGATGGTGATGGTGGTAGTATAATTGATGGTGTAACAGTGTAGTGTCTTGATGGTGATGGTGGTAGTATAATTGATGGTGTAACAGTGTAGTGTCTTGATGGTGATGGTGGTAGTATAATTGATGGTGTAACAGTGTAGTGTCTTGATGGTGATGGTGGTAGTATAATTGATGGTGTAACAGTGTAGTGTCTTGATGGTGATGGTGGTAGTATAATTGATGGTGTAACAGTGTAGTGTCTTGATGGTGATGGTGGTAGTATAATTGATGGTGTAACAGTGTAGTGTCTTGATGGTGATGGTGGTAGTATAATTGATGGTGTAACAGTGTAGTGTCTTGATGGTGATGGTGGTAGTATAATTGATGGTGTAACAGTGTAGTGTCTTGATGGTGATGGTGGTAGTATAATTGATGGTGTAACAGTGTAGTGTCTTGATGGTGATGGTGGTAGTATAATTGATGGTGTAACAGTGTAGTGTCTTGATGGTGATGATGGTGGTAGTATAATTGATGGTGTAACAGTGTAGTGTCTTGATGGTGATGGTGGTAGTATAATTGATGGTGTAACAGTGTAGTGTCTTGATGGTGATGGTGGTAGTATAATTGATGGTGTAACAGTGTAGTGTCTTGATGGTGATGGTGGTAGTATAATTGATGGTGTAACAGTGTAGTGTCTTGATGGTGATGGTGGTAGTATAATTGATGGTGTAACAGTGTAGTGTCTTGATGGTGATGGTGGTAGTATAATTGATGGTGTAACAGTGTAGTGTCTTGATGGTGATGGTGGTAGTATAATTGATGGTGTAACAGTGTAGTGTCTTGATGGTGATGGTGGTAGTATAATTGATGGTGTAACAGTGTAGTGTCTTGATGGTGATGGTGGTAGTATAATTGATGGTGTAACAGTGTAGTGTCTTGATGGTGATGGTGGTAGTATAATTGATGGTGTAACAGTGTAGTGTCTTGATGGTGATGGTGGTAGTATAATTGATGGTGTAACAGTGTAGTGTCTTGATGGTGATGGTGGTAGTATAATTGATGGTGTAACAGTGTAGTGTCTTGATGGTGATGGTGGTAGTATAATTGATGGTGTAACAGTGTAGTGTCTTGATGGTGATGGTGGTAGTATAATTGATGGTGTAACAGTGTAGTGTCTTGATGGTGATGGTGGTAGTATAATTGATGGTGTAACAGTGTAGTGTCTTGATGGTGATGGTGGTAGTATAATTGATGGTGTAACAGTGTAGTGTCTTGATGGTGATGGTGGTAGTATAATTGATGGTGTAACAGTGTAGTGTCTTGATGGTGATGGTGGTAGTATAATTGATGGTGTAACAGTGTAGTGTCTTGATGGTGATGGTGATGGTGGTAGTATAATTGATGGTGTAACAGTGTAGTGTCTTGATGGTGATGGTGGTAGTATAATTGATGGTGTAACAGTGTAGTGTCTTGATGGTGATGGTGGTAGTATAATTGATGGTGTAACAGTGTAGTGTCTTGATGGTGATGGTGGTAGTATAATTGATGGTGTAACAGTGTAGTGTCTTGATGGTGATGGTGGTAGTATAATTGATGGTGTAACAGTGTAGTGTCTTGATGGTGATGGTGGTAGTATAATTGATGGTGTAACAGTGTAGTGTCTTGATGGTGATGGTGGTAGTATAATTGATGGTGTAACAGTGTAGTGTCTTGATGGTGATGGTGGTAGTATAATTGATGGTGTAACAGTGTAGTGTCTTGATGGTGAAGGTGGTAGTATAATTGATGGTGTAACAGTGTAGTGTCTTGATGGTGAAGGTGGTAGTATAATTGATGGTGTAACAGTGTAGTGTCTTGATGGTGATGGTGGTAGTATAATTGATGGTGTAACAGTGTAGTGTCTTGATGGTGATGGTGGTAGTATAATTGATGGTGTAACAGTGTAGTGTCTTGATGGTGATGGTGGTAGTATAATTGATGGTGTAACAGTGTAGTGTCTTGATGGTGATGGTGGTAGTATAATTGATGGTGTAACAGTGTAGTGTCTTGATGGTGATGGTGGTAGTATAATTGATGGTGTAACAGTGTAGTGTCTTGATGGTGATGGTGGTAGTATAATTGATGGTGTAACAGTGTAGTGTCTTGATGGTGATGGTGGTAGTATAATTGATGGTGTAACAGTGTAGTGTCTTGATGGTGATGGTGGTAGTATAATTGATGGTGTAACAGTGTAGTGTCTTGATGGTGATGGTGGTAGTATAATTGATGGTGTAACAGTGTAGTGTCTTGATGGTGAAGGTGGTAGTATAATTGATGGTGTAACAGTGTAGTGTCTTGATGGTGATGGTGGTAGTATAATTGATGGTGTAACAGTGTAGTGTCTTGATGGTGATGGTGGTAGTATAATTGATGGTGTAACAGTGTAGTGTCTTGATGGTGATGGTGGTAGTATAATTGATGGTGTAACAGTGTAGTGTCTTGATGGTGATGGTGGTAGTATAATTGATGGTGTAACAGTGTAGTGTCTTGATGGTGATGGTGGTAGTATAATTGATGGTGTAACAGTGTAGTGTCTTGATGGTGATGGTGGTAGTATAATTGATGGTGTAACAGTGTAGTGTCTTGATGGTGATGGTGGTAGTATAATTGATGGTGTAACAGTGTAGTGTCTTGATGGTGATGGTGGTAGTATAATTGATGGTGTAACAGTGTAGTGTCTTGATGGTGATGGTGGTAGTATAATTGATGGTGTAACAGTGTAGTGTCTTGATGGTGATGGTGGTAGTATAATTGATGGTGTAACAGTGTAGTGTCTTGATGGTGATGGTGGTAGTATAATTGATGGTGTAACAGTGTAGTGTCTTGATGGTGATGGTGGTAGTATAATTGATGGTGTAACAGTGTAGTGTCTTGATGGTGATGGTGGTAGTATAATTGATGGTGTAACAGTGTAGTGTCTTGATGGTGATGGTGGTAGTATAATTGATGGTGTAACAGTGTAGTGTCTTGATGGTGATGGTGGTAGTATAATTGATGGTGTAACAGTGTAGTGTCTTGATGGTGATGGTGGTAGTATAATTGATGGTGTAACAGTGTAGTGTCTTGATGGTGATGGTGGTAGTATAATTGATGGTGTAACAGTGTAGTGTCTTGATGGTGATGGTGGTAGTATAATTGATGGTGTAACAGTGTAGTGTCTTGATGGTGATGGTGGTAGTATAATTGATGGTGTAACAGTGTAGTGTCTTGATGGTGATGGTGGTAGTATAATTGATGGTGTAACAGTGTAGTGGTCTTGATGGTGATGGTGGTAGTATAATTGATGGTGTAACAGTGTAGTGTCTTGATGGTGATGGTGGTAGTATAATTGATGGTGTAACAGTGTAGTGTCTTGATGGTGATGGTGGTAGTATAATTGATGGTGTAACAGTGTAGTGTCTTGATGGTGATGGTGGTAGTATAATTGATGGTGTAACAGTGTAGTGTCTTGATGGTGATGGTGGTAGTATAATTGATGGTGTAACAGTGTAGTGGTCTTGATGGTGATGGTGGTAGTATAATTGATGGTGTAACAGTGTAGTGTCTTGATGGTGGTAGTATAATTAATGATGTAACAGTGTAGTGTCTTGATGGTGATGGTGGTAGTATAATTGATGGTGTAACAGTGTAGTGTCTTGATGGTGATGGTGGTAGTATAATTGATGGTGTAACAGTGTAGTGTCTTGATGGTGGTAGTATAATTGATGGTGTAACAGTGTAGTGTCTTGATGGTGATGGTGGTAGTATAATTGATGGTGTAACAGTGTAGTGTCTTGATGGTGATGGTGGTAGTATAATTGATGGTGTAACAGTGTAGTGTCTTGATGGTGATGGTGGTAGTATAATTGATGGTGTAACAGTGTAGTGTCTTGATGGTGATGGTGGTAGTATAATTGATGGTGTAACAGTGTAGTGTCTTGATGGTGATGGTGGTAGTATAATTGATGGTGTAACAGTGTAGTGTCTTGATGGTGATGGTGGTAGTATAATTGATGGTGTAACAGTGTAGTGTCTTGATGGTGATGGTGGTAGTATAATTGATGGTGTAACAGTGTAGTGTCTTGATGGTGATGGTGGTAGTATAATTGATGGTGTAACAGTGTAGTGTCTTGATGGTGATGGTGGTAGTATAATTGATGGTGTAACAGTGTAGTGTCTTGATGGGGATGGTGGTAGTATAATTGATGGTGTAACAGTGTAGTGTCTTGATGGTGTTGGTGGTAGTATAATTGATGGTGTAACAGTGTAGTGTCTTGATGGGGATGGTGGTAGTATAATTGATGGTGTAACAGTGTAGTGTCTTGATGGTGAAGGTGATAGTATAATTGATGGTGTAACAGTGTAGTGTCTTGATGGTGATGGTGGTAGTATAATTGATGGTGTAACAGTGTAGTGTCTTGATGGTGAAGGTGGTAGTATAATTTATGGTGTAACAGTGTAGTGTCTTGATGGTGAAGGTGGTAGTATAATTTATGGTGTAACAGTGTAGTGTCTTGATGGTGAAGGTGGTAGTATAATTGATGGTGTAACAGTGTAGTGTCTTGATGGTGGTAGTATAATTGATGGTGTAACAGTGTAGTGTCTTGATGGTGATGGTGGTAGTATAATTGATGGTGTAACAGTGTAGTGTCTTGATGGTGATGGTGGTAGAATAATTGATGGTGTAACAGTGTAGTGTCTTGATGGTGAAGGTGGTAGTATAATTTATGGTGTAACAGTGTAGTGTCTTGATGGTGAAGGTGGTAGTATAATTGATGGTGTAACAGTGTAGTGTCTTGATGGTGAAGGTGGTAGTATAATTGATGGTGTAACAGTGTAGTGTCTTGATGGTGATGGTGGTAGTAAAATTGATGGAGTAACAGTGTAGTGTCTTGATGGGGATGGTGGTAGTATAATTGATGGTGTAACAGTGTAGTGGTCTTGATGGTGATGGTGGTAGTATAATTGATGGTGTAACAGTGTAGTGTCTTGATGGTGGTAGTATAATTAATGGTGTAACAGTGTAGTGTCTTGATGGTGATGGTGGTAGTATAATTGATGGTGTAGCAGTGTAGTGTCTTGATGGGTGTAGTATAATTGATGGTGTAACAGTGTAGTGTCTTGATGGTGAAGGCGGTAGTATAATTGATGGTGTAACAGTGTAGTGTCTTGATGGTGATGGTGGTAGAATAATTGATGGTGTAACAGTGTAGTGGCTTGATGGTGATGGTGGTAGTATAATTGATGGTGTAACAGTGTAGTGTCTTGATGGTGATGGTGGTGGTATAATTTATGGTGTAACAGTGTAGTGTCTTGATGGTGAAGGTGGTAGTATAATTTATGGTGTAACAGTGTAGTGTCTTGATGGTGAAGGTGGTAGTATAATTTATGGTGAAACAGTGTAGTGTCTTGATGGTGAAGGTGGTAGTATAATTTATGGTGTAACAGTGTAGTGTCTTGATGGTGGTAGTATAATTGATGATGTAACAGTGTAGTGTCTTGATGGGGTAGTATAATTGATGGTGTAACAGTGTAGTGGCTTGATGGTGGTAGTATAATTGATGGTGTAACAGTGTAGTGTCTTGATGGTGATGGTGGTAGAATAATTGATGGTGTAACAGTGTAGTGTCTTGATGGTGAAGGTGGTAGTATAATTGATGGTGTAACAGTGTAGTGTCTTGATGGTGAAGGTGGTAGTATAATTGATGGTGTAACAGTGTAGTGTCTTGATGGTGATGGTGGTAGTAAAATTGATGGAGTAACAGTGTAGTGTCTTGATGGGGATGGTGGTAGCATAATTGATGGTGTAACAGTGTAGTGGTCTTGATGGTGATGGTGGTAGTATAATTGATGGTGTAACAGTGTAGTGTCTTGATGGTGATGGTGGTAGTATAATTGATGGTGTAGCAGTGTAGTGTCTTGATGGTGATGGTGGTAGTATAATTGATGGTGTAACAGTGTAGTGTCTTGATGGTGAAGGCGGTAGTATAATTGATGGTGTAACAGTGTAGTGTCTTGATGGTGATGGTGGTAGTATAATTGTTGGTGTAACAGTGTAGTGTCTTGATGGTGATGGTGGTAGAATAATTGATGGTGTAACAGTGTAGTGGCTTGATGGTGATGGTGGTAGTATAATTGATGGTGTAACAGTGTAGTGTCTTGATGGTGATGGTGGTGGTATAATTGATGGTGTAACAGTGTAGTGTCTTGATGGTGAAGGTGGTAGTATAATTTATGGTGTAACAGTGTAGTGTCTTGATGGTGAAGGTGGTAGTATAATTTATGGTGAAACAGTGTAGTGTCTTGATGGTGAAGGTGGTAGTATAATTTATGGTGTAACAGTGTAGTGTCTTGATGGTGGTAGTATAATTGATGATGTAACAATGTAGTGTCTTGATGGGGGTAGTATAATTGATGGTGTAACAGTGTAGTGTCTTGATGGTGGTAGTATAGTTGATGGTGTAACAGTGTAGTGTCTTGATGGTGATGGTGGTAGAATAATTGATGGTGTAACAGTGTAGTGTCTTGATGGTGAAGGTGGTAGTATAATTTATGGTGTAACAGTGTAGTGTCTTGATGGTGAAGGTGGTAGTATAATTGATGGTGTAACAGTGTAGTGTCTTGATGGTGAAGGTGGTAGTATAATTGATGGTGTAACAGTGTAGTGTCTTGATGGTGAAGGTGGTAGTATAATTTATGGTGTAACATTGTAGTGTCTTGATGGTGAAGGTGGTAGTATATTTTATGGTGAAACAGTGTAGTGTCTTGATGGTGAAGGTGGTAGTATAATTTATGGTGTAACAGTGTAGTGTCTTGATGGTGAAGGTGGTAGTATAATTTATGGTGAAACAGTGTAGTGTCTTGATGGTGAAGGTGGTAGTATAATTTATGGTGTAACAGTGTAGTGTCTTGATGGTGGTAGTATAATTGATGATGTAACAGTGTAGTGTCTTGATGGGGGTAGTATAATTGATGGTGTAACAGTGTAGTGTCTTGATGGTGGTAGTATAGTTGATGGTGTAACTGTGTAGTGTCTTGATGGTGATGGTGGTAGAATAATTGATGGTGTAACAGTGTAGTGTCTTGATGGTGAAGGTGGTAGTATAATTTATGGTGTAACAGTGTAGTGTCTTGATGGTGAAGGTGGTAGTATAATTGATGGTGTAACAGTGCAGTGTCTTGATGGTGAAGGTGGTAGTATAATTGATGGTGTAACAGTGTAGTGTCTTGATGGTGAAGGTGGTAGTATAATTGATGGTGTAACAGTGTAGTGTCTTGATGGTGAAGGTGGTAGTATATTTTATGGTGAAACAGTGTAGTGTCTTGATGGTGAAGGTGGTAGTATAATTTATGGCGTAACAGTGTAGTGTCTTGATGGTGAAGGTGGTAATATAATTGATGGGGTGATGTAGTGTGAATATAGAGTTATATTATTTATTCATGCTCTGACTGCAGGTGCTCGTAAAAATAATGTTTTAGAGGTTAAACCAAGGACATGTCTGCTATTCATTTTATCCTCTACTATCACATTCAAATAACAGCACTCTCTGGGTTGCGTTCCAAATGTCACTGTATTCCCTATAGGACCCGGTCAAAGGAAGTGCACTATACATGGAAGAGTTTGTCATATGGGATGTAACCTCCATCTCCTCAGGGACAGTAATTGATTACCAAAAATCAAATGAAAACCACCATTGACACGTTAGCTACCTCTCTACCATCCAGTATTACTAAAATATGGTTTAGAAACTATTGATGAGATTTAGTTGATCCATTAAATGATTCTCAAACTCCAGATATCAAATTACACCCTATTCCCCATACGTACATATAAAGTTGCTCAGTCTCTGAATTTGTACAAAACATTAGGATCCCTTGCTCTTTCCATGACAGACTGACCAGGTGAACGCTACGATCCCTTGTTAATGTTAATTCCACTTCAATCAGTGTAGATGAAGAGGAGACAGGTTAAATAAGGATTTTTAAGTCTTGAGACAATCGAGACATGGATTGTGTATGTGTGCCATTCAGAGGGTGAATGGCCAAGACAAAATACTTAAGTGCATTAGAACTGGATTTGGTAGCAGGTGCCGGGCGCACCGGTTTGTGTCAAGAACTGCAACTCTGCTGGATTTTTAATGCTCAAAAGTTTCCCATGTGTATCAAGATTAGTCCACCACCAAAGGACATCTAGCCAACTTGACACAACTGTGGGAAGCATTGGAGTCAACATGGGCCAGCACCCATGTGGCACACTTTCGACACCTTGTAGAGTCCAAGCCCGATGAATTGAGGCTGTTCTGAGGGAAAAAGGGAGAGCAACTCAATATTAGGATGGTGTGCCTGCTGTTTGGCGTACTCACTGTATAGTGCCCTGCTTTTGACCAGAGCAGTGTACTGTAAAGGGAATAAGGTGTAATTTGAGATGCAATCTCAGTCAATATGGGTTTGACTGCATGGAGCCCTCAACAGAAGCCCTCAAGGAGTGTTGCCATGGAAACCGAGTCCTGAGCACCGCACCACCGGGAGATTATACGCCTTGCAGATTCTTAAGGGAGCATCCTCATTATATGCATTAAATATATACAGTATGCATCACAGGAGGCTGGTGATGGGAGGACAGTTCATAATGACTGTAATGGAGTGAATGGATTGATATCAACTATGTGTTTGATATCACCAGCCACCTGTGGTATGCATTCTATATAATTAAATATCCAGATACAGTAAGTATGATTATTAAACCTTCATCAGTATTTATATCATTAGCCGTTTAGTTCTAATAGACCGATATCCGTAGTCAGGGAAAGCCGGGGGCTAGAAATTCACCCTGGTGTTTCTAACACCAGCCCCCTATTGTCCTTGAGGCCGCCATCATTAGCCAAATAATGATCGTTCTGCACAGAAACCCTACCCTCTGACCTTCTCCAATGGGTTTTGAGAAGGAGGTGAGGAGAGAGGAGAGAGGACGTGAGGAGTATGCAATTGAGATTCTCCCAAGGAATGAGAGGAAATGAAGGAGGAGAGGATGGGTGTAAATAATATATATGACTACATGAAATCATTCAGAGGCATGCACACACACATTACTGTGGACATTTCATATAGCTACTGTCTATACACATGGTAGAGCTGTAATGAGCATGACATTCGGTTTTCCCTCCGTCTTTTAAAATCATACTTTTGCAAATGTGTTAATCCGCTTTTTATGAATCATGGTGTCCATCCCAAATGGTACCCTATTACCTATATAATGCACTACTTTTGACCTATTGGCCTTTGTCAAAAGTTGTGCACTAAATAGGGAATAATGTGCCATTTGGGACTCAGAATGCACTGCAGAGTTTCACTAATTAACATGTTAACACGGATCTGACTGCATGACATAACCCCTGACCCTGCTAAGACCAGAGGAGAGGAGAGGAAAGGAGAAGGCAAGAGAAGAAGCATCTCAACATTTTGTGACTGCCACAGCCATACATATATACGCATACACACACGCATACACACACGCACACACACACACACGCATACACACACACACACACACACACACACACACACACACACACACACACACACACACACACACACACACACACACACACACACACACACACACACACACACACACACACACACACACACATTCTCTCTCTCACACACAAATAAATGCCCCCGGATAGACAGACAGACAGTAGATTTACAGCTGCCACTTAAATCGCGTAAAGTGCCTGGGGGAATGTTCCGGGGGCAAATGACTAAGCAGAGGACAGAAGACATTATCATCAAGATGAGAATCAACAAGGAGAAGATGAATCACAGCAGTCCTTATGCGAGAGAGAGAGAGAGAGAGAGAGAGAGAGAGGGAGAGAGAGAGAGAGAGAGAGAGAGAGAGAGAGAGAGAGAGAGAGAGAGAGAGAGAGAGAGAGAGAGAGAGATCGAGATCGAGGGGGAGGGCACACACAATCTGTGGGATAATTGGACATGCCCAGCTGTTGTCTAGGACACACACATACACAATGTACACTCACTCATGCACACATGCATATACAAGCACACACATACACAGATGCTGCATATGCACACATGCATACACACACAATAAACCCCATTGCTTTAGAGTCAAGAGGCCTGGACCCCATGCCTTTAGTGTCCTGAGGCATTCTCTCTTCAACCCAGCTGAGGCCCTCTCTCTTCAACCCAGCATTATGATGGTTGACAAGGTGAAGGTTGGTGAGTTTCTGCTACTGATGAGTCAGGTCAGCCCTCTCCTCTCCTTCCCCTCTCGTCTCCTCTTCTCTTTTCCTCCCCTCCTCTCATCCCTTCTTCTCTTCTCCATCTTTCATCTCCCTTCTCCTCTCCTCCCTCAGCCTCTCCTTCCCCCTGTATTAATTACTGTTCCTCAAGACCATCTGCAGGGGAAGAAAGGCTACTCTCTACCACAGAGAGAGAGTGTGTGTGTGTGTGGGTGTGTCCCTGCCTCTGTAATTACAGTAGCCTGCGTCTCAGTGGGCAGGGAAACCTGCTACCTCCATTAAACACAGTTTCTATCCTGTTCCACTGCTTCACTGGGGGTAGAGGTCTGTGTGTGTGCGTGCGTGGATGGACCCAATAACAGTGTTTTCTAGCTCTGTCTATGATAGATGAGATGTTGGGGTGAACTATAGCTCTGTGTAACGAACCATTGTGTTGCCTCGGGATCAAAAATCACTGTTACTACTTCCAATGGTTGACAGTTTCATAGGAAACACACACACAGCACAGCAACAAAACAAACACACATTTACACACACACACACACACATTTTTTTTTTCAAATCAATTCAATTAAGCACGTCAAAGTACTAACAAATAAAATCCAAGCAAATTCCTCATGATGGAATAAAAAGCCATTCATAAAGAAAAATAAAGTAGCTGAGTGTGTGAATCCCAAATGGCACTCTATTCCCTACATAGTGCAATATACAGGGAAAATAGTGTGATTTGGGATGCAACCACACAATGTGCTGAGTATTTCAGGTATTTTAAGTATTTCAGGTATTTTAAGTATTTCAGGTATTTTAAGTATTTCAGGTGTTTTTAAAGCTGCGTATACAGTATAAAGAACTTTACTACAGAGGGTATACAGAGTTTGTTCTCTATGATTACACCTTACAGCAGTAGCCTGATAAGCACTTTTCTAGGAGGAACACAAAACTCTGCATCTCAGCATTTTCTACTAGGGACTCGACTTACCCGCCAAATCCCCAGAGAATCTCCCAATGGGTTGACGCAAAGCTTTAATTTCTCTCAGTCTGTGATCTGTAGCTGATGCACTGTGAAAACACAACAGTTACAAAAGACATGATGAACACACCAAGCATCAGTGGAACCCTGCTCACTCGTTCTCTGGTGGAGTCCCAAATAGTGCCCTATTCCCTATATACAGTAGTGTACTACTGTACAGAGCACTATAGTCCCCGGTCAAAAGTAGGCCACTATATATGGTACCATTTGGGACACTAAATACCAGCTGAGCCCAGCTCTCTATCTCTCTCTCTCTCTCTCTCTCTCTCTCTCTCTCTCTCTCTCTCTCTCTCTCTCTCTCTCTCTCTCTCTCTCTCTCTCTCTCTCTCTCTCTCTCTCTCTCTCTCTCTCTCTCTCTCTCTCTCTCTCTCTCTCTCTGTCTCTCTCACTTTCACTCTCTCTAATCTCAATCTCTATCTCTCTCTAGCTCTCACTCTTTCTGTCTCTCACTTTCACTCTCTCTACTCTCTATCTCGCTCTAGCTCTCTCTCTTTCTTTCTGTCTCTCACTTTCACTCTCTCTACTCTCTATCTCAGGGGAATATAAGGAGCAGGTGAAAACAGAGTATTACTGTCATATGAGACGCTATAGAGACTATGGCGCAATTGAGAATAACGACGTTTAGACAATTCATCACAGTTGTAAAAGATCAGATGGAGAGTAAACAAACAAGGTAATAACAGCGATGGTAGATTCAGAACCACTGAAGCGAACAGCGATGGTAGATTCAGTACCACTGAAGCGGACAGCGATGATAGATTCAGCACCACTGAAGAAGACAGCAATAGTAGATTCAGCACCACTGAAGAGGACAGTGATAGTAGATTCAGCACCACTGAAGAGGACAGTGATGGTAGATTCAGCACCACTGAAGCGGACATCGATAATAGATTCAGCACCACTGAAGAGGACAGCGATAGTAGATTCAGCACCACTGAAGAGGACAGAGGTGGTAGATTCAGCGAGAGTAACAACTACCTGGAAGAAAGGGAGAAAGGAGACGAGGGCCTAGACTCAATCAGTTTAGCATTAACCCACGATTACCTACAAACTGCATAGCATTTAATTGTTTTTATTTAGGCGATGTCGGAGGTGTAACTGAGTTGGTCAGTGAACGGCTGCTCTTGTGATCATTGTCACAAAACCGCACCCTCACCACCTGTGTTAGAAGTTGAGAAGGAGAAAGTGCAGTCTTTGTAGAAAAAATGACACTCAAATAGAAAATCATTAAACAAAATAATAAGGATTATATGCTATGCAGTTGTCGGTTATCGTGGGTTAAGGTGGATCTGATTTAAGCCCATAAACTGTGACAGAGGATCAAGTGAGCTTGGTGTTATAACAGAGAGACAGGAAGCTACCCGAGACAGCATATAACTAAGGGAGGAGAGACTAGATACCTGAGACAGTATAGTAACTAGGGGAGGGGAGACTAGATACCTGAGACAGTATATAACTAAGGGAGGGGAGACTAGATACCTGAGACAGCATGTAACTAAGGGAGGGGAGACTAGATACCTGAGACAGTATGTGACTAAGGGAGGGGGGAGACTAGATACCTGAAACAGTGAGACAGTAAATGAAGGGAGCTTGGCGTTGCCATCTGTCTCTGTAGTAATTACTGCTCTGGGACTCTGCTGGGGCACTTCAGGTTCACTCTGCTCTGCTCACACACAAACACACTCTCTCGCTCTCTCCACACACACACACACATACACAACAGTTATCTGAGATTTTCATGCTAGCTAACTCCTGCCGTTTTTTCCATCAGCCGGGGGATTTGAACCGGTTTAGTGACCCGCCTCGCAGTGTTCTGCTTCATGTCAACATCGGCGCCAAGGCTGCTTCCTGTGTGTGTGTCTGTGTGTGTGTGTGTGTGTGTGTGTGTGTGTGTGTGTGTGTGTGTGTGTGTGTGTGTGTGTGTGTGTGTGTGTGTGTGTGTGTGTGTGTGTGTGTGTGTGTTTGACCATGCCAGACCTTGGTTGGACAGGAATTTTTTTTGTGACATGCCTTCTTTTCCAATGATTGTCTATGGGATCTGCTGTAATCCAGGACCCAGGTTGCAGTACCTATGGCTTCCACTAGATCTTTAGACAAGGTTTGATGAGTTTACCTTGAAAAACAACCTAATAAAAGAAGATTATCCCCAAGAGGTTAAACAGCAATATGCTATGATATATTTGTTATTTTACCAAGCACTTCTCCACAGTCAGTAACAGACATAATAATCTGTTTCTAGGGTTTCCGTTTGCCTACACAACACCATTAAATGCAAATAAATAGTGAAGAGATACTTGTCCATATGCAGCCTCTCACTCCTACACTCAGACATATGCTCCCAAAAAGACCCTAACCCATCCAGGCAGGTGTGTGTGTGGAATAACAACATTGTAGTGCTCTATGGTGCTCCTAGTGTCTAACTGGTTTGGTGTTGTGTGAGAACATGTTCCCTGTGTGATCTGGTTTTGTCTCCTCTGTGGACCAGTACCTGACTCCATGTCATTAATCTCCATGAAGGGAGAAGGGTGGAGAACAAGGAAGGCAGGCTGGAGAGATACTACCTCCTCACACCACCACCACATGTATTATATCATCACTACATAATACTGTAGCACCACCACATTTATTATATCATCACTATCTAATACTGTACCACCACCACATGTATTATATCATCACCATCTAATACTGTACCACCACCACATGTATTATATCATCACCATCTAATACTGTACCACCACCACATGTATTATATCATCACTATCTAATACTGTACCACCACCACATGTATTATATCATCACCATCTAATACTGTACCACCACCACATGTATTATATCATCACCATCTAATACTGTACCACCACCACATGTATTATATCATCACCATCTAATACTCTATCACCATCACATGTATTATATCATCACTATCTAATACTGTACCACCACCACATGTATTATATCATCACCATCTAATACTGCACCATCACCACAAGTATTATATCATCACTATCTAATACTGTACCACCGCATGTATTATATCATCACAACCTAATACTGTACCAACACATGTATTATACCACCACCACATCTATTATATCATCACCATCTAATACTGTACCAGCACAATATGTAATATATCATTACCATCTAATACTGTAGCACCACCACATGTATTACATCATCAATATCTAATACTGTACCACCACCACATGTATTATACCATCACTATCTAATACTGTTCCACCACCACATGTATCATATCATAACCATCTAATACTGTACCACCAAAACATGTATTATATAATTGCAATCTAATACTGTTCCACCACCACATGTGTCATATCAACACCATCTAATACTGTACCACCACCGAATGTATTATATCATCACTATTTAATACTGTACCACCACCACATGTGTTTTATCAATACTACCTAATACTGTACCACCACCACATGTATTATATCATCACCATCTAAAACTGTACCAACACCAGATGTACTACATCATCACTGTCTAATACTGTACCACCACCATATGTAATATACCATCACCATCTAATACTGTACCACCACCACATGTATTATATCATCACCATCTAATACTGTACCACCACCACATGTATTATAGCATCACCATCTAATATTGTACCACCACCACAAGTATTATAGCATCACCATCTAATACTCTATCACCATCACATGTATTATATCATCACCATCTAATACTGCACCATCACCACAAGTATTATATCATCACTATCTAATACTGTACCACCGCATGTATTATATCATCACTACCTAATACTGTACCACCACATGTATTATACCACCACCACATCTATTATATCATCACCATCTAATACTGTACCGCCACCATATGTAATATATCATTACCATCTAATACTGTACCACCACCACATGTATTACATCATCACTATCTAATACTGTACCACCACCACATGTATTATACCATCACTATCTAATACTGTTCCACCACCACATGTATCACATCATAACCATCTAATACTGTACCACCAAAACATGTATTATATAATTGCAATCTAATACTGTTCCACCACCACGTGTCATATCAACACCATCTAATACTGTACCACCACCGAATGTATTATATCATCACTATTTAATACTGTACCACCACCACATGTGTTTTATCAATACTACCTAATACTGTACCACCACCACATGTATTATATCATCACCATCTAAAACTGTACCAACACCAGATGTACTACATCATCACCATCTAATACTGTACCACCACCACATGTATTATATCATCACCATCTAATACTGTACCACAACCACATGTATTATAGCATCACCATCTAATACTGTACCACCACCACAACATGTATTATATCATCACCATCTAATACTGTACCACCACCACAACATGTATTATATCAACACCATCTAATTCTGTACCACCAACACATGTATCATATCATCACTATCTAATACTGTACCACCACCGAATGAATTATATCATTACTATCTAATACTGTACCACCACCACCACATGTATTAAATCATCACTATCTAATACTGTACCACCACCACCACATGTATTATATCATCACTATCTAATACTGTACCACCACCACCACATGTATTATATCATCACGATCTGTTACTGTACCACCACCACATGTATTATATCATCACCATCTAATACTGTACCACCACCATATGTAATATATCATCACTATCTAATACTGTACCACCACCAAATGCATTATATCATCACCATCTAAAACTGTACCAACACCAGATGTACTACATCATCACTATCTAATACTGTACCACCACCATATGTAATATACCATCACCATCTAATACTGTACCACCACCACATGTATTATATTATCACCATCTAATACTGTACCACAACCACATGTATTATAGCATCACCATCTAATACTGTACCACCACCACAACATGTATTATATCATCACCATCTAATACTGTACCACCACCACAATATGTATTATATCATCACCATCTAACTCTGTACCACCAACACATGTATCATATCATCACTATCTAATACTGTACCACCACCGAATGAATTATATCATTACTATCTAATACTGTACCACCACCACCACATGTATTAAATCATCACTATCTAATACTGTACCACCACCACATGTATTATATCATCACTATCTAATACTGTACCACCACCACCACATGTATTATATCATCACCATCTGTTACTGTACCACCACCACATGTATTATATCATCACCATCTAATACTGTACCACCACCATATGTAATATATCATCACTATCTAATACTGTACCACCACCAAATGCATTATATCATCACCATCTAATACTGTACCACCACCACATGTATTAAATCATCACTATCTAATACTGTACCACCACCACATGTATTATATCATCACTATCTAATACTGTACCACCACCACCACATATATTAAATCATCACTATCTAATACTGCACCACCACCACATGTATTATATCATCACTATCTAATAATGTACCACCATCACAACATGTATTATATCATCACTATCTAATACTGTACCACCACCACATGTATTATATCATCAATATCTAATACTGTACCAACACCGCAAGTATTATACCATCACTATCTAATACTGTACCACCACCACCACCACATGTATTAAATCATCACTATCTAATACTGTACCACCACCACATGTATTATATCATCACCATCTATTACTGTACCAACATCACATGTATTATATCATCACCATGTAATATATGATCACTATCTAATACTGTACCATCACCGAATCTATTATCCCATCACTGTCAAATACTGTACCACCACCACCACATGTATTAAATCATCACTATCTAATACTGTACCACCACCACATGTATTATATCATCACTATCTAATACTGTACCAACACCGCAAGTATTATACCATCACTATCTAATACTGTACCACCACCACCACATGTATTAAATCATCACTATCTAATACTGTACCACCAACACATGTATTATATCATCACTATCTAATACTTTACCACCACCACAACATGTATTATATCATCACCATCTATTACTGTACCAACATCACATGTATTATATCATCACCATCTAATACTGTACCACCACCATATGTAATATATGATCACTATCTAATACTGTACCACCACCACATGCATTATATCATCACCATCTAATACTGTACCACCACCATATGTAATATATGATCACTATCTAATACTGTACCACCACCGAAACTATTATCCCATCACTATCTAATACTGTACCACCACCACCACCACATGTATTATATCATCACTATCTAATAATTTACCACCATCACAACATGTATTATATCATCACTATCTAATACTGTACCACCACCACATGTATTATATCATCACTATCTAATACTGTACCACCACCACAACATGTATTAAATCATCACTATCTAATACTGTACCACAACCACATGTATTATATCATCACTATCTAATACTGCACCACCACCACCACATGTATTAAATCATCACTATCTAATACTGTACCACAACCACATGTATTATATCATCACTATCTAATACTGTACCACCACCACATGTATTAAATCAACACTATCTAATACTGTACCACCACCACATGTATTATATCATCACTATCTAATAC
The DNA here is from genome assembly GCA_030435695.1 of Brachymystax lenok tsinlingensis. Lineage (NCBI taxonomy): Eukaryota > Metazoa > Chordata > Actinopteri > Salmoniformes > Salmonidae > Brachymystax > Brachymystax lenok. The sequence goes on from CM059819.1 coordinate 18,675,904, forward strand.
TGTACCACCACCACAACATGTATTATATCATCACTATCTAATACTGTACCACCACATGTATTATATCATCACCATCTAATACTCTACCACCACCACCACATGTATAGTATCATCACCATCTATTAATGTACCACCACCACATGTATTATATCATCACCATCTAATACTGTACCACCACCACATGTATTATATCATCACCATTTAATACTGTACCACCACCATATGTAATATATCATCCCTATCTAATACTGTACCACCACCACATGTATGATATCATCACTATCTAATACTGTACCACCACCACCACATGTATTATATCATCACTATCTAATACTGTACTACCACCACCACATGTATTATACCATCACTATCTAATACTGTACCACCACCACATGTATTATATCATCACTATCTAATACACTACCAGCACCACCACATGTATTATATCATCACCATCTAATACTGTACCACCACCACATGTATTATACCATCACTACCTAATACTGTAACACCACATGTATTAAATAATCACCATCTAATACTGGACCACCACCACATGTATAATATCATCACTATCTAATACTGTACCACCACCACCACATGTATCATATCATCACTATCTAATACTGTACCACCACCACCACATGTATCATACCATCACTATCTAATACTGTACCACCACCACATGTATTATATCATCACTATCTAATACTGTACCACCACCACCACATGTATCATATCATCACTATCTAATACTGTACCACCACCACCACATGTATGATATCATCACTATCTAATACTGTACCACCACCACCACATGTATTATATCATCACTATCTAATACTGTACTACCACCACCACATGTATTATACCATCACTATCTAATACTGTACCACCACCACATGTATTATATCATCAATATCTAATACTGTACCACCACCACCACATGTATTTTATCATCACTATCTAATAATTTACCACCATCACAACATGTATTATATCATCACTATCTAATACTGTACCACAACCACATGTATTATATCATCACTATCTAATACTGCACCACCACCACCACATGTATTAAATCATCACTATCTAATACTGTACCACAACCACATGTATTATATCATCACTATCTAATACTGTACCACCACCACATGTATTAAATCATCACTATCTAATACTGTACCACAACCACATGTATTATATCATCACTATCTAATACTGTACCACCACCACATGTATTAAATCAACACTATCTAATACTGTACCAACACCGCAAGTATTATACCATCACTATCTAATACTGTACCACCACCACCACATGTATTAAATCATCACTATCTAATACTGTACCACCACCACATGTATTATATCATCACCATCTATTACTGTACCAACATCACATGTATTATATCATCACCATGTAATATATGATCACTATCTAATACTGTACCATCACCGAATCTATTATCCCATCACTGTCAAATACTGTACCACCACCACCACCACATGTATTAAATCATCACTATCTAATACTGTACCACCACCACATGTATTATATCATCACTATCTAATACTGTACCACCACCACCACATATATTAAATCATCACTATCTAATACTGCACCACCACCACATGTATTATATCATCACTATCTAATAATGTACCACCATCACAACATGTATTATATCATCACTATCTAATACTGTACCACCACCACATGTATTATATCATCACTATCTAATACTGTACCAACACCGCAAGTATTATACCATCACTATCTAATACTGTACCACCACCACCACATGTATTAAATCATCACTATCTAATACTGTACCACAACCACATGTATTATATCATCACTATCTAATACTGTACCACCACCACATGTATTAAATCAACACTATCTAATACTGTACCACCACCACATGTATTATATCATCACTATCTAATACTGTACCACCACCACAACATGTATTATATCATCACTATCTAATACTGTACCACCACATGTATTATATCATCACCATCTAATACTCTACCACCACCACCACATGTATAGTATCATCACCATCTATTACTGTACCACCACCACATGTATTATATCATCACCATCTAATACTGTACCACCACCACATGTATCATATCATCACCATTTAATACTGTACCACCACCATATGTAATATATCATCCCTATCTAATACTGTACCACCACCACATGTATGATATCATCACTATCTAATACTGTACCACCACCACCACATGTATTATATCATCACTATCTAATACTGTACTACCACCACCACATGTATTATACCATCACTATCTAATACTGTACCACCACCACATGTATTATATCATCACTATCTAATACACTACCAGCACCACCACATGTATTATATCATCACCATCTAATACTGTACCACCACCACATGTATTATACCATCACTACCTAATACTGTAACACCACATGTATTAAATAATCACCATCTAATACTGGACCACCACCACATGTATAATATCATCACTATCTAATACTGTACCACAACCACCACATGTATCATATCATCACTATCTAATACTGTACCACCACCACCACATGTATCATACCATCACTATCTAATACTGTACCACCACCACATGTATTATATCATCACTATCTAATACTGTACCACCACCACCACATGTATGATATCATCACTATCTAATACTGTACCACCACCACCACATGTATTATATCATCACTATCTAATACTGTACTACCACCACCACATGTATTATACCATCACTATCTAATACTGTACCACCACCACATGTATTATATCATCAATATCTAATACTGTACCACCACCACCACATGTATTTTATCATCACTATCTAATAATTTACCACCATCACAACATGTATTATATCATCACTATCTAATACTGTACCACAACCACATGTATTATATCATCACTATCTAATACTGCACCACCACCACCACATGTATTAAATCATCACTATCTAATACTGTACCACAACCACATGTATTATATCATCACTATCTAATACTGTACCACCACCACATGTATTAAATCATCACTATCTAATACTGTACCACAACCACATGTATTATATCATCACTATCTAATACTGTACCACCACCACATGTATTAAATCAACACTATCTAATACTGTACCAACACACTTAAGTATTATACCATCACTATCTAATACTGTACCACCACCACCACATGTATTAAATCATCACTATCTAATACTGTACCACCACCACATGTATTATATCATCACCATCTATTACTGTACCAACATCACATGTATTATATCATCACCATGTAATATATGATCACTATCTAATACTGTACCATCACCGAATCTATTATCCCATCACTGTCAAATACTGTACCACCACCACCACATGTATTAAATCATCACTATCTAATACTGTACCACCACCACATGTATTATATCATCACTATCTAATACTGTACCACCACCACCACATATATTAAATCATCACTATCTAATACTGCACCACCACCACATGTATTATATCATCACTATCTAATAATGTACCACCATCACAACATGTATTATATCATCACTATCTAATACTGTACCACCACCACATGTATTATATCATCACTATCTAATACTGTACCAACCGCAAGTATTATACCATCACTATCTAATACTGTACCACCACCACCACATGTATTAAATCATCACTATCTAATACTGTACCACCACCACATGTATTATATCATCACTATCTAATACTTTACCACCACCACAACATGTATTATATCATCACCATCTATTACTGTACCAACATCACATGTATTATATCATCACCATCTAATACTGTACCACCACCATATGTAATATATGATCACTATCTAATACTGTACCACCACCACATGCATTATATCATCACCATCTAATACTATACCACCACCATATGTAATATATGATCACTATCTAATACTGTACCACCACCGAAACTATTATCCCATCACTATCTAATACTGTACCACCACCACCACCACATGTATTATATCATCACTATCTAATACTATACCACCACCACCACATGTATTAAATCATCACTATCTAATACTGCACCACCACCACATGTATTATATCATCATTATCTAATAATGTACCACCATCACAACATGTATTATATCATCACTATCTAACACTGTACCACCACCACATGTATTATATCATCACTATCTAATAATTTACCACCATCACAACATGTATTATATCATCACTATCTAATACTGTACCACCACCACATGTATTATATCATCACTATCTAATACTGTACCACCACCACAACATGTATTAAATCATCACTATCTAATACTGTACCACAACCACATGTATTATATCATCACTATCTAATACTGCACCACCACCACCACATGTATTAAATCATCACTATCTAATACTGTACCACAACCACATGTATTATATCATCACTATCTAATACTGTACCACCACCACATGTATTAAATCATCACTATCTAATACTGTACCACAACCACATGTATTATATCATCACTATCTAATACTGTACCACCACCACATGTATTAAATCAACACTATCTAATACTGTACCAACACCGCAAGTATTATACCATCACTATCTAATACTGTACCACCACCACCACATGTATTAAATCATCACTATCTAATACTGTACCACCACCACATGTATTATATCATCACCATCTATTACTGTACCAACATCACATGTATTATATAATCACCATGTAATATATGATCACTATCTAATACTGTACCATCACCGAATCTATTATCCCATCACTGTCAAATACTGTACCACCACCACCACATGTATTAAATCATCACTATCTAATACTGTACCACCACCACATGTATTATATCATCACTATCTAATACTGTACCACCACCACCACATATATTAAATCATCACTATCTAATACTGCACCACCACCACATGTATTATATCATCACTATCTAATAATGTACCACCATCACAACATGTATTATATCATCACTATCTAATACTGTACCACCACCACATGTATTATATCATCACTATCTAATACTGTACCAACACCGCAAGTATTATACCATCACTATCTAATACTGTACCACCACCACCACATGTATTAAATCATCACTATCTAATACTGTACCACCACCACATGTATTATATCATCACTATCTAATACTTTACCACCACCACAACATGTATTATATCATCACCATCTATTACTGTACCAACATCACATGTATTATATCATCACCATCTAATACTGTACCACCACCATATGTAATATATGATCACTATCTAATACTGTACCACCACCACATGCATTATATCATCACCATCTAATACTATACCACCACCATATGTAATATATGATCACTATCTAATACTGTACCACCACCGAAACTATTATCCCATCACTATCTAATACTGTACCACCACCACCACCACATGTATTATATCATCACTATCTAATACTATACCACCACCACCACATGTATTAAATCATCACTATCTAATACTGCACCACCACCACATGTATTATATCATCATTATCTAATAATGTACCACCATCATCATCACTATCTAACACTGTACCACCACCATGTATTATATCATCACTATCTAATAATACCACCATCACAACATGTATTATATCATCACTATCTAATACTGTACCACCACCACATGTATTATATCATCACTATCTAATACTGTACCACCATCACAACATGTATTATATCATCACTATCTAATACTGTACCACCACCACATGTATTATATCATCACTATCTAATACTGTACCACCATCACAACATGTATTATATCATCACTATCTAATACTGTACCACCACCACATGTATTATATCATCACTATCTAATACTGTACCACCACCACAACATGTATTATATCATCACTATCTAATACTGTACCACCACCACATGTATTATATCATCACTATCTAATACTGTACCACCACCACAACATGTATTAAATCATCACTATCTAATACTGTACCACAACCACATGTATTATATCATCACTATCTAATACTGTACCACCACCACATGTATTATATCATCACTATCTAATACTGTACCACCACCACATGTATTATATCATCACTATCTAATACTGTACCACCACCACATGTATTATATCATCACTATCTAATACTGTACCACCACCACATGTATTATATCATCACTATCTAATACTGTACCACCACCACATGTATTATATCATCACCATCTAATACTGTACCACCACCACCACATGTATTATATCATCACCATCTAATTACTGTACACCACCACCACATGTATTATATCATCACCATCTTACTGTACCACCACCACATGTATTATATCATCACCATCTAATACTGTACCACCACCACATGTATTATATCATCACCATCTAATACTGTACCACCACCACATGTATTATATCATCACTATCTAATACTGTACCACCACCACATGTATTATATCATCACTATCTAATACTGTACTACCACCACCACATGTAATTATATCATCACTATCTAATACTGTACCACCACCACATGTATTATATCATCACTATCTAATACTGTACCACCACCACCACATGTATTATATCATCACTATCTAATACTGTACCACCACCACCACATGTATTATACCATCACTATCTAATACTGTACCACCACCACATGTATTATATAATCACTATCTAATACTCTACCACCACCACATGTATTATATCATCACTATCTAATACTGTACCACCACCACCACATGTATTATACCATCACTATCTAATACTGTACCACCACCACCACATGTATTATATCATCACTATCTAATACTGTACCACCACCACATGTATTATATCATCACTATCTAATACTGTACCACCACCACAACATGTATTATATCATCACTATCTAATACTGTACCACCACCACATGTATTATATCATCACTATCTAATACTGTACCACCACCACATGTATTATACCATCACTATCTAATACTGTACCACCACCACCACCACATGTATTATATCATCACTATCTAATACTGTACCACCACCACATGTATTATATCATCACTATCTAATACTGTACCACCACCACATGTATTATCATCACTATCTAATACTGTACCACCACCACCACCACATGTATTATATCATCACTATCTAATACTGTACCACCACCACATGTATTATATCATCACTATCTAATACTGTACCACCACCACATGTATTATATCATCACTATCTAATACTGTACCACCACCACATGTATTATATCATCACTATCTAATACTGTACCACCACCACATGTATTATATCATCACTATCTAATACTGTACCACCACCACAACATGTATTATATCATCACTATCTAATACTGTACCACCACCACATGTATTATATCATCACTATCTAATACTGTACCACCACCACATGTATTAAATCATCACTATCTAATACCACCACCATACATGTATTATATCATCACTATCTAATACTGTACCACCACCACATGTATTAAATCATCACTATCTAATACTGTACCACCACCACATGTATTATATCATCACTATCTAATACTGTACCACCATCACAACATGTATTATATCATCACTATCTAATACTGTACCACCACCACATGTATTATATCATCACTATCTAATACTGTACCACCACCACAACATGTATTATATCATCACTATCTAATACTGTACCACCACCACATGTATTATATCATCACTATCTAATACTGTACCACCACCACCACATGTATTATATCATCACTATCTAATACTACCACCACCACAACATGTATTATATCATCACTATCTATACTGTACCACCACCACCACATGTATTATATCATCACTATCTAATGCTGTACCACCACCACACATGTATTATATCATCACTATCTAATACTGTACCACCACCACATGTATTATATCATCACTATCTAATGCTACCACCATCACAACATGTATTATATCATCACTATCTAATACTGTACCACCACCACATGTATTATATCATCACTATCTAATAATTGTACCACCACCACAACATGTATTAAATCATCACTATCTAATACTGTACCACCACCACATGTATTATATCATCACTATCTAATACTGTACCACCACCACAACATGTATTAAATCATCACTATCTAATACTGTACCACAACCACATATGTATTATCATCACTATCTAATACTGCACCACTCACCACTACATGTATTAAATCATCACTATCTAATACTGTACCACAACCACATGTATTATATCATCACTATCTAATACTGTACCACCACCACATGTATTAAATCAACACTATCTAATACTGTACCACCACCACATGTATTATATCATCACTATCTAATACTGTACCACCACCACAACATGTATTATATCATCACTATCTAATACTGTACCACCACATGTATTATATCATCACCATCTAATACTCTACCACCACCACCACATGTATAGTATCATCACCATCTATTACTGTACCACCACCACATGTATTATATCATCACCATCTAATACTGTACCACCACCACATGTATTATATCATCACCATTTAATACTGTACCACCACCATATGTAATATATCATCCCTATCTAATACTGTACCACCACCACATGTATGATATCATCACTATCTAATACTGTACCACCACCACCACATGTATTATATCATCACTATCTAATACTGTACTACCACCACCACATGTATTATACCATCACTATCTAATACTGTACCACCACCACATGTATTATATCATCACTATCTAATACACTACCAGCACCACCACATGTATTATATCATCACCATCTAATACTGTACCACCACCACATGTATTATACCATCACTACCTAATACTGTAACACCACCACATGTATTAAATAATCACCATCTAATACTGGACCACCACCACATGTATAATATCATCACTATCTAATACTGTACCACCACCACCACATGTATCATATCACTATCTAATACTGTACCACCACCACATGTATCATATCATCACTATCTAATACTGTACCACCACCACCACATGTATCATACCATCACTATCTAATACTGTACCACCACCACCACATGTATTATATCATCACTATCTAATACTGTACCACCATCACCACATGTATTATATCATCACTATCTAATACTGTACCACCACCACATGTATTATATCATCACTATCTAATACTGTACCAACACCACATGTATTATACCATCACTATCTAATACTGTACCACCACCACCACATGTATTAAATCATCACTATCTAATACTGTACCACCACCACATGTATTATATCATCACTATCTAATACTTTACCACCACCACAACATGTATTATATCATCACTCTATTACTGTACCAACATCACACCACACATGTATTATATCATCACCATCTAATACTGTACCACCACCACATGTATTATATGATCACTATCTAATCTGTACCACCACCACATGCATTATATCATCACCATCTAATACTGTACCACCACCATATGTAATATATGATCACTATCTAATACTGTACCACCACCACATGTATTATATCATCACTATCTAATACTGTACCACCACCACCACATGTATTATATCATCACTATCTAATACTGTACCACCATATTATATCACTATCTAATACTGTATACCTATATCATCACTATCTAATACTGTACCACCACCACCACCACATGTATTAAATCATCACTATCTAATACTGTACCACCACCACATGTATTATATCATCATTATCTAATACTGTACCACCACCACAACATGTATTAAATCATCACTATCTAATACTGTACCACCACCACATGTATTATATCATCACTTATCTAATAATGTACCACCATCACAACATGTATTATATCATCACTATCTAATACTGTACCACCACCACATGTATTATATCATCACTATCTAATACTGTACCACCACCACCACATGTATTATATCATCACTATCTAATACTGTACCACCACCACATGTATTATATCATCACTATCTAATACTGTACCACCACCACAACATGTATTATATCATCACTATCTAATACTGTACCACCACCACATGTATTATATCATCACTATCTAATACTGTACCACCACCACCACATGTATTATATCATCACTATCTAATACTGTACCACCACCACCACATGTATTATATCATCACTATCTAATACTGTACCACCACCACATGTATTATATCATCACTATCTAATACTGTACCACCACCACAACATGTATTATATCATCACTATCTAATACTGTACCACACCACCACATGTATTATATCATCACTATCTAATACTGTACCACCACCACATGTATTATATCATCACTATCTAATACTACCACCACCACCACATGTATTATATCATCACCATCTAATACTGTACCACCACCACATGTATTATAACCATCACTTAATACTGTAACACCACATGTATATATCATCACCATCTAATGCTGTACCACCACCACATGTATGTACATATCATCACTATCTAATACTGTACCACCACCACCACATGTATTATATCATCACTATCTAATACTGTACCACCACCACCACATGTATTATATCATCACTATCTAATACTGTACCACCACCACATGTATTATATCATCACTATCTAATACTGTACCACCACCACCACATGTATTATATCATCACTATCTAATACTGTACCACCACCACATGTATTATATCATCACCATCTAATACTCTACCACCACCACCACATGTATTATATCATCACCATCTAATTACTGTACCACCACCACATGTATTATATCATCACCATCTAATACTGTACCACCACCACATGTATTATATCATCACCATCTAATACTGTACCACCACCACATGTATTATATCATCACTATCTAATACTGTACCACCACCACATGTATTATATCATCACTATCTAATACTGTACCACCACCACCACATGTATTATATCATCACTATCTAATACTGTACTACCACCACCACATGTATTATATCATCACTATCTAATACTGTACCACCACATGTATTATGCCATCACTATCTAATACTGTACCACCACCATGTATTATATCACTATCTAATACTACCACCACCACATGTATTAATATCATCACCATCTAATACTGTACCACCACCACATGTATTAAACCATCACCATCTAATACTGTACCACCACCACATGTATTAAATCATCACTATCTAATACTGTACCACCACCACATGTATCATATCATCACTATCTAATACTGTACCACCACCACCACATGTATCATATCATCACTATCTAATACTGTACCACCACCACCACATGTATCATATCATCACTATCTAATACTGTACCACCACCACCACATGTATTATATCATCACTATCTAATACTGTACCACCACCACCACATGTATTATATCATCACTATCTAATACTGTACCACCACCACCACATGTATTATATCATCACTATCTAATACTGTACCACCACCACCACATGTATTATATCATCACTATCTAATACTGTACCACCACCACATGTATTATATCATCACTATCTAATACTGTACCACCACCACATGTATTATATCATCACTATCTAATACTGTACCACCACCACCACATGTATTATATCATCACTATCTAATACTGTACCACCACCACATGTATTATATCATCACTATCTAATACTGTACCACCACCACCACATGTATTATATCATCACTATCTAATACTGTACCACCATCACCACATGTATTATATCATCACTATCTAATACTGTACCACAACCACATGTATTATATCATCACTATCTAATACTGCACCACCACCACCATCACATGTATTAAATCATCACTATCTAATACTGTACCACAACCACATGTATTATATCATCACTATCTAATACTGTACCACCACCACATGTATTAAATCATCACTATCTAATACTGTACCACCACCACATGTATTAAATCATCACTATCTAATACTGTACCACAACCACATGTATTATATCATCACTATCTAATACTGTACCACCACCACATGTATTAAATCATCACTATCTAATACTGTACCAACACCACAAGTATTATATCATCACTATCTAATACTGTACCACCACCACCACATGTATTAAATCATCACTATCTAATACTGTACCACCACCACATGTATTATATCATCACCATCTATTACTGTACCAACATCACATGTATTATATCATCACCATGTAATATATGATCACTATCCAATACTGTACCATCACCGAATCTATTATCCCATCACTGTCAAATACTGTACCACCACCACATGTATTAAATCATCACTATCTAATACTGTACCACCACCACATGTATTATATCATCACTATCTAATACTGTACCACCACCACCACATATATTAAATCATCACTATCTAATACTGCACCACCACCACATGTATTATATCATCACTATCTAATAATGTACCACCATCACAACATGTATTATATCATCACTATCTAATACTGTACCACCACCACCACATGTATTATATCATCACTATCTAATACTGTACCAACAACATAAGTATTATACCATCACTATCTAATACTGTACACCACCACCACCACATGTATTAAATCATCACTATCTAATACTGTACCACAACCACATGTATTATATCATCACTATCTAATACTGTACCACCACCACATGTATTAAATCAACACTATCTAATACTGTACCACCACCACATGTATTATATCATCACTATCTAATACTGTACCACCACCACAACATGTATTATATCATCACTATCTAATACTGTACCACCACATGTATTATATCATCACCATCTAATACTCTACCACCACCACCACATGTATAGTATCATCACCATCTATTACTGTACCACCACCACATGTATTATATCATCACCATCTAATACTGTACCACCACCACATGTATTATATCATCACCATTTAATACTGTACCACCACCATATGTAATATATCATCCCTATCTAATACTGTACCACCACCACATGTATGATATCATCACTATCTAATACTGTACCACCACCACCACATGTATTATATCATCACTATCTAATACTGTACTACCACCACCACATGTATTATACCATCACTATCTAATACTGTACCACCACCACATGTATTATATCATCACTATCTAATACACTACCAGCACCACCACATGTATTATATCATCACCATCTAATACTGTACCACCACCACATGTATTATACCATCACTACCTAATACTGTAACACCACATGTATTAAATAATCACCATCTAATACTGGACCACCACCACATGTATAATATCATCACTATCTAATACTGTACCACCACCACCACATGTATCATACCATCACTATCTAATACTGTACCACCACCACATGTATTATATCATCACTATCTAATACTGTACCACCACCACCACATGTATCATATCATCACTATCTAATACTGTACCACCACCACCACATGTATGATATCATCACTATCTAATACTGTACCACCACCACCACATGTATTATATCATCACTATCTAATAATTTACCACCATCACAACATGTATTATATCATCACTATCTAATACTGTACCACAACCACATGTATTATATCATCACTATCTAATACTGCACCACCACCACCACATGTATTAAATCATCACTATCTAATACTGTACCACAACCACATGTATTATATCATCACTATCTAATACTGTACCACCACCACATGTATTAAATCAACACTATCTAATACTGTACCACCACCACATGTATTATATCATCACTATCTAATACTGTACCACCACCACCACATGTATTATATCATCACCATCTAATACTCTTCCACCACCACCACATGTATAGTATCATCAACATCTAATACTGTACCAACAACATATGTAATATATCATCACTATCTAATACTGTAGCACCACCACCACATGTATTAAATCATCACTATCTAATACTGTACCACCACCACATGTATTATATCATCACTATCTAATACTGTACCAAGACAACCTCATGTATTATATCATCACCATCTAATACTCTACCACCACCACCACATGTATAGTATCATCACCATCTATTACTGTACCACCACCACATGTATTATATCATCACCATCTAATACTGTTCCACCACCACATGTATTATATCATCACCATTTAATACTGTACCACCACCATATGTAATATATCATCACTATCTAATACTGTACCACCACCACATGTATGATATCATCACTATCTAATACTGTACCACCACCACCACATGTATAATATCATCACTATCTAATACAGTACTACCACCACCACATGTATTATACCATCACTATCTAATACTGTACCACCACCACATGTATTATATCATCACTATCTAATACACTACCAGCACCACCACATGTACTATATCATCACCATCTAATACTGTACCACCACCACATGTATTATACCATCACTACCTAATACTGTAACACCACATGTATTAAATAATCACCATCTAATACTGGACCACCACCACATGTATAATATCATCACTATCTAATACTGTACCACCACCACCACATGTGTCATATCATCAATATCTAATACTGTACCACCACCACCACATGTATCATACCATCACTATCTAATACTGTACCACCACCACATGTATTATATCATCACTATCTAATACTGTACCACCACCACCACATGTATCATATCATCACTATCTAATACTGTACCACCACCACCACATGTATGATATCATCACTATCTAATACTGTACCACCACCACCACATGTATTATATCATCACTATCTAATACTGTACTACCACCACCACATGTATTATACAATCACTATCTAATACTGTACCACCACCACATGTATTATATCATCAATATCTAATACTGTACCACCACCACCACATGTATTTTATCATCACTATCTAATTCTGTACCAACAACACATGTATTATATCATCACTACCTAATACTGTACCACCGCATGTATTATACCATCACAATCTAATACTGTACCACCACCACCACATGTATTATACCATCACAATCTAATACTGTACCACCACCACCACATGTATTATATCATCACGATCTAATACTGCACCAACACCACATGTATAATATCATCACTATCTAATACTGTACCACAACCACATGTATCATATCATCACCATGTAATACTGTACCACCACCACCACATGTATTATATCATAACTATCTGACACTGTACCACAACCACATGTATTATATCATAACCATCTAATTCTGTACCAACAACACATGTATTATACTATCACTATCTAATACTGTACCACCACCACCACATGTATTATACCATCACAATCTAATACTGTACCACCACCACCACATGTATTATATCATCACAATCTAATACTGTACCACCAGCACATGTATTATATCATCACCATCTAATACTGTACCACCACCACCACATGTATCATATCATCACTATCTAATACTGTACCACAACCACATGTATCATATCATCACCATGCAATACTGTACCACCACCACCACATTTATTATATCATAACCATCTGACACTGTACCACAACCACATGTAATATATCATCACCATCTAATACTGTACCACAACCACATGTATTATATCATCACCATCTAATACTGTACCACCACCACATGTATTATATCATCACCATCTAATACTGTACCACCACCACATGTATTATATCATCACCATCTAATACTGTACCACCACCACCACATGTATTGTATCATCACTATCTAATACTGTACCACCACCACATGTATTATATCATCACCATCTAATACTGTACCACCATCACATGTATTTCATCATCACTATCTAATTCTGTACCAACGACACATGTATTATATCATCATTACCTAATACTGTACCACCACATGTATTATACCATCACTATCTAATACTGTACCATCACCACCACATGTATTATATCATCACTACCTAATACTGTACCACCGCATGTATTATACCATCACTATCTAATACTGTACCACCACCACATGTATTATACCATCACAATCTAATACTGTACCACCACATGTATTATATCATCACAATCTAATACTGTACCACCACCACATGTATTATATCATCACAATCTAATACTGTACCACCACCACATGTATTATATCATCACCATATAATACCGTACCACCACCGAATGTATTATATCATCACTATCTAATACTCTACCACCACCACCACATGTGTTATATCATCACTACCTAATACGGTACCATCACCACATATATTATATCATCACTATCTAATACTGCACCATCACCACATGTGTTATATCATCACCACCTAATACTGGACCACCACCACATGTATTATATCTTTACTATCTAATACTGTACCACCACCACATGTGTTATATCATCACCACCTAATACTGGACCACCACCACATGTATTATATCATCACTGTCTAATACTGTACCACCACCACCACATATATTATATTATCACTACCTAATACTATATCACCACATCTATTATATCATCACTACGCAATACTGTAACACCACATGTATCATATCATCACTATCTAATACTGTACCACCACCATCACCACATTATATATTATATAATCTTTGTCTATATTTTGTTAAATAGCAGAAAACAAATAATTCAGTCAACATTCATTCTGGTTATTGACTATGGTTATGTCATCTATATGACTATGGCAATATAGTCTATATGAATGCAGCTGCCACCAAATTGAAGCCGTTGGTTGCAGTTTATCATAGCTCACAGCGCTTTATTACAGGGATTTGTTTTCGCTGTGAAATGTGTTTTGTGTGAACCGCGATGGTTTATGAATTTATGCTAATCGTAAAATATTGGAGGTGCTACCCTCAAACAATCAAATGTTGTGCAAATGTTGTGCTTTTAATACTGTACCACTGCATGTATTATACCATCACTATCTAATACTATACCACCACATGTATTATATCATCACAATCTAATACTGTACCACCACCACATGTATTGTATCATCACCATCTAATACTGTACCACCACCGAATGTATTATATCATCACTATCTAATACTGTGCCACCACCATATGTATTATATCATCACTATCTAATACTGTACCACCACCACCACATGTATTATACCAGCACTATTTTAATACTATACCACCACCACCACATGTATTATATCATCACAATTTAATTCTGTACCACCACCACATGTATTATATCATCACCATCTAATACTGTACCACCACCGAATGTATTATATCATCACTATCTAATACTGTACCACCACCACCACATGTATTATATCATCACTATCTAATACTGTACCACCACCACATGTATTATTTCATCACTATCTAATACTGTACCACCACCACCACATGTATTATATCATAACCATCTGACACTGTACCACAACCACATGTAAAATATCATCACCATCTAATACTGTACCACAACCACATGTATCATATCATCACCATCTAATACTGTACCACCACCACATGTATTATATCATCACCATCTAATTCTGTACCAACAACACATGTATTATACCATCACTATCTAATACTGTACCACCACATGTATTATACCATCACAATCTAATACTGTACCACCACCACATGTATTATATCATCACCATCTAATACTGTACCACCACCGAATGTATTATATCATCACTATCTAATACTGTGCCACCACCACATGTATTATATCATCACTATCTAATACTGTACCACCACCACCACATGTATTATACCAGCACTATTTTAATACTATACCACCACCACCAAATGTATTATATCATCACAATTTAATACTGTACCACCACCACCACATGTATTATATCATCACCATCTAATACTGTACCACCACCACATGTATTATATCATCACCATCTAATACTGTACCACAACCACATGTATTATAGCATCACCATCTAATACTGTACAACCACCACAACATGTATTATATCATCACCATCTAATACTGTACCACCACCACAACATGTAGTATATCATCACCATCTAATTCTGTACCACCAACACATGTATCATATCATCACTATCTAATACTGTACCACCACCGAATGAATTATATCATTACTATCTAATACTGTACCACCACCACCACATGTATTAAATCATCACTATCTAATACTGTACCACCACCACCACATGTATTATATCATCACTAT
The DNA here is from genome assembly GCA_030435695.1 of Brachymystax lenok tsinlingensis. Lineage (NCBI taxonomy): Eukaryota > Metazoa > Chordata > Actinopteri > Salmoniformes > Salmonidae > Brachymystax > Brachymystax lenok. The sequence goes on from CM059819.1 coordinate 18,694,282, forward strand.
CTAATACTGTACCACCACCACCACATGTATTATATCATCACCATCTGTTACTGTACCACCACCACATGTATTATATCATCACCATCTAATACTGTACCACCACCATATGTAATATATCATCACTATCTAATACTGTACCACCACCAAATGCATTATATCATCACCATCTAAAACTGTACCAACACCAGATGTACTACATCATCACTATCTAATACTGTACCACCACCATATGTAATATACCATCACCATCTAATACTGTACCACCACCACATGTATTATAGCATCACCATCTAATACTGTACCACCACCACAACATGTATTATATCATCACCATCTAATACTGTACCACCACCACAACATGTATTATATCATCACCATCTAATGCTGTACCACCAACACATGTATCATATCATCACTATCTAATACTGTACCACCACCGAATGAATTATATCATTACTATCTAATACTGTACCACCACCACCACATGTATTAAATCATCACTATCTAATACTGTACCACCACCACCACATGTATTATATCATCACTATCTAATACTGTACCACCACCACCACATGTATTATATCATCACCATCTGTTACTGTACCACCACCACATGTATTATATCATCACCATCTAATACTGTACCACCACCATATGTAATATATCAACACTATCTAATACTGTACCACCACCAAATGCATTATATCATCACCATCTAATACTGTACCACCACCACATGTATTAAATCATCACTATCTAATACTGTACCACCACCACATGTATTATATCATCACTATCTAATACTGTACCACCATCACAACATGTATTTTATCATCACTATCTAATACTGTACCACCACTACATGTATTATATCATCACTATCTAATACTGTACCAACACCGCAAGTATTATACCATCACTATCTAATACTGTACCACCACCACCACATGTATTAAATCATCACTATCTAATACTGTACCACCACCACATGTATTATATCATCACTATCTAATACTTTACCACCACCACAACATGTATTATATCATCACCATCTAATACTGTACCACCACCACCACATGTATTAAATCATCACTATCTAATACTGTACCACCACCACATGTATTATATCATCACTATCTAATACTTTACCACCACCACAACATGTATTATATCATCACCATCTATTACTGTACCACCACCACATGTATTATATCATCACTATCTAATACTGTACCACCACCACATGCATTATATCATCACCATCTAATACTGTACCACCACCATATGTAATATATGATCACTATCTAATACTGTGCCACCACCGAAACTATTATCCCATCACTATCTAATACTGTACCACCACCACCACATGTATTATATCATCACTATCTAATACTATACCACCACCACCACATGTATTAAATCATCACTATCTAATACTGCACCACCACCACATGTATTATATCATCATTATCTAATAATGTACCACCATCACAACATGTATTATATCATCACTATCTAACACTGTACCACCACCACATGTATTATATCATCACTATCTAATAATTTACCACCATCACAACATGTATTATATCATCACTATCTAATACTGTACCACCACCACATGTATTATATCATCACTATCTAATACTGTACCACAACCACATGTATTATATCATCACTATCTAATACTGCACCACCACCACCACATGTATTAAATCATCACTATCTAATACTGTACCACAACCACATGTATTATATCATCACTATCTAATACTGTACCACCACCACATGTATTAAATCAACACTATCTAATACTGTACCACCACCACATGTATTATATCATCACTATCTAATACTGTACCACCACCACAACATGTATTATATCATCACTATCTAATACTGTACCACCACCACCACATGTATTATATCATCACCATCTAATACTCTACCACCACCACCACATGTATAGTATCATCACCATCTAATACTGTACCACCACCACAACATGTATTATATCATCACTATCTAATACTGTACCACCACCACCACATGTATTATATCATCACCATCTAATACTCTACCACCACCACCACATGTATAGTATCATCACCATCTAATACTGTACCAACAACATATGTAATATATCATCACTATCTAATACTGTAGCACCACCACCACATGTATTAAATCATCACTATCTAATAATGTACCACCACCACATGTATTATATCATCACTATCTAATACTGTACCACGACAACCTCATGTATTATATCATCACCATCTAATACTCTACCACCACCACCACATGTATAGCATCATCACCATCTATTACTGTACCACCACCACATGTATTATATCATCACCATCTAATACTGTACCACCACCACATGTATTATATCATCACCATTTAATACTGTACCACCACCATATGTAATATATCATCACTATCTAATACTGTACCACCACCACATGTATGATATCATCACTATCTAATACTGTACCACCACCACCACATGTATTATATCATCACTATCTAATACTGTACTACCACCACCACATGTATTATACCATCACTATCTAATACTGTACCACCACCACATGTATTATATCATCACTATCTAATACACTACCAGCACCACCACATGTATTATATCATCACCATCTAATACTGTACCACCACCACATGTATTATACCATCACTACCTAATACTGTAACACCACATGTATTAAATAATCACCATCTAATACTGGACCACCACCACATGTATAATATCATCACAATCTAATACTGTACCACCACCACCACATGTATCATATCATCACTATCTAATACTGTACCACCACCACCACATGTATCATACCATCACTATCTAATACTGTACCACCACCACATGTATAATATCATCACTATCTAATACTGTACCACCACCACCACATGTATCATATCATCACTATCTAATACTGAACCACCACCACCACATGTATCATACCATCACTATCTAATACTGTACCACCACCACATGTATTATATCATCACTATCTAATACTGTACCACCACCACCACATGTATCATATCATCACTATCTATTACTGTACCACCACCACCACATGTATGATATCATCACTACCTAATACTGTACCACCGCATGTATTATACCATCACTATCTAATACTGTACCACCACCACCACATGTATTATACCATCACAATCTAATACGGTACCACCACCACCACATGTATTATATCATCACGATCTAATACTGCACCAACACCACATGTATAATATCATCACTATCTAATACTGTACCACAACCACATGTATCATATCATCACCATGTAATACTGTACCACCACCACCACATGTATTATATCATAACCATCTGACACTGTACCACAACCACATGTATTATATCATAACCATCTAATTCTGTACCAACAACACATGTATTATACTATCACTATCTAATACTGTACCACAACCACCACATGTATTATACCATCACAATCTAATACTGTACCACCACCACCACATGTATTATATCATCACAATCTAATACTGTACCACCAGCACATGTATTATATCATCACCATCTAATACTGTACCACCACCACCACATGTATCATATCATCACTATCTAATACTGTACCACAACCACATGTATCATATCTTCACCATGCAATACTGTACCACCACCACCACATGTATTATATCATAACCATCTGACACTGTACCACAACCACATGTAATATATCATCACCATCTAATACTGTACCACAACCACATGTATTATATCATCACCATCTAATACTGTACCACCACCACATGTATTATATCATCACCATCTAATACTGTACCACCACCACATGTATTATATCATCACCATCTAATACTGTACCACCACCACCACATGTATTGTATCATCACTATCTAATACTGTACCACCACCACATGTATTATATCATCACCATCTAATACTGTACCACCATCACATGTATTTCATCATCACTATCTAATTCTGTACCAACGACACATGTATTATATCATCACTACCTAATACTGTACCACCGCATGTATTATACCATCACTATCTAATACTGTACCACCACCACCACATGTATTATACCATCACAATCTAATACTGTACCACCACCACCACATGTATTATATCATCACAATATAATACTGTACCACCACCACATGTATTATATCATCACCATATAATACCGTACCACCACCGAATGTATTATATCATCACTATCTAATACTCTACCACCACCACCACATGTGTTATATCATCACTATCTAATATTGTACCACCACCACATGTGTTATATCATCACTTCCTAATACGGTACCATCACCACATATATTATATCATCACTATCTAATACTGTACCACCACCACATGTATTATATCTTTACTATCTAATACTGGACCACCACCACATGTATTATATCATCACTACGCAATACTGTACCACCACATGTATCATATCATCACTATCTAATACTGTACCACCACCACCACATGTATTATACCATCACAATCTAATACTGTACCACCACCACCACATGTATAATATCATCACAATCTAATACTGTACCACCACCACCACATGTATTATATCATCACAATCTAATACTGTACCACCACCACATGTATTATATCATCACCATATAATACCGTACCACCACCGAATGTATTATATCATCACTATCTAATACTCTACCACCACCACCACATGTGTTATATCATCACTATCTAATATTGTACCACCACCACATGTGTTATATCATCACTACCTAATACGGTACCATCACCACATATATTATATCATCACTATCTAATACTGTACCACCACCACATGTATTATATCTTTACTATCTAATACTGGACCACCACCACATGTATTATATCATCACTGTCTAATACTGTACCACCACCACCACATATATTATATTATCACTACCTAATACTATACCACCACATCTATTTTATCATCACTACGCAATACTGTACCACCACATGTATCATATCATCACTATCTAATACTGTACCACCACCATCACCACATTATATATTATATAATCTTTGTCTATATTTTGTTAAATAGCAGAAAACAAATAATTCAGTCAACATTCATTCTGGTTATTGACTATGGTTATGTCATCTATATGACTATGGCAATATAGTCTATATGAATGCAGCTGCCACCAAATTGAAGCCGTTGGTTGCAGTTTATCATAGCTCACAGCCCTTTATTACAGGGATTTGTTTTCGCTGTGAAATGTGTTTTGTGTGAACCGCGATGGTTTATGAATTTATGCTAATCGTAAAATATTGGAGGTGCTACCCTCAAACAATCAAATGTTGTGCAAATGTTGTGCTTTTAATACTGTACCACTGCATGTATTATACCATCACTATCTAATACTATACCACCACATGTATTATATCATCACAATCTAATACTGTACCACCACCACATGTATTATATCATCACTATCTAATACTGTGCCACCACATGTATTATATCATCACTATCTAATACTGTACCACCACCACCACATGTATTATACCAGCACTATTTTAATACTATACCACCACCACCACATGTATTATATCATCACAATTTAATACTGTACCACCACCGAATGTATTATATCATCACTATCTAATACTGTACCACCACCACCACATGTATTATATCATCACTATCTAATACTGTACCACCACCACATGTATTATTTCATCACTATCTAATACTGTACCACCACCACCACATGTATTATATCATAACCATCTGACACTGTACCACAACCACATGTAAAATATCATCACCATCTATTACTGTACCACAACCACATGTATCATATCATCACCATCTAATACTGTACCACCACCACATGTATTATATCATCACCATCTAATTCTGTACCAACAACACATGTATTATACCATCACTATCTAATACTGTACCACCACATGTATTATACCATCACAATCTAATACTGTACCACCACCACATGTATTATATCATCACCATCTAATACTGTACCACCACCGAATGTATTATATCATCACTATCTAATACTCTACCACAACCACCACGTGTTATATCATCACTATCTAATATTGTACCACCACCACATGTGTTATATCATCACTACCTAATACTGTGCCACCACCACATGTATTATATCATCACTATCTAATACTGTACCACCACCACATGTATTATATCTTTACTATCTAATACTGTACCACCACCACATGTGTTATATCATCACCACCTAATACTGGACCACCACCACATGTATTATATCATCACTGTCTAATACTGTACTACCACCACATATATTATATTATCACTACCTAATACTATACCACCACATCTATTATATCATCACTACGCAATACTGTACCACCACATGTATCATATCATCACTATCTAATACTGTACCACCACCATCACCACATTATATATTATATAATCTTTGTCTATATTTTGTTAAATAGCAGAAAACAAATAATTTGCAGTTTATCATAGCTCACAGCGCTTTATTACAGGGATTTGTTTTCGCTGTGAAATGTGTTTTGTATGAACCGCGATGGTTTATGAATTTATGCTAATCGTAAAATATTGGAGGTGCTACCCTCAAACAATCAAATGTTGTGCAAATGTTGTGCTTTTAATACTGTACCACTGCATGTATTATACCATCACTATCTAATACTATACCACCACATGAATTATATCATCACAATCTAATACTGTACCACCACCACATGTATTGTATCATCACCATCTAATACTGTACCACCACCGAATGTATTATATCATCACTATCTAATACTGTGCCACCACCACATGTATTATATCATCACTATCTAATACTGTACCACCACCACCACATGTATTATACCAGCACTATTTTAATACTATACCACCACCACCACATGTATTATATCATCACAATTTAATACTGTACCACCACCGAATGTATTATATCATCACTATCTAATACTGTACCACCACCACCACATGTATTATATCATCACCATCTAATTCTGTACCAACAACACATGTATTATTTCATCACTATCTAATACTGTACCACCACCACCACATGTATTATATCATAACCATCTGACACTGTACCACAACCACATGTAAAATATCATCACCATCTAATACTGTACCACCACCACATGTATTATATCATCACCATCTAATTCTGTACCAACAACACATGTATTATACCATCACTATCTAATACTGTACCACCACATGTATTATACCATCACAATCTAATACTGTACCACCACCACATGTATTATATCATCACCATCTAATACTGTACCACCACCGAATGTATTATATCATCACTATCTAATACTCTACCACAACCACCACGTGTTATATCATCACTATCTAATATTGTACCACCACCACATGTGTTATATCATCACTACCTAATACTGTACCACCACCACATGTATTGTATCATCACCATCTAATACTGTACCACCACCGAATGTATTATATCATCACTATCTAATACTGTGCCACCACCACATGTATTATATCATCACTATCTAATACTGTACCACCACCACCACATGTATTATACCAGCACTATTTTAATACTATACCACCACCACCACATGTATTATATCATCACAATTTAATACTGTACCACCACCGAATGTATTATATCATCACTATCTAATACTGTACCACCACCACCACATGTATTATATCATCACTATCTAATACTGTACCACCACCACATGTATTATTTCATCACTATCTAATACTGTACCACCACCACCACATGTATTATATCATAACCATCTGACACTGTACCACAACCACATGTAAAATATCATCACCATCTAATACTGTACCACCACCACATGTATTATATCATCACCATCTAATTCTGTACCAACAACACATGTATTATACCATCACTATCTAATACTGTACCACCACATGTATTATACCATCACAATCTAATACTGTACCACCACCACATGTATTATATCATCACCATCTAATACTGTACCACCACCGAATGTATTATATCATCACTATCTAATACTCTACCACAACCACCACGTGTTATATCATCACTATCTAATATTGTACCACCACCACATGTGTTATATCATCACCATCTAATACTGTGCCACCACCACATGTATTATATCATCACTATCTAATACTGTACCACCACCACATGTATTATATCTTTACTATCTAATACTGTACCACCACCACATGTGTTATATCATCACCACCTAATACTGGACCACCACCACATGTATTATATCATCACTGTCTAATACTGTACTACCACCACATATATTATATTATCACTACCTAATACTATACCACCACATCTATTATATCATCACTACGCAATACTGTACCACCACATGTATCATATCATCACTATCTAATACTGTACCACCACCATCACCACATTACATATTATATAATCTTTGTCTATATTTTGTTAAATAGCAGAAAACAAATAATTTGCAGTTTATCATAGCTCACAGCGCTTTATTACAGGGATTTGTTTTCGCTGTGAAATGTGTTTTGTGTGAACCGCGATGGTTTATGAATTTATGCTAATCGTAAAATATTGGAGGTGCTACCCTCAAACAATCAAATGTTGTGCTTTTGCCGTAAAGCCTTTTTGAAATCTGACAACGCTGTGATATTGCCAAGAAGCAGAGCTTTTGATGACTATGCAACACTTGTATATTGATGAATGTTTAATAATTCAACTTTTGGATTTTGAATTTGGCGCCTTGCATTTCACCGGGTAGTGTCGGGAGTAACGCCCCACCACTCCCTAAGTAGTTAAATCATAAAACATACAGATTCGGACAAAACATAGCAAAACTAGTAGCACATAATCAAGGGTAAAACTATAGTCATGAATTGACTATTAAATATGTCCATTGTGGTTCAGACCTGTTGTATATCCCCTTATCATTTTTGTTTTCTGTGGTCTTGACAGGCTCCTAGAACAGCGGGAGCCTTGGAAACAACAAACAAGAAGATGCCAGAGTTACTCTCATTGAGGAGCTGCTGTGAATGGCGATTTTTGAGTTTCTGCTGCAGGTGTAGTGGATGGCTGAGTTAGCATCACACAGGGACATTGGCAGTGTCCCAAATTACACCTCATTCTCTTAAAAGAACACTCCTTTGGAACTATAGTAGTACCCTTGAGGGAATAGGCTGTCGTTTGGGAAGCATACTTGGCCTTCCTGAGACTGGAAGTACTGTCGCCCTGGACGCAGAAATACCCAAACTAGCGTTGCTGATTTGCTGTTTTTTGTGTTGGTGCTGGTTTTCTGATAGTTGCTTTATTAGGGAAAGTTGTACTTACTATGACTGTGAGATTTGGTTGTCGTGCCTAGCTACCTTAAGATGAAGGCAGTAACTGTAAGTCAACCTGGAAAACAGTGTCTGCTAAAATACTTAAATGTAAATGGTTACAAAATTACGGTAACATTTTAAAACTTCCCTGGTTTTCCAGACATCCTGGTTGGAAGATTCCCTGAATCAGGAAGGAATAAGCAGGAAATCCAGAATCCTCCAACCAGGACTGGAATACCTGGTAAATTTACCATAATTTTGCAACCCTTGTCTAAATGTACTGTCATGGTTTGGATGGCATGGGTTACTGTACTGTACTGTACATGATTCGATTCTCTGATGCTTAATCACATGAAAAGGAGAGCAGTAGGTATCTACGGTATAGCCTGAGTACCAGTCTCTTTAGCTAACAAACTTTGGCAATGACAAGGAGTGGAATGTTAGCTAAACTTTGGCAATGACAAGGAGTGGCAAGGAGTGGCAAGGAGTGGAATGTTAGCTAAAGAGACTGGTACCCAGGCAATCTACCGTAAGCGTCTGACTGAAAGTAAACTCCACACTACCATTTCTCTCTTCCTTCTCCAAAGGAAGTACTGCCCCCTTCCAAACTTCTCAATTTCTGATTAGTCATCACTATTTGCACATATGCTGCTCCAATAGGAAGAAGGTCAGGTCTGCATACCTGTTGTCTGAACACACAGTCCATCTGGGTGTGCTTTGAACGCTGTCCTCTCGGAAGCCATGTGTTTGATCTGGGTAGCAGCAGCTGAATAAAACAGGTCTGCATCCCAAATGGCACTCCATTCCCTTTATAGTGCACTACTTTTGACCAAAGCCCTATGGAACTCATGTTAAAACTGGGCTCCACTTGCTTTAATAGCAAAAATGTATGAAGCCAACAGTCTGACACACATAGTAAGTGCCCCAAATGGAACCCAATTCCCTACATAGTGCATTAATACTACCCTATGAGCCCTGGTTAAAAGTAGTGCACTATAAAGGGAATGGAGTGCCATTTGGGATGCAAACATACACCTACGCCAGTAATGCATTGGCATATTTTCCAACTGATGCCCCGAACGAGCAAAGATTCTAACATAAACAAATGACAAGACACAAACATATCTATTTTGGTGCTAGAAACCCACAAATATTTTCCTCACCTCATTCTCAAAGCCCCAGTTTCCACTGGGTATCTGACGGTGTCAGGTCTGCCAACAGATCTGTTGTTTGATACTCTATCTGCCAACCAAACTGTGGGAGACATCTGTTGGCCTGAAATGTAAAATAGAGCCCAGTTTCATCACCCAGACCGAGAGAGAGAAGAAGAGAGGGAGGATGGGGAGAGAAAGAAAGTGACAGAGACAGAGATAATGAAAGAAAGAAAGAAAGAAAGAAAGAAAGAAAGAAAGAAAGAAAGAAAAGCATGGACTCTTATCTATTTAAACAGTCATTGTATAGATAAAGAGAAGAGGATTCACCCCACAGTGTGACAGTGTTCCACAATGATCTAAATGGTTCAGTAGAAGTATTTCACAGCCATCTCATACACTATAAGATATGTCCTATTGTTCATTAGTTCAGACTGTCTATGTATGAAAAGAGAAATGCTGTAAATAAAATATAGGTTGCGTCCAAAATGGCATTCTATTCCCTATAGTGAATAACTTTTAACCAGAGCCCATAGGGAATCGGGTGCCATTTGAAACACAGCCATATAGAGCTGCTCCTTTGAAAATATAAAATACAGGCCAGATAGAAGAGCGTACGACACAACGCACCTACTTACCCAGCAGGCAGATACCGGAGAGAGACGACATTGTGAATCACTAATGATTGAGCTGAGGTGACAATTTGTTTGTTTTGGTTCTATCATTAAGCGATGGCACATTAGAATGACAGAACAGTGGTGGGGTTCCGCGGGGGCTGGCTTCTGTTCTAACCATTCTACGGCTGTGTGCAGTAATGAAATGCTATGGTAATGAGCGCTGTGATGAGATCTGAAAGGTCAAGCCTGAGGGCGAGCTTACTGCAGTTATATCTCTCAATTTACTGTTGTGTTTTCAAAACGCAGCACTATTAACAATAGAATCTCTGTGAAAACAATCTGGGCCTCATCGCCAGGCATTGATTTCCTCTAGTAGTGTAGTCGTTGGTTGCGCCATGAATTGATTTGAGGATTCAGAATGTAGTTAGATCAACTGCTGTTATGTCTCGTCTGTTCTTGATAAGCAGTGGTTCTGAATCAGACCAGTGCTATTAAAGAACAGACAATACATAATGGCAGTTGATTTAATTACGTTCGGAATCCTCGTTTTTAAAAATGATGTGGAATACAATGCTGATGTTCAATCAAACCCGAAATGTGACTTATCCACACTGCTACACCCCCACCCTACCAGTACATACTGAACTCCACATGGCACGCTATTTACTATAGTGGACTTCTTAATAGGGTGCCTCTCTGCCTGCCTGCCTGCCTTTTTGCCTGCCTGCCTCTCTGCCTGCCTGCCTCTCTGCCTGACTCTCTGCCTGCATGCCTCTCTGCCTGCCTCCCTATCTCCCTCTCTGCCTGCCTGCCTCTCTATCTCCCTCTCTGCCTGCCTGTTTCCCTGCCTGCCTCTCTGCCTCGCCCCCTGCCTGTCTGCTTCCCTGCCTGCCTCTCTGACTGCCTCTCTCCCTCCTTCCCTCCCTCCCTGCATACCTGCCTACCTGCCTACCTGCCTCCCTGCCTGCCTCCCTGCCTACTTCATTGCCTGCCTTTCCTATCTCCCTGTCTCCCTGCCTGCCCTGCATGTGGTGCGTGTGGTGTGTGGGTTTGTGCGTGTGTGTGTGTTAGTAGTGAGCACAGTTAGTTATCCCTCCCAACCGTGTCTACTGAATTAATGACAACAGCAGTTAAAGACAATGTGATCTGCTCTCTGCGACAACCCCAGAGAACAGATCACAGGAACTGTATGTGTGTGTGTGTGTGTGTGTGTGTGTGTGTGTGTGTGTGTGTGTGTGTGTGTGTGTGTGTGTGTGTGTGTGTGTGTGTGTGTGTGTGTGTGTGTGTGTGTGTGTGTGTGTGTGTGTGTTACAGTGAAAGACAGTACCCATGGGGCTCCTTGCAGAGAGAGTTCTCCAGGAGGTGAATTGGCCTTGTGGCTTCACCATGCGGCAGCTGCCACACACACACGCACACACGCATACACACACATGCACACACACACACAACGCCGCAGGCTGCCTGTCCGCTCAGGATGAGGTCAGCCCCCCAAGGTGGAGAAGACCTTCTGCTGCTCACGTATCTGACAGCTACAACACACACAGACACACACACCACACACACACGCACACACACAGTCACACTCACAGTCTCTCGGCATGCCACATCTTCTTGCACGGATCTGTTCTGTACTGTCACATTGGGATTAAAATGGTGTATACATGCACAAACACAGGCTGTAACGCCTGACACACACACACACACACACACAGAGAAGCATAACTGTCCCTCTCCCATTCCACAGTGTGGTAATGATGCAGGTGTCGATCTGTTCAGGGTTCTTCACACAGGCTGTTTCACTCATTGCATTAACATACATACACACACACACACACACACAGACACAGACAGACACAGACAGACACAGACACAGACATTAGCTGCAAGCCACAGGGAAACGCCCTCAGTATAGCAGCCCAGTAGACAGAGTAACACTGCCTTCTAGTGCAGGGAGAGGGAGGCTGTCTGATCACACCCTATCGTCATCATTCTACACTGAACTGAAATATAAAGGCAACATGCAACAATTTCTAAGGTTTTACTGAATTACAGTTCATATAAGGAAATCAGTCAATTGAAATAAATTAATCAGGCCCTAATCTATGGATTTCACATGACTGAGAATGCAGATATGCATCTGTTGTTCACAAATATATTTTTTTTAAGGTAAGGGCATGGATCAAAAAAGCAGTCAGTATCTGGTGTGACCATCATTTGCCTCATGCAGCGCTGCACATCTCCTTCACATAGAGTTGATCAGGGTGTGGATTGTGGCCTGTGGAATGTTGTCCCACTCCTTTTCAATGGCTGTGAGAAGTTGCTGGACATTGGCGGAAACTGGAACACGCTGTCGTACCCGTTGATCAAGAGCATCCCAAACATGCTCAATGGGTGACATGTCTGGTGAGTGTGGAGGCCATGGAAGAACTGGGACATTTTCAGCTTCCAGGAATTGTGTACAGATCCTTGCGACATGGGGCTGTACAACATGAAACATGAGGTGATGGTGGCGGATGAATGGCACGACAACGGGCCTCAGGATCTAATCACAATATGCATTCAAATTGCCCAAATGCAATTACGTTTGTTGTCCGTAGTTTATGCCTGCCCATACCATAACCCCACCACCACCATGGGGCACTCGTTGACATCAACAAACCGCTCCTCATCACGACGCCATACACATGGTCTGCTGTTGTGAGGCCGGTTGGACTTACTGCCAAATTCTCTAAAACAATGCTGGAAGCAGCTTATGGTAGAGAAATTAACATTCAATTCTCTGGCAACAGCTCTGGTGGACATTCTTGCAGTCAGCATGCCAATTGCATGCTCCCTCAAAACTTGAGACATTTGTGGCATTGTGTTGTGTGACAAAACTGCACATTTTAGTGGCCTTTCTGAGAACTTTTGTTTCAGCTTGTGAAACATGGGACCAAAACTTTACATGTTGCGCTTTTATTTTTGTTCATTATAGTTCGGTATGTCTGTCGCTCCATTTACATAGGCTGCCTGTTTCTGATCTTTTTTTCCCACTCAGATCAGATCTTTTGCCCAAAATTGGGTATAAAATCAGAATTGGGCTGCCTGTGTAAACCCACCCTAACGGAGGGATTTCAATTAGGCTAAACCCGGAGTGCACCATCTATGGCCCGTCATGTGACCGGCAGAAGCGCCCTTTTCAAAGCAAACAGTAATCTGCGTCGTCCGGTCATATTGTGAGCAGGGCAGCATTGTGCATCGTTATGAAACACATTATCTTGGTTAACCCAGAAGTAAAGTCTTGCGTAATTGATCAGACGCTCAATTAAGTTCTGGGTCTATATGTTTTAAGAGAAGAGATTAGAACCTGAATGAAGAGCTCCGCCGTCTCTCTTTCCAAGTTACAGGCAAGTCTATGGGCTAAATGTCTCCCCTTTCTAAATCGTGATTTGTCCAAAGCACCAAAACACTCGTTATCTCACACATCCTGTTGTATCATGACAGATTTACGGTATCATTTATGTTGCTGTAGTCTGTCCACAACAGATTAAGAAATGTGTTTTCCATAAAATGTATGCTCGAATTTTCTAACTAGTTTTCCTTGGAAAGACAGATGAAGCACGTTGCATTTTATCAAGATCAAACTAAACTTTTCCATGTGAAAACTCCTAAATCCTAAATCAATACTCCACATGTTTGACATCACTTTGTCAATACTCCACGACTTCCCCATCAGCTTTAACGCCAGGAGGCATCAGGGTTTCCAGTGGTGTAAAGTACTTAAGTAAAAATACTTTAAAGTACTACTTAAGTCGTTTTTTGGGGTATCTGTACTTTACTTTACTATTCATATTTTTAACAACTTTTACTTTTACATCGTTACATTCCTGAAAATAATGTACTTTCTACTCCATACATTTTCCCTGATACCCAAAAGTACTAGCTACATTTAGAATGCTTAGCAGGACAGAATAATTGGCCAATTCACAGACTTATCAAGAGAACATCCCTGGTCATCCCCTTGCCTCTGTTCTGGCAGACTCACTAAACACAAATAGTTATTTTGTAAATTATGTCTGAATGTTGGAGTGTGCCCCTTGCTAATCGTAAATTAAGAAAATAAGAAAATGGTGTCATCTGGTTTGCTTAAAATATGGAATGTGAAATGATTTATACTTTTACTTTTGATACTTAAGTATATTTTAGCAATTACATGTACTTTTGATACTTAAGTATATTTAAAACCAAATACTTGTAGACTTTTACTCAAGTAGTATTTAACTTTGTGACTTTCACTTTTACTTGAGTCATTTCCTATTAAGGTATCTTTACTTTTACTCAAGTATGATATTTGGGTACTTTTTCCACCTCTGCTGGTTTCAAAACAAATGCAATTACTTTTCACCAGGTGCAAACGCCGCCTAACCGGGCCCCAGGGCCATCACAAACGCACTCACGGTAAACAGTGTCTGTGTGCTAGCTTAAGTCACTGAACTTGCCTCTGACTGGGCTTGAACCAGGGCCCTCTGCCTCGCCACGCACACGACCACAAGCTTCAGTTCTAGTCCTACAGAGCTATAGAATTTAGTTCTAGTCATACAGAGTTACAGGCTTTAGTTCTAGTCCTAAAGAGCTACAGGCTTTAGTTATAGTCCTAAAGAGCTACAGGCTTTAGTTCTAGTCCTAAAGAGCTACAGGCTTTAGTTCTAGTCCTACAGAGTTACAGGCTTTAGTTCTAGTCCTAAAGAGCTACAGGCTTTAGTTCAAGTCCTACAGAGCTACAGGCTTTAGTTCTAGTCCTACAGAGTTACAGGCTTTAGTTCTAGTCCTAAAGAGCTACAGGCTTTAGTTATAGTCCTAAAGAGCTACAGGCTTTAGTTCTAGTCCTACAGAGTTACAGGCTTTAGTTCTAGTCCTATAGAGCTACAGGCTTTAGTTCTAGTCCTACAGAGTTACAGGCTTTAGTTCTAGTCCTACAGAGTTACAGGCTTTAGTTCTAGTCCTAAAGAGCTACAGGCTTTAGTTATAGTCCTAAAGAGCTACAGGCTTTAGTTCTAGTCCTACAGAGTTACAGGCTTTAGTTCTAGTCCGGCAGAGCTACAGGCTTTAGTTCTAGTCCTACAGAGCTACAGGCTTTAGTTCTAGTCCTAAAGAGCTACAGGCTTTAGTTCTAGTCCTAAAGAGCTACAGGCTTTAGTTCTAGTCCTACAGAGCTACATGCTTTAGTTCTAGTCCTATAGAGCTACAGGCTTTAGTTCTAGTCCTAAAGAGCTACAGGCTTTAGTTATAGTCCTAAAGAGCTACAGGCTTTAGTTCTAGTCCTACAGAGTTACAGGCTTTAGTTCTAGTCCTACAGAGTTACAGGCTTTAGTTCTAGTCCTATAGAGCTACAGGCTTTAGTTCTAGTCCTATAGAGCTACAGGCTTTAGTTCTAGTCCTATAGAGCTACAGGCTTTAGTTCTAGTCCTATAGAGCTACAGGCTTTAGTTCTAGTCCTGGAGAGCTACAGGCTTTAGTTCTAGTCATACAGAGTTACAGGCTTTAGTTCTAGTCCTATAGAGCTACATGCTTTAGTTCTAGTCCTAAAGAGCTAGAGGCTTTAGTTCTAGTCCTACAGAGCTACAGGCTTTAGTTCTAGTCCTACAGAGCTACAGGCGTTTGTTCTAGTCCTATAGAGCTACAGGCTTTAATTCTAGTCCTACAGAGCTACAGGCTATAGTTCTAGTCCTACAGAGCTACAGGCTTTAATTCTAGTCCTACAGAGCTACAGGCTTTAGTTCCAGTCCTACAGAGCTACAGGCTATAGTTCTAGTCCTACAGAGCTACAGGCTTTAATTCTAGTCCCACAGAGCTACAGGCTTTAGTTCCAGCCCTGGTCCTCGAGAGTTACAGCGTGTGTGGGCTTTAGACAACATCTTTGTGTGACTACTAACACCAGCCACAGCACAAAGTCCATCCTCGGTCATTCCAACTTTGCATAACATCACTACTCACACATTTAGCTCTGAGAGTACTTTGTTCTACTGATTCCTAACTTTCCCAAATATTTCTAATATGACATTCTCATCCATAGCAGATCATATAATGAGAAATCCTATTCCATATATACTGCACTACTTTTGTTCAGAGCTTATAGGGCTCTAGTCAAAAGTAGTGCACTATACAGGGAATAGGGTGCCATTTGGGACGCATTCATTAGATGCATTCATGCATATATCCACACGATGAGCACATTATAGATTTGTAATTCTAAATCCGTCTCTATGACATTTGCACAGGGATTTCATTATGCATGCGGAATGCATTCGGAACTGCATATGCATGAGGCTGCAAAGCATCCTCTCCCATGTCCTGTCACTTCACTCATGTCACACACATACACACACAGAGAGACAGACAGACAGACAGACAAAAACACACGCATGCATAGGGGAGAGTGGGGTAAGTTGAGTCATTTTTTACATTCAGAATCACTCTGTCAAGAGAAATATAGTATTCTTTCTAACAAAGATATCTACATATATTTCAGGATGTTGTATATCCCTGGAAGTTTTGAAAACATAGCTTGTCGTATAAAGTGGTGTCTTGGCATAAGTGCATATAAGTGGACGCACATGGTATTTCGGCAACTTAAAAAAAACAACGTTATATTGGAGTTGTGCCTGTTGTCATAGAGATAGATAGAGGACTCATCATGGATATAACCGGTTTTAGTACGGACATTGTCATTGAGGGCTTCCACCATTTTAAAATAGTCAACTGTGTGGGGATTCCTATGAGTTGGGAGCAATCAGCCAATGACGAAGAAAATGTACTACCTTAAAACGGAGATAGCCTCAATGGCGCTGCCCATGCTATCACAGATGCTTTAATGGCACAGATACAAAGATGAGTGCTCTATCTGTTGTTCACACATGTATCTGCCCTTTCAATGGCTAGAATGGTTCCACCTGATCTCGCCTCCTCCTGCCTACCTTCCAGCAGTCACTTGACTATCTTGTCAATATAATAGACAATCTTTGATTATCCCAAACAATGGGCGCGTTTTACACAGGTGTGTATTCATTCCGATTCTGTTGCAAACCGCTTACTCTAAATGCTCTTCAAAGTGACGTAAAAGCTGTTGGGTTCTTAAACGGATGTTGTAGTTAATTTTAATTGTACGGTTTCCACATGTTGCCATTCCAATCTGAAAAGTTTGCAAAGTATTTGGCACAAGCTACACATCTATCCCAAGGCGCGTTCTCAGAGCATGCGCAGGCCAGCTGGCTGGAGTGTTTACGGGCATTTTCAACCTTTACCGCACTCTGTGCCAAACACAGGAGGCTGCTGAGGGGAGGACAGCTCATAATAATGACCGGAACAAAGCAAATATTATGGAATCAAACACCTGGAAACCATTCCACTTATTCCGCTCCGGTCATTTCCACGAGCCCGTTCACCCCATTTAAGGTGCCACCAACCTTCTGCAGTGTCAAAGGACCTCAGTCACCCTAGCTAAGGACTGTTTACTTGGCTACTGTCTAGTTGCATCAGTGCCAAGACCAAAAGACAAAAAAACGTATATTACCAGTCCATCAGACTGTTGAACAGCTTCTACTCCAAGTCAATCAGACTGTTGAACAGCCATCACTATCCTTCTTCTACCAGGCGATGCACCCTCACGCACACAAAACACACACACACAAGCTATCACACACACACACACCTCATACTCATACACCTCATACTCACACATACAGCCTATACTGCTGTACCATGTCATAGAGATATTGAACCACTGGACACTTCCCGTTTCACACTGAGTATTTAAATACTGTATTCCTGACATAGCTCATTCTAATATTTCTACTGCCATACTGCCATGCTATTTGCCATGCTATTTGTGTTGTTAATGGGATTAGTCCCGACGTTCTTGACTATTATTATTTACATTTTAATTATTTGTGTACTTGTTTGACATTTTACTGCATTGTTAGAAGCTATTCACATGAGCATTTCGCTGCACCCACTATAACATTGCTAAACTGTGTAAGCGACCAATACACTTTGATTTGATTATTCCGTGTTATGTCTGAAGTGGAGTGAAGTTCGCGGTGTTGCTTCACTTCCAGCCGCTTATTCTTTTTGAAGAGAGACATGACTGAACTAGAAGTTCCGTTAGAAAAAAAAAGATTTGCTGTAGAAATAAAACAGTTTTTTTAGGCGAAATAAGCAAGGTAATGGCCTTTATCTAAGTATAATGTAAAGAATCACTATTGCTAACAACACAGAAAAATGTGACCGCTCATCTGAACATGGATAGGCTTAAATGGGCAACTTGAAGCGCGAGATAAACAACACGAGAATGTATCATCACATTGCTAAATCTCAGATCGCCAAATACTAGCCTACTACTAGTTTGTTTACTTAACACCATGAAACATTCTACAACTGTGACACACGGACTCACCACAACTAATCAGGGGCCGGTTTTCCAAAAGCATCCATAGGATGCTATGGTTCTAACAATGACTTTAGCCTTAAGATGCTTTTGGGAAACCGGGCCCAGGTCATTCTATCCTATCCCCAGTCCCAGTCCTGGTTGTTTGTGGCAGTTGCAGTAGAGAGACACCAGATGGCAGCACTGACCTGCAGCAAGGCCAAAACAGCTCAACATGGAGAAAAGAGGAGTGCATAGTACTGAGGTGTGCCACCAAGTGGTGCTGTGACATTATGGAAATTTAAAGATTCCTTTCACTGACTGGCTGCTTCTGGTGGGATAAGAGAAGGATTCTCCCCGAATACTGATCTGAGGTCAGTTATGTGTTTTTCCTTCTATTGGTTATGGTTAGGTGTTTGGAGGGAGTGAACTGATCCTAGATCTTTCTACAGACAACTCACCTTCTGGAGTGTTTCAGTGCTCTCCAACCCTGTTCCTGGAGAGCTACTGGCCTGTAGGTTTTCACTCCAACCCTTATCTAGCGCACCTGATTTTAATAATGAGCTGGTTGATAAACTGAATTAGGTTAGTTACAACTGGGGTTGGATTGAAAACCTACAGGAGGGTAGCTTTCCAGGAACATGGTTGGAGAGCCATGGTTTAGATGTGAATAAGACAACTAACCCTTCAGCTGCTCAGGGAACAGCTCACTGTCATCAGCCACAAGAGCACCAGCTGGGGGACAGGTGGGCCAAGACCCTTTTAAGACACACACACACACACACACACACACACACACACACACACACACACACACACACACACACACACACACACACACACACACACACACACACACACACACACACACACACACACTCCCCCACAGAGCAGGTAAAGCCTGAGCAGGTCTTTTATTAGAGGACAAGGCAGCTTGTCACAGCATCACAACCAGACAAAGAGAGAACAGGGCTGATGGGTCAAACACACATACACACACACTTACAGGGGCCTCCCCATCTGTACCTGCCTGTGGGTCTTTGTGTCTCTCAGCACGGGGGTAGGGGTTGGAGAGAGAGATGAAGGGGGAGAAGAGGGATTGTGAGAGAGAGAAAGGAGAAAATTATTATGCCACCACAAACTTCTCAGCTATGTGTGTTTGTCTGTGTTTGTCTGTGTTTGTGGGTGTGTTTGTCTGTGTTTGTGGATGTGTTTGTGGGTGTGTTTGTGTTTGTCTGTGTGGGTGTGTTTGTCTGTGTTTGTGGGTGTGTTTGTCTGTGTGGGTGTGTATGTTTGTCTGTGTTTGTGGGTGTGTTTGTCTGTGTTTGTGAGTGTGTTTGTCTGTGTTTGTGGGTGTGTTTGTGGGTGTGTTTGTCTGTGTTTGTGGATGTGTGTGGGCGCTGGCTGGTGCAGAGCGGTCGGTTGGTTGGGCTTCCTGTGACAGAGGGTTTTATTGGAGCTCAGTGAGGCAGATAGAACATGTTTGACTCTGTATTGATTAAGCATTGTCTTTGCATGAGAGAGTGTCAAAAGGCAGAGTGAGTGTAGTGTGTTTGACAGATTGACTCCTCACCATGATGTTCTCATTTAAAACTGTTGAGCGTGTGTTGTTTGATTGTGTGTGTGCGTGTGTGTGTGTGTGTGTGTGTGTGTGTGTGGTTCTATACATGTGTACATGCCTGAGTCCATGTGTGCATGCATTTCTGCATCAGTGGCGTTCATATGTGTGCATGTTCGTTCTTGTGTGTCTGTGCCTTTGTGTTTGTGCATGTCTGTGTCTGTTCGTCCATGCATGTGTGTATTTACAGTCCCTCCATCTGTGTGATGTGGATAGTGGCCACTTGTTGACTTATGACAGGCTATAACTTTCTGCCTCTTATCAACAGTCGGCCAGTAAATAGTGTTTAAATAGCATGTAATGCAGTGTAAATACTGTCTAAATGGTGTGCAATAATCCCTAAATGTTAATATGATAAGAATTAATATGTGATAAGGGTGAATTGGCCATCTATTAGGAGAACTGAAGTAAAACCCTGGGAGCAGTGGAGGACCTGTGTTGTCTACCTGATTCTCCTGTAGTCTTAAACCTGGAATACGTTCCAACAGGTGTAACTGCCCTGAGTTGTATTAGGTGCAGCTGTTGTTGTGTTGGTTTACAGGCATCTATTTATTCCCCTTCCATCGCTGTCAGTGAAATCACATGGTACTACAGGACAAGACCAGTTAGTATGAAGGTACACTCTTAGAAATAAAAGACCAGTTAGTATGAAGGTACACTCTTAGAAATAAAAGACCAGTTAGTATGAAGGTACACTCTTAGAAATAAAATACCAGTTAGTATGACGGTACACTCTTAGAAATAAAAGACCAGTTAGTATGAAGGTACACTCTTAGAAATAAAAGACCAGTTAGTATGAAGGTACGCTCTTAGAAATAAATGTGCTATCTAGAACCTAAAAGGGTTCTTAGGCTGTCCCTATAGAAGAACCCTTTGAATAACCCTTTTTGGTTCCAGGTAGAACCATTTTGGTTCCAGGTAGAACCCTTTTGGTTTCCATGTAGGACCCTTTCCACAGATGGTTCTACATGGGACCCAAAAGGGTTCTCACTGGAACCAAAAACAGTTTTCCCTGGAACCAAAAAGGGTTCTCCCTTGAACCGAAAAGAGTTGTCCTATGGGGGTTCTCTGTACACTTCTCCTAGTGTTTGGAGTGATGGTTAGAAACGTGACTAATAGAACTCAGACATTAGAGATCACACAGTAGCAGAAACACACACACCACACAGCGCCAAAGGAAAAGCTCTTATTTACATTGATAAATCAGCCAGTCATATAGTCATTTCCCTGTGGTCTAATAGCAGAATAATGGTAGCTGGCAGCGTCGGGACTGTTTGCCGCTGTGCTACTCTGTTTCCCTGCAAACACTTTAATCTCAGTCACATCATACAGCAGACAGTTAAAACATGACGTTTACAACTATACACCATAAAGCTGACCACACTGATCAATATGCACAGGCACACACTCACAGGCACACGCAGACTCACACATGTATTGACGTACACACACAAACAATTTAATGGCAGCTGCTCTGCATGGAGAGACGGATACAGAGAGAGATAAAGAGACACGGCTAGATAGAGAGAGGGAGAGAAACAGAGAGAGACAGAAAGAGATAGAGATACAGAGAGGTGGTGATGGGGCTTCTATGATGGGGTTCAGCTGAACTATAATCCAATGCTCCAGAGTTATTAAATGAATAAAGAGGAGAAGCTGCTGAATACTATTGATTTCTCACAGCTCCCTGAGGCTGCTGAGGCTTTCAGGCAGAGAGAGAAGGAGAAGACACACACCTCATAGACAGACTACACACACACACACACACACACACGGGTTAGGGCAGGGGTGTCAAACATACTGTATGTAAAAAACCAACTCAATATACTTAAAATTTACTAAAACCAAATCTAAACTGTGTAGAAATTCTAATGAACCTACATTCAAACAGTTTCTTGGCCATGTCCAGCTCGCTAATAATCACCGAAATGAAAGCTAGACAGTCAAATCAAATCTTAGTTTATTTGTCACGTGCGCCAAATTCAACAGGTGTGGACCTTACAGTGAAATGCTTACTTACAGGCTCTAACCAATAGGGCAAAAAAAGTTATTAGGTGAACAATAGGTAAGTAAAGAAATAAAAACAACAGTAAAAAAAAGACAGGCTATATACAGTAGCGAGGCTATAAAAGTAGCAAGGCTATAAAAGTAGCGAGGCTACATACAGACACCGGTTAGTCAGGCTGATTGAGGTAGTATATGTACATGTAGTTATGGTTAAAGTGACTATGCATACATGATGAACAGAGAGTAGCAGTAGCGTAAAAAAGGGTTTGGCGGGTGGTGGGTGGTGGGACACAATGCAGATAGATAGCCTGGTTAGCCAATGTGTGGGAGCATTGGTTGGTCGGCTCAATTGAGGTAGTATGTACATGAATGTATAGTTAAAGTGACTATGCATATATGATAAACAGAAAGTAGCAGCAGTGTAAAAAATGGGGTTGGGGGGGACACAATACAAATAGTCCGGGTAGCCATTTGATTACCTGTTCAGGAGTCTTATGGCTTGGGGTAAAAACTGTTGAGAAGCCTTTTGTCCTAGACTTGGCACTCGGTACCGCTTGCCATGCGATAGTAGAGAGAACAGTCTATGACTGGGGTGGCTGGGGTCTTTGACAATTTTTAGGCCTTCCTCTGACACCGCCTGGTGTAGAGGTCCTGGATGGCAGGGCAGCTTAGCCCCAGTGATGTACTGGGCCGTACGCACTACCCTCTGTAGTGCCTTGCGGTCAGAGGCGGTACAGTTGCAGCTGTATAACCTTTTGAGGATCTCAGGACCCATGACAAATCTTTTTAGTTTCCTGAAGGGGAATAGGCTTTGTCGTGCCCTCTTCACGACTGTCTTGGTGTGTTTGGACCATTCTAGCTTGTTGTTGATGTGGACACCAAGGAACTTGAAGCTCTCAACCTGCTCCACTACAGCCCCGTCGATGAGAATGGGGACGTGCTTGGTCATCCTTTTTCTGTAGTCCACAATCATCTCCTTAGTCTTGGTTACGTTGAGGGAGAGGTTGTTCTCCTGGCACCACACGGCCAGGTCCCTGACCTCCTCCCTATAGGCTGTCTTGTCGTTGTCGGTGATCAGGCCTACCACTGTTGTGTTGTCTGCAAACTTAATGACGGTGTTGGAGTCGTGCCTGGCCATGCAGTCGTGGGTGAACAGGGAGTACAGGAGGGGACTGAGCACGCACCCCTGGGGAGCTCCAGTGTTGAGGATCAGCGTGGCAGATGTGTTGCTACCTACCCTCACAACATGGGGGCGGCCTGTCAGGAAGTCCAGGATTCAGTTGCAGAGGGAGGTGTTTAGTCCCAGGATCCTTAGCTTAGTGATGAGCTTTGAGGGTACTATGGTGTTGAACGCTGAGCTGTAGTTAATGAATAGCATTCTCACATAAGTGTTCCTTTTGTCCAGGTGGGAAAGGGCAGTGTGGAGTGCAATAGAGATTGCATCATCTGTAGATCTGTTTGGGCGGTATGCAAATTAGGGTGGGTCTAGGGTTCCTGAGATAATGGTGTTGATGTGAGCCATTACCAACCTTTCAAAGCACTTCATGGCTACAGACGTGAGTGCTACGGGTTTGTAGTCATTTAGGCGGGTTGCCTTTGTGTTCTTGGGCACAGGGACTATGGTGGTCTGCTTGAAGCATGTTGGTATTACAGACTCAATCAGGGACATGTTGAAAATGTCAGTGAAGACACCTGCCAGTTGGTCAGCACATGCCCGGAGCACACGTCCTGGTAATCCGTCTGGCCCCGCAGCCTTGTGTGTGTTGACTTGTTTAAAGGTCTTACTCACGTCGACTACGGAGAGCGTGTTCACACAGTCGTCTGGAACAGCTGATGCCCTCATGCATGCCTCAGTGTTGCTTGCCTCGAAGCGATCATAGAATTGATTGAGCTCGTCTGGTAGGCTCGTGTCACTGGGCAGCTCTTGGCTGTGCTTCCCTTTGTAGTCTGTAATAGTGTGCAAGCCCTGCCACGTAAGACGAGCATCAGAGCCGGTGTAGTATGATTCAATCTTAGCCCTGTATTGACGCTCTGCTTGTTTGATGGTTCGTCGCAGGGCATAGCAGGATTTCTTGTAAGCTTCCGGGTCAGAGTCCCGCACCTTGAAAGCGGCAGCTCTACCCTTTAGCTCAGTGCAAATGTTGACTGTAGTAATCCATGGCTTCTGGTTGGGGCATGTATGTACAGTCACTGTGGGGACAACGTCTTTGATGCACTTATTGACAAAGCCAGTGACTGATGTGGTGTACTCCTCAATGCCATCGGAGGAATCCTTAAATCTTAAATCTTTGCTTGTAAGCAGGAATCAGGAGAATAGAGTTGTGGTCGGATTTACCAAATGGAGGGCGAGGGAGAGCTTTGTACGCGTCTCTGTGTGTGGAGTACAGGTGATCTAGAATTTTTTTCCCTCTGGTTGCACATTTAACATGTTGATTTGGTAGAACTGATTTAAGTTTACCTGCATTAAAAGTCTCCAGCCACTAGGAGCGCCGCCTCTGGGTGAGTGGTTTCCTGTTTGCTTATTTTTCTTATACAGCTGACTGAGTGCAGTCTTAGTGCCAGCATCTGTCTGTGGTGGTAAATAAACAGCCTCGAAAAGTATAGCTGAAAACTCTTTAGGCAAGTAGTGTGGCCTGCAATTTATCACAATATACTCTACTTCAGGCGAGCAAAATCTAGAGACTTCCTTAGATTTCGTGCACCAGCTGTTGTTTACAAATATGCACAGACCGCCCCCCCTTGTCTTACCGGAGTGTGCTGTTCTATCTTGCCGGTGCAGCGTGTATCCAGCTAGCTGAATATCAATGTTGTCATTCAGCCAAGATTCCGTGAAACATAGGATGTTACAGTTTTTGATGTCCCGTTGGTAGGATATTCGTTGTCGTACCTCGTCTAATTTATTGTCCAATGATTGCACGTTGGCGAGAAGTATTGACGGTAGCGGTAGCTTTCCCAATCGCCTTCTCCGGGTCCTGACCAGGCACCCGGCTCTTTGTTCTCTGTACCTGCGTCGCTTCCTCTTGTAAATAGTGTGGATGTCGGACCTGTGGGGTGTTTGGAGAATGTCTTCTGCGTTCTCCTTGTTGAAGAAAAAATCTTTGTCTAATCCGAGGTGAGTGATCGCTGTCCTGATATCCAGAAGCTTTTTTTTGCCGTAAGATACGGTTGCAGAAACATTATGTACATAATAATTTACAAATAACCAGAAAAAAAAACATAATAGCACAATTGGTTGGGTGCCCAAAAAACTGCTGTCATTCCGTCTGGCGCCATTTTATATCAGGGCTCTAATTGTAATATTTTTCATTGGTAGCACTGGTGCTGCTAACTTTAAAAAGTAAGCAGCACCACATAACATTTAGGAACACCAGAAAAACAAATGTATAATATTGATTGAGATATAGCCTACATTGGGCTTACGTTAGGCCTATATGAATCCTACCTACTTTTGATGCACATCTCATGAAGAAGATATCATTTTTGCTTCCTTTCGGTGTCACCAAATGTTTGCATATACTGGTAAAGTTACAAGGTTGTTAGCACGATATGGGCAAAAATCTAATTGTGATTTTTCCACCAAATATTGCAAATGGACTTGCGACATAGATCAAAACACTTGGGTGATTATATAGCAATTGTCACGCCCTGACCGGTAGGAGCCTGTTTATGTCTCCTTTTGGTTTGGTCAGGGTGTGATTTGGGGTGGGCATTCTATGTTATAGTTTTGTATTTCTTTGTTGTTGGCCGGGTAGGGCTCTCAATCAGGGACAGCTGTCCATCGTTGTCTCTGATTGGGAGCCATACTTTAGAAGCCATTTTTCCCTCCAGCCTTGTGGGAAGTTGACTCTGTTTATGTGTGTGTGCGCTGTTGGTGCGACACCTGATTGAGCTTCGTTTTGTTGTTTTTGTTTGAGTGAGTTAACCTAATAAATATGTTTAACTCAACCCGGCACGCTGCGCCTTGGTCCGTCCATGAAGATCGTGACAGCAATAGAATGATTGTTCTAATTTTATGGTTGGTGTTGTTTGGCATGACAAGAAATTAAAATGCCAGGTAGGAGTTATGACAGGGTAGGAACCAAAGTGTTGGTCAGTGTTTCCCAGGGGACCGTAATCACATTTGAATAGATGTTGCATTTAGACAAGGATACCAATCAAAAGTTTGGACACACCTACAATTGTTTTTCTTTATTATTGCTATTTTCTACATTATAGAATAATAAGGAAGACATCAAATCTATGAAATAACACATATGGAATCATGTAGTAACCAAAAAACTGTTAAACAAATAAGAATATATTTAACACTTTTTTGGTTACTACATGATTCCATATGTGTTATTTCATCATTTTGATGTCTTCACTATTATTCTATAATGTAGAAAATAGCAAAAATAAAGAAAAACACTTGAATGAGTAGGTGTGTCCAAACTTTTGACTGGTACTGTATACATACAGTTGAAGTCCGAAGATTACATACACTTAGGTTGGAGTCAATTAAACTCGTTTTTCAACCACTCCACAAATTTCATGGTCACAAACTATAGTTTTGGCAAGTCGGTTAGGACATCTACTTCGTGCATGACACAAGTCATTTTTCCAACAATTATTTACAGACAGATTATTTCACTTATAATTCATTGTATCACAATTCCAGTGGGTCAGAAGTTTATATACACTAAGTTGACTGTGCCTTTAAACAGCTTGGAAAATTCCAGAAAATTATATCATGGCTTTAGAAGCTTCTGATAGACTAATTGACATAATTTGAGTCAATTGGAGGTGTACCTGTGGATGTATTTCAAGGCCTACCTTCAAACTCAGTGCTTCTTTGCTTGACATCATGAAAAAAAAAAAAAGCTAAGACCTAAGAAAAAAAATAAATCATCCTTGGGAGCAATTTCCAAATGCCTGAAGGTACCACGTTCATCTGTACAAACAATAGTACGCAAGTATAAACACCATGGGACCACGCAGCCGTCATACCGCTCAGGAAGGAGACACGTTCTGTCTCCTAGAGATGAACGTACTTTGGTGTGAAAAGTGCAAATCAATCCCAGAACAACAGCAAAGGACCTTGTGAAGATGCTGGAGGAAACAGGTACAAAAGTATCTTTATCTACAGTAAAACAAATCCTATATCGACATAACCTGAAAGGCCACTCAGCAATGAAGAAGCCACTGCTCCAAAACCGCCATTAAAAAGCCAGACTACGGTCTGCAACGGCACATGGGGACAAAGATCGTACTTTTTGGAGAAATGTCCTCTGGTCTGATGAAACAAAAATATAACTGTTTGGCCATAATGACCATCGTTATGTTTGGAGGGAAAAGGGGGAGGCTTGCAAGCCGAAGAGCACCATCCCAACCGTGAAGCACGGGGGTGGCAGCATCATGTTGTGAGAGTGCTTTGCTGCAGGAGGGACTGGTGCACTTCGCAAAATAGGTGGCATCATGAGGAAAGAAAATGATGTGGATATATTGAAGCAACATCTCAAGACATCCATCATGAAGTTAAAGCTTGGTCGCAAATGGGTCTTCAAAATGGACAATGACCCCAAGCATACTTCCAAAGTTGTGGCAAAATGTCTTAAGGACAACAAAGTCTGGAGTGGCCATCATAAAGCCCTGACCTCAATTCTATAGAAAATGTGTGGGCAGAACTGAAAAAGCGTGTGCGAGGAAGGAGGCCTACAAACCTGACTCAGTTACACCAGCTCTGTCAGGAGGAATTGGCCAAAATTCACCCAACATATTGTACGAAGCTTGTGGAAGGCTACCCAAAACGTTTGACCTTTTTTAAGTAAGGCCGCTCCAAAATGAAAGTGTGTAAGCCTAGCTCAATACTCTATGTGGTGGTGGGGCAGGCAGCCAAAAATACGGCGCATAGGGGTTGTTAATGTTCTCTAGTTGTGCCGGGATTGGCTCAGTGTTCTGTCACTCAAGGGGACACTACATCACCGCCAAATCTAAGGGTAGAGCAAAGAAATTCAACCCCTTTCGGTGCTGCCATGAGAAGTTACATGAGAAGTGCCCATCCAAGAAGACTCAAGGTCATTGGCCACAGATAAAATGACATCAAATCACGTTATATCTACAAAAGCTTTGATTAGACTGATCATGTCAACATCATACTTTCAAAATCTTAGCAACAAGCTAGTGGTCATCATCATGAATCAAGAACAATCTACTGGCAAATGCTATTTAATCCTTGTCATATGAAGAGAAATAATGAAGAGAAATTTTAGATAAAATATATCTGTGATCATTGGCCATTGGACATAAACATTACACAACAGGTTGGAAGTCACAAATTCAACAATGAGTGGTTTGGAAGGAATTAGTACCTAACTACAAGCATTGCAAAACAATCACTAGCCTGCTATTCAGTGGAGTGGGTGTGTGGTCCCAAGTCTGGGTTTAAGGGTCTCTTTTCCAAGCTTAAAAGGATAAACAATCAACATTTGCAATGCTGTCAATCAAGCATGACTTCTGCCGTGCTGAAAACAACTGGAAACTCAGAACTGGGAAATCTGACTTCAGAGAGTTCAAGACAACTGGGAACTCAGAACTGGGAAATCTGACATCAGAGAGTTCAAGACAACTGGGAACTCAGAAAAAAATTAGCTCTGACTGGGAAAATACTCTTTGAATGGTCATCCAACTCGGAATCGCAAGTCCGGAACTCGGTTCTCTTTCTTGACCTCCGACCTGAAGATCACTGACGTCATCATGATTCAACCTTGTTTTTTTCCAAGTTCCCAGTTGTCTTGAAAGCACCACAAATCCAGAGAATGCCAGACTTTGATGACAAAATTTGTCCACGAAGTACTGCCGCACCACCTTCCTGTTCAAGTGAGCATAGCACAACAGGGTGAGTACAAAAATGTATTGTATGCTGCTGCTTAATTATGTAATATGCCAGGGAGATATGTATACTGTAGCTAAGAAAGTAATACTAAGTGTATGTTGTGTAGTAAGCTGTTAGTAGCCCATGTGCCTTACCCTAATAATTTGGTCCTTTTTACCCCTCTTAATTTCACCTACTGTTCTGACTTGGTGGTGTACATGTAGCCTATAACCAGTTTTAGAGAAATGTAATCTTTGAATTTTGTAATAGCTTTCATTGTCAGCTTACATGCCCCCTTTATTTATCCTACAGTTCTGACTTGGTATAAAGGGAGAATACTGTAAGAACGGCCCATGTTCTGAATTCTGTCGCTGGTTTACGACTACTAGTTGAATATAAATATTCATGTGGTTTATGACTTATATGCCCCCTTTATTTATTAAAAAGTGCTGAACAAATAGTTATATTGACTACGTCCGTCCTAGCTCGCTCATTAATGTCTTAATTGAAATTGCGGATGGCCTCTTATCAGCTCGTCGGCCACTTATGCCATAGTTTGTACATCTCAATTGTCAGTAGGAACCACATTTCTTTAAGCAAGTCAGCCATATCACCTATGTTTTTTTTAAAGGCAGTAAATGAGGTTGAATTAACTGGTGTAGCAGTGGTAAGATGTTGGGACTGCTGTTGGGACTCTGCTGTTGGGACAGCTTTATGTAGGCCCTAACAGTTTGTGGGCACCGTTTGACACCGTTATAGTGCAATTAATGTATTGTTTAGTGCTGTGTTGTGTTGTGGCTTTGCTGGCATGCATAAAAATCTATTTTTGTTTTGTCTGCCTCAACAACATTTAAATGCTAAAATCGCCACTGAGAAAGAGTAGCATGGTAGCGTGTTTTATGTACAATGTTGTCAACAAAATGAGGTTGCTGTTACTCCAGTCCCTATTGCAGAATGCAGCCTTTCGACAGCATGTGCTAAAGTCGATTAATCCACACTAGTCCCCTCGTTTGGTGATTGGCATTTAGGATGTGACAAGGAAAAGGCAGCAGACAGACTTGCAGTATGTTTTAGCAGGGAAGTTTGGTAGGGTGACCTGATTTGTAACTATTAAAATAATTTTGTCAAACAGATTGTGATCCCAAAAGTGGACGTTTTATTATTCTAGAGGGGGGACAATAAATAGAACAATAATTTGGTTAGGGAGTTGGGGCAGATTTGTCATCTTGTCTTCAGGAGATTTTATTATTTATTTACTTTTAGTCTGATCAGTGGAACATTTATCCTTCTTAACAATGGGCTAAAATATAGGGGAATTACTCTGCTTGTCAGCAAGAACACTAATGTTACCACAAACTTATTTTATTATTCCACTTCTTCCCAGTATTGCCATTGTAATCACATATTTGAAATCTGATATGCTTACTTGTGTCTTTAAAAATGAATTCATAAATCATAAATCACCAGAATATTGATCTTCAACTAGTAGTTGTAAACCACCTGAACATTGATCTTCAACTAGTAGTCATAAACCACCTGAATATTCATATTCAACTAGTAGTCATAAACCACATGAGTATTCATATTCAACTAGTAGTCATAAACCACATGAATATTGATCTTCAACTAGTAGTCATAAACCACATGAATATTGATCTTCAACTAGTAGTCATAAACCACCTGAATATTGAAATTTAACTAGTAGTCATAAATCACCTGAGTATGGATCTTCAACTAGTAGTCATAAATCACCTGAATATTGATCTTCAACTAGTAGTCATAAACCACATGAATATTGATCTTCAACTAGTAGTCATAAACCACCTGAATATTGAAATTAGACTAGTAGTCATAAATCACCTGAATATTGAAATTCAACCAGTAGTCATAAATCACCTGAATATGGGTCTTCAACTAGTAGTCATAAACCACATGAATATTCATATTCAACTAGTAGTCATAAACCACCTGAATATTGATCTTCAACTAGTGGTCATAAAGCAGCTGAATATTGATCTTCAACTAGTAGTCATAAATCACCTGAATATTGATCTTCAACTAGTGGTCATAAACCACCTGAATATTGATCTTCAACTAGTAGTCATATACCACCTGAATATTGATCTTCAACTAGTAGTCATAAATCACCTGAATATTGATCTTCCACTAGTAGTCATAAATCACCTGAATATTGATCTTCAACTAGTGTTCATAAACCACATGAATATTCATATTCAACTAGTAGTCATAAACCACCTGAATATTGTTCTTCAACTAGTAGTCATAAATCACCTGAATATTGTTCCTCAACTAGTAGTCATAAACCACATGAATATTGATCTTCAACTAGTAGTCATAAACGACCTGAATATTGATCTTCAACTAGTAGTCATAAACGACCTGAATATTTATATTCAACTAGTGGTCATATACCACCTGAATATTGATCTTCAACTAGGAGTCATAAATCACATGAATATTCATATTCAACTAGTAGTCATAAACCACATGAATATTGATCTTCAACTAGTAGTCATAAAACACCTGAATATTGATCTTCGACTAGTGGTCATAATTCACCTGAATATTGATATTCAACTAGTGGTCATAAACCACATGAATATTCATATTCAACTAGTAGTCATAAAGCACCTGAATATTGATCTTCAACTAGTAGTCATAAATCACCTGAATATTGATCTTCATCTACTGGTCATAAACCACATGAATATTCATATTCAACTAGTAGTCATAAACCACCTGAATATTGTTCTTCAACTAGTAGTCATAAATCACCTGAATATTGTTCTTCAACTAGTAGTCATAAACCACATGAATATTGATCTTCAACTAGTAGTCATAAACCACCTGAATATTGATCTTCAACTAGTAGTCATATACCACCTGAATATTGATCTTCAACTAGTAGTCATAAATCACATGAATATTCATATTCAACTAGTAGTCATAAACCACCTGAATATTCATAGTCAACTAGTAGTCATAAACCACATGAATATTGATCTTCAACTAGTAGTCATAAAACACCTGAATATTGATCTTCGACTAGTGGTCATAATTCACCTGAATATTGATATTCAACTAGTGGTCATAAAACACCTGAATATTGATCTTCAACTAGTAGTCTTAAACCACATGAATATTGATCTTCAACTAGTAGTCATAAACCACATGAATATTGATCTTCAACTAGTAGTCATAAACCACCTGAATATTGAAATTTATAGTAGTCATAAATCACCTGAGTATGGACTAAATCTCAATACCATAAATCACCTGAATATTGATCTTCAACTAGTAGTCATAAACCACATGAATATTGATCTTCAACTAGTAGTCATAAACCACCTGAATATTCATTAGATAGTAGTCATAAATCACCTGAATATTGAAATTCAACCAGTAGTCATAAATCACCTGAATATGGGTCTTCAACTAGTAGTCATAAACCACATGAATATTCATATTCAACTAGTAGTCATAAAACCACCTGAATATTGATCTTCAACTAGTGGTCATAAAGCAGCTGAATATTGATCTTCAACTAGTAGTCATAAATCACCTGAATATTGATCTTCAACTAGTGGTCATAAACCACCTGAATATTGATCTTCAACTAGTAGTCATATACCACCTGAATATTGATCTTCAACTAGTAGTCATAAATCACCTGAATATTGATCTTCCACTAGTAGTCATAAATCACCTGAATATTGATCTTCAACTAGTGTTCATAAACCACATGAATATTCATATTCAACTAGTAGTCATAAACCACCTGAATATTGTTCTTCAACTAGTAGTCATAAATCACCTGAATATTGTTCCTCAACTAGTAGTCATAAACCACATGAATATTGATCTCAACTAGTAGTCATAAACGACCTGAATATTGATCTTCAACTAGTAGTCATAAACCACCTGAATATTTATATTCAACTAGTGGTCATATACCACATGAATATTGATCTTCAACTAGGAGTCATAAATCACATGAATATTCATATTCAACTAGTAGTCATAAACCACATGAATATTGATCTTCAACTAGTAGTCATAAAACACCTGAATATTGATCTTCTATCAGTGGTCATAATTCACCTGAATATTGATATTCAACTAGTGGTCATAAACCACATGAATATTGATATTCAACTAGTAGTCATAAAGCACCTGAATATTGATCTAGTAGTCATAAATCACCTGAATATTGATCTTCAACTAGTAGTCATAAATCACCTGAATATTGATCTTCATCTAGTAGTCATAAACCACATGAATATTCATATTCAACTAGTAGTCATAAACCACCTGAATATTGTTCTTCAACTAGTAGTCATAAATCACCTGAATATTGATTCTTCAACTAGTAGTCATAAACCACATGAATATTGATCTTCAACTAGTAGTCATAAAACATATTCAACTAGTAGTCATAAACCACCTGAATATTGATCTTCAACTAGTGGTCATAAAGCAGCTGAATATTGATCTTCAACTAGTAGTCATAAATCACCTGAATATTGATCTTCAACTAGTGGTCATAAACCACCTGAATATTGATCTTCAACTAGTAGTCATATACCACCTGAATATTGATCTTCAACTAGTAGTCATAAATCACCTGAATATTGATCTTCCACTAGTAGTCATAAATCACCTGAATATTGATCTTCAACTAGTGTTCATAAACCACATGAATATTCATATTCAACTAGTAGTCATAAACCACCTGAATATTGTTCTTCAACTAGTAGTCATAAATCACCTGAATATTGTTCCTCAACTAGTAGTCATAAACCACATGAATATTGATCTTCAACTAGTAGTCATAAACGACCTGAATATTGATCTTCAACTAGTAGTCATAAACGACCTGAATATTTATATTCAACTAGGTGGTCATATACCACCTGAATATTGATCTTCAACTAGGAGTCATAAATCACATGAATATTCATATTCAACTAGTAGTCATAAACCACATGAATATTGATCTTCAACTAGTAGTCATAAAACACCTGAATATTGATCTTCGACTAGTGGTCATAATTCACCTGAATATTGATATTCAACTAGTGGTCATAAACCACATGAATATTCATATTCAACTAGTAGTCATAAAGCACCTGAATATTGATCTTCAACTAGTAGTCATAAATCACCTGAATATTGATCTTCATCTACTGGTCATAAACCACATGAATATTCATATTCAACTAGTAGTCATAAACCACCTGAATATTGTTCTTCAACTAGTAGTCATAAATCACCTGAATATTGTTCTTCAACTAGTAGTCATAAACCACATGAATATTGATCTTCAACTAGTAGTCATAAACCACCTGAATATTGATCTTCAACTAGTAGTCATAAATCACCTGAATATTGATCTTCAACTAGTAGTCATAAACCACCTGAATATTGATCTTCAACTAGTAGTCATAAACCACCTGAATATTGATCTTCAACTAGTAGTCATAAACCACCTGAATATTTATATTCAACTAGTAGTCAAAAACCACATGAATATTGATCTTCAACTAGTAGTCATAAATCACCTGAATATTGATCTTCAACTAGTAGTCATAAAACACCTGAATATTGATCTTCAACTAGTGGTCATGAACCACATGAATATTCTAATTCAACTAGTAGTCATAAAGCACCTGAATATTGATCTTCAACTAGTAGTCACAAACCACCTGAATATTGATCTTCAACTAGTAGTCATAAACCACCTGAATATTCATATTCAACTAGTGGTCATAAAGCAGCTGAATATTGATCTTCAACTAGTAGTCATAAATCACCTGAATATTGATCTTCAACTAGTAGTCATAAACCACATGAATATTGATCTTCAACTAGTAGTCATAAACCACCTGAATATTAATCTTCAACTAGTAGTCATAAATCACCTGAATATTGATATTCAACTAGTAGTCATATACCACCTGAATATTGATCTTCAACTAGTAGTCATAAACCACATGAATATTCATATTCAACAAGTAGTCAAAAAACACATTAATATTCATATTCAACTAGTAGTCATAAATCACCTGAATATTCATATTCAACTATTAGTCATAAACCACATGAATATTGATCTTCAACTAGTAGTCATATACCACCTGAATATTGATCTTCAACTAGTAGTCATAAATCACCTGAATATTGATCTTCCACTAGTAGTCATAAATCACCTGAATATTGATCTTCAACGAGTGTTCAGAAACCACATGAATATTCATATTCAACTAGTAGTCATAAACCACCTGAATATTGATCTTCAACTAGTAGTCATAAACGACCTGAATATTGAGCTTCAACTAGTAGTCATAAACGACCTGAATATTGATATTCAACTAGTAGTCATATACCACCTGAATATTGATCTTCAACTAGTAGTCATAAATCACATGAATATTCATATTCAACTAGTAGTCATAAACCACCTGAATATTCATAGTCAACTAGTAGTCATAAACCACATGAATATTGATCTTCAACTAGTAGTCATAAAACACCTGAATATTGATCTTCGACTAGTGGTCATAATTCACCTGAATATTGATATTCAACTAGTGGTCATAAAACACCTGAATATTGATCTTCAACTAGTAGTCTTAAACCACATGAATATTGATCTTCAACTAGTAGTCATAAACCACATGAATATTGATCTTCAACTAGTAGTCATAAACCACCTGAATATTGAAATTTAACTAGTAGTCATAAATCACCTGAGTATGGATCTTCAACTAGTAGTCATAAATCACCTGAATATTGATCTTCAACTAGTAGTCATAAACCACATGAATATTGATCTTCAACTAGTAGTCATAAACCACCTGAATATTGAAATTAGACTAGTAGTCATAAATCACCTGAATATTGAAATTCAACCAGTAGTCATAAATCACCTGAATATGGGTCTTCAACTAGTAGTCATAAACCACATGAATATTCATATTCAACTAGTAGTCATAAACCACCTGAATATTGATCTTCAACTAGTGGTCATAAAGCAGCTGAATATTGATCTTCAACTAGTAGTCATAAATCACCTGAATATTGATCTTCAACTAGTGGTCATAAACCACCTGAATATTGATCTTCAACTAGTAGTCATATACCACCTGAATATTGATCTTCAACTAGTAGTCATAAATCACCTGAATATTGATCTTCCACTAGTAGTCATAAATCACCTGAATATTGATCTTCAACTAGTGTTCATAAACCACATGAATATTCATATTCAACTAGTAGTCATAAACCACCTGAATATTGTTCTTCAACTAGTAGTCATAAATCACCTGAATATTGTTCCTCAACTAGTAGTCATAAACCACATGAATATTGATCTTCAACTAGTAGTCATAAACGACCTGAATATTGATCTTCAACTAGTAGTCATAAACGACCTGAATATTTATATTCAACTAGTGGTCATATACCACCTGAATATTGATCTTCAACTAGGAGTCATAAATCACATGAATATTTATATTCAACTAGTAGTCATAAACCACATGAATATTGATCTTCAACTAGTAGTCATAAAACACCTGAATATTGATCTTCGACTAGTGGTCATAATTCACCTGAATATTGATATTCAACTAGTGGTCATAAACCACATGAATATTCATATTCAACTAGTAGTCATAAACCACCTGAATATTGTTCTTCAACTAGTAGTCATAAATCACCTGAATATTGTTCCTCAACTAGTAGTCATAAACCACATGAATATTGATCTTCAACTAGTAGTCATAAACGACCTGAATATTGATCTTCAACTAGTAGTCATAAACGACCTGAATATTTATATTCAACTAGTGGTCATATACCACCTGAATATTGATCTTCAACTAGGAGTCATAAATCACATGAATATTCATATTCAACTAGTAGTCATAAACCACATGAATATTGATCTTCAACTAGTAGTCATAAAACACCTGAATATTGATCTTCGACTAGTGGTCATAATTCACCTGAATATTGATATTCAACTAGTGGTCATAAACCACATGAATATTCATATTCAACTAGTAGTCATAAAGCACCTGAATATTGATCTTCAACTAGTAGTCATAAATCACCTGAATATTGATCTTCATCTACTGGTCATAAACCACATGAATATTCATATTCAACTAGTAGTCATAAACCACCTGAATATTGTTCTTCAACTAGTAGTCATAAATCACCTGAATATTGTTCTTCAACTAGTAGTCATAAACCACATGAATATTGATCTTCAACTAGT
Organism: Brachymystax lenok tsinlingensis; assembly: GCA_030435695.1. Lineage (NCBI taxonomy): Eukaryota > Metazoa > Chordata > Actinopteri > Salmoniformes > Salmonidae > Brachymystax > Brachymystax lenok. The sequence goes on from CM059819.1 coordinate 18,732,638, forward strand.
AGTCATAAACCACCTGAATATTGATCTTCAACTAGTAGTCATAAATCACCTGAATATTGATCTTCAACTAGTAGTCATAAACCACCTGAATATTGATCTTCAACTAGTAGTCATAAACCACCTGAATATTGATCTTCAACTAGTGGTCATGAACCACATGAATATTCTAATTCAACTAGTAGTCATAAAGCACCTGAATATTGATATTCAACTAGTAGTCACAAACCACCTGAATATTGATCTTCAACTAGTAGTCATAAACCACCTGAATATTCATATTCAACTAGTGGTCATAAAGCAGCTGAATATTGATCTTCAACTAGTAGTCATAAATCACCTGAATATTGATCTTCAACTAGTAGTCATAAACCACATGAATATTGATCTTCAACTAGTAGTCATAAACCACCTGAATATTAATCTTCAACTAGTAGTCATAAACCACCTGAATATTGATATTCAACTAGTAGTCATATACCACCCGAATATTGATCTTCAACTAGTAGTCATAAACCACATGAATATTCATATTCAACTAGTAGTCAAAAAACACATGAATATTGATCTTGAACTAGTAGTCATAAACCACCTGAATATTGATCTTCAACTAGTAGTCATATACCACCTGAATATTGATATTCAACCAGTAGTTATAAACCACCTGAATATTGAGCTTCAACTAGTAGTCATAAACCACCTGAATATTGATCTTCAACTAGTAGTCATATACCACCTGAATATTGATCTTCAACTAGTAGTCATATACCACCTGAATATTGATCTTCAACTAGTAGTCATAAATCACCTGAATATTGATCTTCCACTAGTAGTCATAAATCACCTGAATATTGATCTTCAACGAGTGTTCAGAAACCACATGAATATTCATATTCATATTCAACTAGTAGTCATAAACGACCTGAATATTGAGCTTCAACTAGTAGTCATAAACGACCTGAATATTGATATTCAACTAGTAGTCATATACCACCTGAATATTGATCTTCAACTAGTAGTCATAAATCACATGAATATTCATATTCAACTAGTAGTCATAAACCACCTGAATATTCATAGTCAACTAGTAGTCATAAACCACATGAATATTGATCTTCAACTAGTAGTCATAAAACAGCTGAATATTGATCTTCGACTAGTGGTCATAATTCACCTGAATATTGATATTCAACTAGTGGTCATAAAACACCTGAATATTGATCTTCAACTAGTAGTCTTAAACCACATGAATATTGATCTTCAACTAGTAGTCATAAACCACATGAATATTGATCTTCAACTAGTAGTCATAAACCACCTGAATATTGAAATTTAACTAGTAGTCATAAATCACCTGAGTATGGATCTTCAACTAGTAGTCATAAATCACCTGAATATTGATCTTCAACTAGTAGTCATAAACCACATGAATATTGATCTTCAACTAGTAGTCATAAACCACCTGAATATTGAAATTAGACTAGTAGTCATAAATCACCTGAATATTGAAATTCAACCAGTAGTCATAAATCACCTGAATATGGGTCTTCAACTAGTAGTCATAAACCACATGAATATTCATATTCAACTAGTAGTCATAAACCACCTGAATATTGATCTTCAACTAGTGGTCATAAAGCAGCTGAATATTGATCTTCAACTAGTAGTCATAAATCACCTGAATATTGATCTTCAACTAGTGGTCATAAACCACCTGAATATTGATCTTCAACTAGTAGTCATATACCACCTGAATATTGATCTTCAACTAGTAGTCATAAATCACCTGAATATTGATCTTCCACTAGTAGTCATAAATCACCTGAATATTGATCTTCAACTAGTGTTCATAAACCACATGAATATTCATATTCAACTAGTAGTCATAAACCACCTGAATATTGTTCTTCAACTAGTAGTCATAAATCACCTGAATATTGTTCCTCAACTAGTAGTCATAAACCACATGAATATTGATCTTCAACTAGTAGTCATAAACGACCTGAATATTGATCTTCAACTAGTAGTCATAAACGACCTGAATATTTATATTCAACTAGTGGTCATATACCACCTGAATATTGATCTTCAACTAGGAGTCATAAATCACATGAATATTCATATTCAACTAGTAGTCATAAACCACGTGAATATTGATCTTCAACTAGTAGTCATAAAACACCTGAATATTGATCTTCGACTAGTGGTCATAATTCACCTGAATATTGATATTCAACTAGTGGTCATAAACCACATGAATATTCATATTCAACTAGTAGTCATAAAGCACCTGAATATTGATCTTCAACTAGTAGTCATAAATCACCTGAATATTGATCTTCATCTACTGGTCATAAACCACATGAATATTGATCTTCAACTAGTAGTCATAAACCACCTGAATATTGATCTTCAACTAGTAGTCATAAATCACCTGAATATTGATCTTCAACTAGTAGTCATAAACCACCTGAATATTGATCTTCAACTAGTAGTCATAAACCACCTGAATATTTATATTCAACTAGTAGTCAAAAACCACATGAATATTGATCTTCAACTAGTAGTCATAAATCACCTGAATATTGATCTTCAACTAGTAGTCATAAAACACCTGAATATTGATCTTCAACTAGTGGTCATGAACCACATGAATATTCTAATTCAACTAGTAGTCATAAAGCACCTGAATATTGATATTCAACTAGTAGTCACAAACCACCTGAATATTGATCTTCAACTAGTAGTCATAAACCACCTGAATATTCATATTCAACTAGTGGTCATAAAGCAGCTGAATATTGATCTTCAACTAGTAGTCATAAATCACCTGAATATTGATCTTCAACTAGTAGTCATAAACCACATGAATATTGATCTTCAACTAGTAGTCATAAACCACCTGAATATTAATCTTCAACTAGTAGTCATAAATCACCTGAATATTGATATTCAACTAGTAGTCATATACCACCTGAATATTGATCTTCAACTAGTAGTCATAAACCACATGAATATTCATATTCAACTAGTAGTCAAAAAACACATGAATATTCATATTCAACTACTAGTTGAATATTGATCTTCAACTAGTAGTCATAAACCACCTGAATATTTATATTCAACTAGTAGTCAAAAACCACATGAATATTGATCTTCAACTAGTAGTCATAAATCACCTGAATATTGATCTTCATCTACTGGTCATAAACCACATGAATATTCATATTCAACTAGTAGTCATAAACCACCTGAATATTGTTCTTCAACTAGTAGTCATAAACCACCTGAATATTGTTCTTCAACTAGTAGTCATAAATCACCTGAATATTGATATTCAACTAGTGGTCATAAACCACATGAATATTCATATTCAACTAGTAGTCATAAACCACCTGAATATTGTTCTTCAACTAGCAGTCATAAATCAGCTGAATATTGATCTTCAACTAGTAGTCATATACCACATGAATATTCATATTCAACTAGTAGTTATAAACCACCTGAATATTGAGCTTCAACTAGTAGTCATAAACCACCTGAATATTGATCTTCAACTAGTAGTCATAAAACACCTGAATATTGATCTTCAACTAGTAGTCTTAAATCACCTGAATATTGATCTTCAACTAGTAGTTATAAACCACATAAATATTGATCATCAACTAGTAGTCATAAATCACCTGAATATTGATCTTCAACTAGTAGTCATAAACCACATGAATATTCATATTCAACTAGTAGTCATAAACCACATGAATATTGATCTTGAACTAGTAGTCATAAACCACCTGAATATTGATCTTCAACTAGTAGTCATATACCACCTGAATATTGATATTCAACCAGTAGTTATAAACCACATGAATATTCATATTCAACTAGTAGTTATAAACCACCTGAATATTGAGCTTCAACTAGTAGTCATAAACCACCTGAATATTGATCTTCAACTAGTAGTCATAAAACACCTGAATATTGATCTTCAACTAGTAGTCATATATCACCTGAATATTGATCTTCAACTAGTGGTCATAAACCAAATTAATATTCATCATCAACTAGTAGTCATAAACCACCTGAATATTCATATTCAACTAGTAGTCATAAACCACCTGAATATTCATATTCAACTAGTAGTCATAAACCACCTGAATATTGATCTTCCACTAGCAGTCATAAATCACCTGAATATTGATCTTCAACTAGTAGTCATAAATCACCTGAATATTGATATTCAACTAGTGGTCATAAACCACATGAATATTCATATTCAACTAGTAGTCATAAACCACCTGAATATTGTTCTTCAACTAGCAGTCATAAATCAGCTGAATATTGATCTTCAACTAGTAGTCATATACCACATGAATATTCATATTCAACTAGTAGTTATAAACCACCTGAATATTGAGCTTCAACTAGTAGTCATAAACCACCTGAATATTGATCTTCAACTAGTAGTCATAAAACACCTGAATATTGATCTTCAACTAGTAGTCTTAAATCACCTGAATATTGATCTTCAACTAGTAGTTATAAACCACATAAATATTGATCTTGAACTAGTAGTCATAAACCACCTGAATATTGATCTTCAACTAGTAGTCATATACCACCTGAATATTGATATTCAACCAGTAGTTATAAACCACATGAATATTCATATTCAACTAGTAGTTATAAACCACCTGAATATTGAGCTTCAACTAGTAGTCATAAACCACCTGAATATTGATCTTCAACTAGTAGTCATAAAACACCTGAATATTGATCTTCAACTAGTAGTCATATATCACCTGAATATTGATCTTCAACTAGTGGTCATAAACCAAATTAATATTCATCATCAACTAGTAGTCATAAACCACCTGAATATTCATATTCAACTAGTAGTCATAAACCACCTGAATATTCATATTCAACTAGTAGTCATAAACCACCTGAATATTGATCTTCCACTAGCAGTCATAAATCACCTGAATATTGATCTTCAACTAGTAGTCATAAACCACCTGAATATTGATATTCAACTAGCAGTCATAAATCACATGAATATTGATCTTCAACTAGTAGTCATAAACCACATGAATATTCATATTCAACTAGTAGTCATAAACCACCTGAATATTGAAATTCATTAGAATTTTCTTCAAAGTTGGTTGATTGAGAAATGTTCAAAAACCCAGCACTTCAGGGGAGGCTAACCCAGCAAGCAGGATTTTCTTCCAGACCTATTTTAAAGAGGTAGTTCACCCATATTGCAAAATGTTTGTGTCCTTGCTAGGGTTGCAAAGGGTCAGAAACTTTCCGGTAAATTTCCATAATTTTCCGTGGGAAATTAAAGCCTTGGAATTTGGGGAATTTTGCTTAAATTCATCAAAAAATGTAGCTTATAACAGTGAACCTTTTTTGTTGGATACACATAAGGCAATTTTAGGTATTGTGGCATATTTTGGTTAAACTATCCCCAATTTAATGGAATTGAATCCCTCTGCATGCATAGTGCACTCTTCCATCACATGTACAGCTGATTCTCAAGATCTTGCACACTTATGAGATGCTATTGAGCCCACACTACTACATTGTCTGAGCCAAGGACTACATGTTTTCTTGAAAGTTTTGATTACAATACTGCGTGGGGTGTATATATTTAAATGACTTACATTATTTTTTTGTTAACTAGTAAATAGTAGCCTACAGCAAAGTGTGTTTAAATCATTTCTAACTTGTTAACAATTTCTGCTAGTTAGTTTTTGCTACCATGTGCTACCATCATTGCTTGAGCCTGCTAACTGAAGAATGTTAATTCACCTGTTTCCATACATGTTTCATTTTAAAACATTTATCTTACAAAGGAGTTGTTTAATCTAACTGCCTCTAACTGTATTTGTTGTTTTTTTACTCATTTTTTCTCATCTTTACAGGAAAATTCCACAGGCACTATCTGATGTGTGGAGACATTTCACTGCAGCTAATGTAGAAGGAAATGCTGTGTACATTTGCAAATACTGTGCCAAATCATATGTGAAGAATGCAATAAAGATGCAGATTCATCTGGCCAAGTGCATAAGGTTCCCTCAGCACTCACAACAAGCAACCTCTGACAAAAGTCCCTCTACCTCTATTTGAGGTGAAAACGATGAATCAGACACCTTATCAATAGCAACAGCTCATGGTCTTCCTGGAATCAGAGGTTATTTGACTCAATGGAGGAACGTAGTCAGAGAAATGCTGATGAATGTCTTTTTCACCTCTGATGCTCACAGGCAATGTGTATTGGAAGAGATTTCTGAACATTCTTCACCCAGCATACACCCCTCCAATCAGACATGCTTTATTTACTCATTTGCTGGATGCAGAGTTCAACAGAGTTCAAGTGAAGGTCAAGCAAATCATAGAGAAAGCAATCATCTCTTATGGGTGGTCAAATGTTTGTGGGAAAGAAATAATTAACTACATCTCCACCCCTCAACTAGTATTCTACAAGAGCACAGACACAAGGGGCAACAGACACAACGGTCTCTACATTGCAGATGAGCTGAAAGCAGTCATCAATTACCTTGGACCATAGGAGGTATTTGCACAGGTGACAGACAATGCTGCGAACATGAAGACTGCTTGGTCTAAAGTGGAGGAGTCCTACCCTCACATCACACCCATTGGCTGTGCTACTCAGGCATTGAATCTGCTCCTCAAGGACATCCTGGCACTGAAAACAATGGATACACTCTACAAGAGAGCCAAGGAAATGGTTAGGTATGTGAAGAAGAATAAGAGCACCACATTGAAGCTGCTCAGCAACACCCATCAGGGTGGTGTTGTCATCATGTTCGACAGTCTCCTGGAGGGGAAGGCGTCTCTCCAATAAATGACCATGTCACAGTCTGCTGATATGGACAGCCCCATCAAGAGGATACTCCTGGATGATGTATTTTGGGTGGTAAATGGTACGCAGCCTGAAACTCCTGAAACCTACAGCAGTAGCCATTGCACGGATTGAGGGAGACAATGCCATCCTGTCTGATGTTCAGACTCTGCTTTCAGATGTAAGAGAAGAAATCCGTACTGCCTTGCCCACTTCACTGTTGCTCCAAGCAGAGGAAACTGCAGTTCTGAAATACATCAAAAAGCGTGAAGACTTCTGCCTGAAGCCATACACGCCGCAGCGTACATGTTGGACCCCAAGTATGCTGGCAAGAGCATCCTGTCTGGTGCAGAGATCAACAAGGCCTATGGTGTCATCACTACCGTGTCTCGCCACCTTGGCCTGGATGAGGGCAAGGTTCTTGGCAGTCTGGCGAAGTACACTTCCAAGCAAGGGCTTTGGGATGGAGATGCAATATGGCAGTCGTGCCAACATATCAGCCACCTGGTGGAAGGGACTTTGTGGATCTGAGGCTCTTTCCCCTGTTGCCTCTATCATCCTTCAAATCCCACCAACATCAGCCACCTCAGAGCGCAACTGGTCCTTGTTGGGGAACACACAGACCAAAGCACGCAACAGGCTGACCAATACAAGGGTTGAAAAATTGGTGGCCATGTGGGCAAATTTGAGGCTTTTGAGTCTGACAACGAGCCATCCTCAACAAGGTTGGAAAATGCCAGTGAAGATGAGGCCTCAGAGTCTGATGTTCAAGAGGTGGACATTGAGGAGGTCCAGGGAGAAGACATGGAAGCCTGAGTGGAAGACAACCAAAGCTTTAGTTTCTAGACTATAATTTTACAGATGTATGTTGAAAACGTTTTTGGGAGATGTGATGGATCATTGGGGATCATTCAATATTCCCTTTCTTTTGTTGTTCAGTGAAATCATCCCATGTGAAGAGTCAACTCATTTAATTAAAGTTCAGTTCATAACTAAATTGTTTTTCTTATTTCTACTTCTAATCATTTGCAATTACATCTACTTATGATAAGGTAAAAGGTTTATGTTTCTGTCTCCATATGATATGGTAAATATATCCAATGCAAAAAAAAAAGAAAATCTACATTTAAATGGTTCATTCCCATATATTCCCGTTAATTCCCACAGAAAATTTCCACCTCTGAATATTCCCCAATATGTGCAACCCTAGTCCTTACCTTGAAAGCAGTCTATTGAGAAGGAGACTGCAATACGTGAGTTGGTTACCCACTGCCATCAACCATTAATATTAAAATGTACTGAATGTATTGAATCACCCCAAAATCTCAATGTAACAAAGTCATAGAATTTTGAGTGTTCATGTAATGTTCAACACATCCTGAAAACACCTGACCTGTGGCTTTTATTTTGTTATTTCACCCTGGTCATATGCCTAAGCCATTTCAAATTATGTAGAATTGCAGGAAATTCACTTTAAAACAGTAAATGTTTCCATCTAGGGGTTGTACCAGGGGGTGATGAAATTCACATAGCAAATCTCACTCCAAGCTTTTTTCAAAAGTTGGCAGCCCTGGAGCATGCCATTGCACAAACATGCTGATCTACACCACCACTGGCAGCAACTTATATTAGAGCTAAAATGTTCTTCGCCCTAGCTAGTGCCTTTATCGAAATGGCATTCAGCTAGCCAGATAGTTATTTAGCGATTAGCATTAGCAATTAGCATCATGTTAGGAACATGCCAGCTTCCTTGGACTAACTAACTCGTGATACACAAACTAACTTTATAACAGAGAAAACATCTGCATTCACATTTAGAAGCAACCTGGAAAGCAGCATGTTTGTTGTTTTGGAAGAACCTGTGTTGGGCGTATGAACTGACAGCATTCTGAGAGAATAACGGCTTGGAGCAACTATGTGCTAACTGCTTGAGTGAAGGGGGGCGGGCTTTGGTGTGTGTGGCCCGGCAAATGGAAGCAAGCAGCCATGGGAGGCAGCCTGTCTTGTTTTAGCAGTGTATGGAAGTGTTGCGGTGAAATATTGTTAAGCACTAGTGCTCCCAAAATAAAACTCCAGGTCGCACAGATAAACATTTTGTTGAATATCCGACATCACTTTAGAGCCTTGGATAGAGGACAATTTTTTGGCAAATTTTGAGTGACGAAATATAACACATTTTCATGCGGTCCTCCAGACCTTTTTTTTTATTTAACCTTAATTTAACTAGGCAAGTCAGTTAAGAAC